>VZRX01022571.1:28828-120845 GCA_013398075.1 Notiomystis cincta | reverse complement strand
GTCACATCGCCGAGGAGCTGCGGCGGCGGGACCGGCTGCAGCGCCAGGCTTTCGAGGAGATCATCGCCCAGTGTAAGCGCGGCCCGGCGGGGCGCGGCCGAGTCGCGCTTCTTTTCTCCCTCACTGTCCGTACCTGCAGGCAGACTCTGCTCGGTGGGGAGCGTGTGGAGGCTTCTTCTCTGGAGATAGTCCAGAGCTGATTCTGCCCGGTGCCACGTGCTGCGGGATGACCCTGCCCGAGAAGGGAGTGCGAGCCGGTGACCCGCTGTGCTCCCTTCCAGCCCGAATCCTTCTGCAATTCCTCCTCTTCTTCACAAGTGCGAGAGCCGTGGTGCCACGGCGTGTCCGGGGCCTGGCCCAAGCCGATTTCACGGGGCTGTGTGGGATATGTCTGTAATAACAGGAAAGCTGGAATTGATGCTTTATCGAGGAAAATAGGCAGTTGTTTCAGTTCTCTCAGAGGCTGAAGCGCTTTGTGCTCAGGACAGTGATTGAATGTCTGAATTGTCCGCACAATTCCCGCCCAGCTGCTCGTGGAACCGAGAACAGTGGTGCTATTGACCCTGCTCATGGTCTTTTCTAAACTTTGGAGCTATCCAGGGGCCAGCACTCTCTGTTCAGGTCTTTCCTGCCCGCCCCTCTCCTGTCTCACCTGGGTCAGGACGGAAGGGGGGGTCCCACACGCTGTGAGGGGGAGCACACAGCCCTGGGCAGGAGCCTCTGCCAGGCTTGCTCTCCTGCTTGCCGTGCTTTGATGGGCTGTGAAGAGTCTGAGCCTTGAACTCTCTCTCTTTCAGCAGATAGCAATGCACCTGAGCTGTCTCTCTCTCTATTAAGCTTTCATAAGGCCAGCCCCACACAGCATCTGGATTACTGTGGAGTTGCTGGGGTTGGAGGTGGGTGGTGCCTTGACCTGTTGAGATCAAAGAGGAGGGTGAGCACATTGATGTGGTGGAGGCTCATGCAGCGTTTGGCTGTGTCAGAGTAATTAAAGGGACTAGATCACAGCTGGCAGGAGAAGATGGGAATCTGGATTTGCTTTCTGGTTGTCTCAAGTGCAGTTTTTGCTCCTGCAGATAACAAGCTGCTGGAGAAGTCAGACCTTCATGCAGTGCTGGCTGATAAGCTTCAAGCAGAAAAATATGACCTGCAGAGCAGACATGAGATCAGGTATGTAACACCCCTTTTTGTCACCAGCTGTTGTGCACCTTTTAACCTAAACCACTGTTTGATGCCTCACACAAACAGCTCCCAGATCCTACAGTGACTTGGCACACAACAAACTGAAATTCTGTTGGACTAAATATAACTTACAGCTGTGTCTAAGCCTGTGGTAAAGTTACAGTGTGCAACACAGAAAGGTCTGGCCAGGTTTGGGAAGGAAACTGATTTATCACAAACTCATGGAGCAGAGGTGGACCACAATGAGCTGCTGCTTCTGGTCTGCTTGCCTTGTAATGCTTACAGTGTTTGCCTGCTCTTCCTGATGAGTATGGGATGGTTTAATGGCTTAGTTTCTTTCAATCTGTGTCATCACATGAAAGGGGAGGACAGAAATAAACCATGATTGTGGAGCCAAGTCCTAAGTAAGCATCAGATGCCAAAGGGAAGGTGTTTTCTGTCTGCTTTTTAGTAGGATTTCTTGGGAAGCTTCCTCCCTAACCTGGGAATAGCACTCTGGTGCTGAAGGCAGGGGTTGTGCTGCTGGTTCTGCTGGTGTTTGACTGCACAGCAAACCCCTGTGCCACAAGTGTCCCTTGGACAGCCTGTCTGTTCCACAGGTGAAGGCTGGCAGGCTCTGCCCTCAGGGTACCTGAAGAGAAGGCAGGGCCAGGCAGCTCAGAATTCCTGCTTATGTAAGAACTGTTTCCTCTGCTGAAGTTCTTTTTGCTCTTACCCTGAAACCAGAACCCCTCTACAACAGGGAGCTTTATGCATGTGTCCAGTTGGGGTACAAAACAAATCAATATAGCAGGGAAGGAAGAACTCCTGGGTTTACAGGAATTGCAGGCAAAGTTCCAGCAGGCTGGAGTTAGCACTCAGGTGAAAGTTTCTAAAAGCTTTCTGATGGCTGCAGCTGCCTTGAAGCATTTCAGTTTATGGGAATGGTGTTCTGGCTGAATGCCAGCTCTGAGAGATGAGGCTGGACTAAATGTGGATGAGAAGAGAGGTACAAAAGCAGCAGCAGAACTCTGATTCTGTGCTCAGAATATGACAGGTTTTTGAAACATAATTACTTTTCTAATCCTAGATAGCTGAGGAAAAGTGTTTTTACTTCCCTCAAGGCCAAGGAGAAGTATTTAGTTCTGGCTACAGGGGTATGTGTGGCTGGAGCTATAGGATGTGTTGGATATTTCCACAGGACTTGGCTTCCTGTCTGTTTGCACACATTCTTTTTGAAATGCAGTTAGTGCAGCATTAGTTCAGTGAGGGTTTGGTTGGTTAGTTGTTTTTTGAGAAGAGCATTGGGTTACAGATATCACTGTGAGGCATTTGGATGGATTATCTGTTTCCCTCTGGATTGTTAAACACAAAATGACTGCAAAAAGGGATGCAATTACCTTGTTCTGTTTGTCTGATATAACTGTGTGGAAGTTAAAATTATGATTTTTTTAAAAGCTGTAATTCAAAACATAGCTGATAATGTGCTCAGTGTCTGTGTGCTTTAAAAAAGCTTGGTTTTCTCTGTTCCTGTCTCTGTGCTTTCAGAGACATGAGTGATAAATGTTACACTCTATAGTTCTTTGGGGTGGGGAGTGATATAAATATTCTGATATGTAGAAAGTCAAGATTATCCTATAGCAATAGTGTTGAAAACCACAATTAATAACCACTTCAAAACTTATGCACAAAACAAGTATAGTCAGCCTAATGGAGAAGTGAGACTTGTCACACCTGGGGTTGGGAATACACCCTTGGTTTTCTGGCTTTTCATTCTGTACCCTCTCCAGACATCTTGCATCTTCAAGGTCCACCAGCTCCCTCCAGAGCAAATCAGGGTGGTAAAATATTTGTAATTGTCCCAGAATTTAGGGAGTGTACTTCTAAGACTCAGTCACCTTCATGCAAATTTTAATAAAGGCCAGTTATCTTCCACTGGAGTTTGAATTCTGGTTTAGAAATGTACAAAAAGTGAATCCAGTCCTCAGGAGATGTAACTTTCCAGTACTGTGTGATGGCCTTTGGCTGGTGAGGAGTGCATGGTGTGGAAGCCTGCTGTGGCTTGGTTTGTTAGCACCTCTGTCCCTGGTGCACAGAGCATCCAAAGGAGGCATTGCCCAGACCCTGGCAAAGGCACAGAAACAACTGGATTCTAGTTTGGGACATCTCTTCTTCTTCTCTGTCCAATTGCAGCCCAGGACATGATGGCACATGGAACGATGCTCAGCTGCAGGAGCTGGCCCAGCTGAAGATAAAGCACCAAGAGGAGCTGACTGAGCTGCACAAGAAACGTGGCGAGGTTGGGAAATCCTCTTATGTTCTCTGTGGTCTCCATGTGGCCTTTTGGGAGCCTGACCATGATTTCACCAGGCTCATTAATCATAATTTTTTCCTCCTTTTGTCTAGAGCCTTTTTAAGCTTCCCCAGTTTTTGATTAAAATGAACCAGAGATGAGCTGGTCTGTGACAGTGTCACCAGGAGATGAGAGCTTACATTGTCAGCATAGCATGATTTTTAAGTGCTGAATTTTGTGCTTCATTAATAGGTTTTTATTTGTATTAGAGAAGGAAGGAACTGATGTGGGCCAAAGAGCTGTGTATGACCACAAGTAACTTGAAAAGACTTAGAATGAGTGGGGCATAGGGGGCTGTGTGTGGTTTCACGGGTCTCACTTTGCAGCACCACTTCTGTGGGGGTGGACAAAGGAAACAAACACCAGCCAAGGCTGAAAGTGTCATGGTGCTAGGCTGGAAAGGGAGGGCTGATTCAGAGCCTAGGAGTTCTGTAACAATGACACTTGGGTCTGGAAGAGAGAAAAAGCCAGGGGGTCTTAGATTTGTGGTTTGGGTTTGGGTTTTTTGGGGTTGGTTTTTTGTTTTTTTTTTTTTTTTTGGTAAGGTGATACAGAATTTCAGCACTAGAGTTGGGTTTTTAAAAGCACAACAGTGGACTGAATGAGTCTGGAAGCTGAGTGGGACTGCACACTTTCAGAGGGAAAACATGTGAATGGCCTGGAAAATGAGATCATGCTCCTTTGGTCACACTCCACTGGAGGTGTGGGGAAGCTCCAGTGCCAGCAGTTCTGAGCTTTCCAAAGAGGAAAATGTGTTCTATAGGAAGTGTGCACCAAGTGGCCAGGGCACTCATGATACTTCCTTTGCTCCCAACCTGGTGTCCTAAAACTGTTACACAGGCAGGCACTCTTCCCAAAAATCAGTCTTCCTTCTTCCTGGGCAGCTGAGGCTGTGCTGCCAGGTAAGCTGTGAGCTGGCAGCTGCAGCTTGGCCTCTGCCCCTCTGTTCCCTGTGCTCTGCTGGCACTCCACCAGCAACTCTCTGTGTGAGAAAACTCCTGGTGGCACCTGTGTTCACAGTGTGAGCTGTGTGTCTCCTGAAATGGCTGTCCTGGCCATAACAGGACTGTTTCTTTCTTGGTTGTCAGTACTCACTTGTTTACTTATTGAACAGTTTGTAGTTTCTGTATTGATTTTTCCACTACTAAGATTCCTTCCTAATATACACTCTGTTTGATCTGACTATTAATGAAACTTTTTGAGGGAGCAGAGTGAGCCATCAAAGGGAAGAAGCTTTTTGACAATTCATTTTTGAAAGTGGATTCTCTGATTTAATGACCTGTGTAGAAGATCTGCATAGAAAGCTGGAGGAAAAAAAGCCTGAAATATGTGATCCATGCTTTTGATGCTAGATTAGTCTGTGCTTGCACTGAAGGCTGCTCAGTGTGTTATCCACTGACATCCCTGCAGTTTGTAATGCAATTTTTTCCTCTCCCCAGCTGGCCCAGTCTGTAATTGATCTGAACAACCAAATGCAGCAGAAGGACAAAGAGATGCAGATGAACGAAGCCAAGTGAGTAGGGACTGTTTTGTCTGTGATCAGACTTCTGATGGAGTTCTTTATTAGAGTTACAATATTCTCTAGGAGTCTTAGCCCAGGGCTAAAAATGCCTTTATGAGGCATTGTGCAAACAGTACAAGGAAGATGGCACAGGTCCCAAAGAAGGTCCTCATTGTGTTTTATGCTTTGTTGCCATTCCAGGATTGCAGAGTACTTGCAAAAGATTTCTGAACTGGAAACAGAGTGCCAAGAATTGCGTAGCAAACTGCAAGATCTTGAGCGAGCTAATCAGACACTGAAAGATGAATATGATGCTCTCCAGATCACCTTCAATGCCTTGGAGGAGAAACTGAGGAAAACTACTGAAGACAACCAGGAGCTGGTCTCACGTTGGATGGCAGAGAAAGCACAAGAAGCCAATCGTTTGAATGCAGAAAATGAAAAGGATTCAAGGTGAGATCCATGACCTCTGTTTGATAAAACTGATAAATTTTTCAGTTATGAGTGCATACAATAAAACCAGATTTAGTTTTGACCTCTGAGATCTCTATTCTTGCACAACAGTGAGAGTCCAGAACTTTCTGTTCCCTTTTCCAGCCAACAGATTGATGCTTTGTGAAAACATTCCTGTCTTTTAAATGAATGAAACATGTTCTTTTGTTTCTTCAGCAACATTTAACTGTGGGCTGAAGATCATAAATCAGATAGAAACTGAGGCGTTTTGCTGGTATTATTCTCTTGTTCATATTGCATCTTATACTGCTCCTAGTTTTATCCTTTTTTGACTTGACTAGCTTCAGTGTTTTTTGCCTTCCTCTAGAATGAGCATCTGCCATGAGACTGAGCTATATAAAACTTATTGCAAAAGTAGTCTGTATGGCTTTTTTTTCCTTGCAAGATAATTTTTCTTCTGAATTGTTTCAGCTTACTTGCCAGCTAACGATACCTGGAGAGTGAGCTATATATTACAGGTCTCACAGTAGCTGGCAGTTTTGTATTATCTTCACTAACATAATTATTATTTTGGCAAGTTCTTGCCCTCCAAGCTGAACCATATTCATATGGATCATAAAGAGCCATAGGTTCACTTTGCCTCATTGCCTCACTTGAGTGATCTTGTCCTTTGCTACCCACAGTAAGAAAACCACCTCTCCTCCTCAGAGTATCTTGAAAAGCAGGATAAAATTAAAGCAGGGGACTGATTTTTTTTTTTTTTAATAATTAAAAAAAAAATCTTATGAAGCCCATCAAATCTGTGCAAGGTAGCCTTTGGAATGGGATTAAAGAGATGTTGTTGTTTTTCTTTTTTAATAACCTTGGGTTCTTTTCCTTAGGAGACGCCAGGCCAGGCTGCAGAAGGAGCTGGCAGAAGCTGCCAAAGAGCCCTTGCCTGTTGAACCGTAAGCAGTCTTGATCTATGGAGTCTCTTTCATCAATTCATGCAGGTTTAGGCAGATGTGTGATAAATGGTATTTTTGTTATTCCTAAATTGGGTGATGTAGAGGAGTGTTTGAACTTCTCGTGTAAAGTCAGAAATGTGCAGTGAGGTGGAATTGGCAGCTGGAAAGAAAAAATCTGAAATTTAGTTGCTGTCTGTATCTGTTTCCAGACTCTGTGTGTTGAGTTACATCTCTGGCAGTGGCAGCTTAGCCAGTGTGTGTTACCTGGATCTACCTGTGTGTTGCTGCAGCTCCATAAACCTGGGCTGGGCTGGGAGTGGACACTGAAAGGCCCTGGAACAGTGCCATGCTGTCAGTTCCTGCTGTCAGTGGCTGACTGAAAAGGATGTGCTTTCTCACTTCAGCAGGGATGACGATATCGAAGTGCTCGTGGATGAAACCTCTGACACCGCCGAGGAAACCTCTCCAGTGCGAGCTGTCAGCCGGACGTCCAGGTTTGTGACCAGGAGATTCTGGAAGCTGGGGGGGAACAAGGGCCATGGCAGAGCTGGAACAATGTTGGGGATGTAACTTAGGTTCCTAGTTGCCTTTAGGTGGAACACAGTTTAGTGCTTCTATCAGAGCAGTAGGAAACTCATGTGCTGTGTTCTCTGCTACCATGCTTTAGTTATGCTGGTTTTCCTTTGCTATTTTAACTAAATTACCCTAGTGCCTGAAAAATCTTTGTTTAATCTTTAAAACAGATGTTTAAAAACTATAGAGTTAATAACGTGGGTATTACAATACCTGTTATTTTATGCCTCCATTACTCTACAAGATATCAATGTGACTTTGCAAATAGCTGGGTTTATCTGAAATGCTGAAAATAATCTTCACCTAGATTAAATGCATTTTGTTCTTTCTCTAAAATAGCAGTGAGTGGAAAGTAAGAGGTAATTATGTGAGACCATGGATTAATTTGGCTGAAACTTCAGACTTGGCAGGCTGTTATATCTAAACCCAGTAATTCACAGGGTGCGGTTCAGGGACATTGAAGAAACTTCACCCAGAAAATGTGTTCCAAGTTGTAGTTACTGATGACTTTTGCACTGATGCCTGCCTTGGTGTTCTCTGTCTCTGGGCTGGGTCTGAGGGGAGGGAGTCTTTCCAGAGACATGTTGCTATGAAATGTGTTTGTATTGATCTTTATGTGGAGAAGCTATTCACAAGGTTTAAACCTGTCCTCCCCTCCTTCAGTAAGCGACTCTCCCAGCCAGCTGGAGGCCTTCTGGACTCTATCAGTAATATCTTTGGGTAGGTTAGAACACTTTCACCTCCTTGTTTTATTTATTGGTTTCAATGTACACCAAAATCTTGGTGATGCAGGGAATGCAAACAAATATTTTCAGCCTTCCTTCTAGCTTCTGCCTTTCTTTTTTTTTCTGTTTTGTTCTCCTCAACTTCCTGTTTCTTCCATCTTGCCGTGTGCTGACCTCTGACCTTTCCCTGCAGTCTGTCTGAGTCTCCCCTTTTGGGACATCAGTCTTCTGATACTGCCAGGTGAAAACATTATCCACTCTTAGTCCAGCATGTGATTGTATTCCATTGACGAACATGGAACGCAGCTGCATTGTGCTTATTAGATTCTGCAGTTGGTAACTCTGGTTAGAAACTATCTACAGTGGGAGAGGCAATGAACCCCTCTTTGTGGAGAGGATACATGGGGTTTGCTCTTACTTTCCGCTGCACTTTGCTCCTTTAGTAGGGCTATTTAAAATAAGTCATTGGGTTCTATGTATCCAGAGTGGAGCCAGTCCTTCTGAGCTAAGCTCTGCAGTAGGTGGATGTCTTTGCTTAAATGGAGCAGCCCAAGCTTTGGAACAGAGCATTTTGCTGTCTGGGATGTAGTGCTGAAATGGTGTCGAGCCTTCCTAGGCATAATGATGGAGCTGCAACCAGTCCCATGTTTCTCTTCTTATTGAAAAAATTAAAACACTGCTCCGAAATGAGGTCAGTAATCAGTTCAGGTAACTTATGTGGTGAACTGTGAAATATCTAAAGCCGCAAGTGAATGTAGTGTTATATGACAAATGTAATTTTTGAAAGATACAATGAAAAAAAGATGTTAAAAGCACCTTCCCCCATTTTTTACTTTCTGTACAGAGTAGTTAATTGACAGGTACAGATCAGGATCAGCCCAAGAGAAACAGTGTTCATTTCTCATTTTAAAATGTTTCTGCTCTGTTTCCTCTCAGGAGGCGTTCTCTGTCCTCATTCCCTGCACCCCAGGATAATGCAGAGCCACATCCAGGTGCCAGTAAAGAAGTGAGAGTGCCCACTACTGCCATATGTGTCTTTGTGAGTACAGAAGGAATTCTCTGCTCTGCCATTCTTTGTTCTGGTTTTGGAGGAAGAGAATCCTCTATGTGGGAGTTGATATCCTGAGACTCTTTCTATTAGCACTGCCGAAAATTAAGGAATTCTTGGCTTGATAGAAGCATTCATTCAATTTAATTCTTAGCCCAAATGTTTCTCAGAGCTTTGATGTTTTACTGAGGTCAATGATGTCAAAGAAGTTTTCTGAGGGCACAGGGAAATTCCACCTCCTTACCTTCTTGGCTCCCAGCAGTCTGTATTCTATCATGCCATAGTAGAGCTGTGATTGAGGAAGATTGCTGACAGTTTGGGATTAATTCAGTTCCAGTTCTCCACAGTGAAGGGAGTTGTGGCACCAAATGTAATCCAACAAACCTGGTGAAGAGGAGCTCATGGTGATGGGGTGTCATCATTTGCTGTGCATGATCAAAGGTTTTCAAGCTGAGACCTCTTTTATGTGTTCTTTAGCCTCACAAAGCCAAACTCAAGTTTGTGTGCAGGGCATTGTCTTGTGACTGAAAGGAAGTTGTTTTGTAATGCAGCTGCTTGTTTGAACATGTCTCTGGAGCTTTCTTGGGCACTCCAGAGCTGGACATGGATTTTTCATGGATATTAAATGACTTATTTTCTTCATCCAGAGTATCAGTGTGGCTCACTGCAGCAGGGATGCATGTGTGTTCTTGCCTGCCCTGTTACCATGTTCTGTAGTGGAAGTTGTGGATGGAGAGAGTAGCAATGTAACTTGAAGTGAGAATATAGGGTCATGACTGAAGTGACAGCTGGAGCTGGCTTGAATAGGGGGCATCAGGGGAGGAGGTGTTAGGCTTTAGCTCCAGTGTTTTGAGCCCAGGTGGAGGATCAAGACATGTCTAGGTCTGGCAGAGCATTCCAGGAATTAATGCAAGGGCTCTGTGGCAGAGGTTTGGCAAATGCAGGGAGCAGACTGGGCTCACCTTTGGAGAGGCAAGTAGGAGAGGGAAAGGTAGTCACTTCAGGAGTCAATCCCAGGCACAGATTCTAGGCAAGGCCTTTCATCAGTTTTGTTGTGAATGATTCCTCTGCATTTGCAGAAAGATCAGATTTGAAATGTGATGAGCCTTAAATATGAGCTGTCAGACCACATTCAAGCAACAAGTTCCATAAAAATACAAGTTTTCAGAAAAGCTGATTTTGAAACAGCAGTTATTGAAAATACTTAAAACATAATTAAGATTGTGGTGGTAAAACTGTGTGGGGTAAGTAGTATAAAGCTATGAAATGAGTAGAGGAATAAAAAAGGAATGAATCTTAAAATTCTCATAGGTTTTTAAAGTTCAAGAATTCAGAACATTAAGCTGTGAGAAGCAGGGGTGCTGGAGGATCAGTGCATCTGCAGAGAGGAGGCACAGCTTAAGCTCAAGTCCTCTGCAAACAGGTGCTGTCACACCTGTACTCTTCCTGCATAATCACCAACACACCAGTGAATGCAGTGCATCTGCTGTGCTCTTTTCTAGCAGACCTTCTCAACTCAAGCCTGACTTGAGTGTTCCATGGTTGCATGAACTGATTGAATCATGTTCCATGGCTGTCTCTAGATGGAGGAGTGAAAAGTTACTTCCCTCTACAGCACATCACCTGTTACTCTTTTTGTCCTGTCCTTTCCTTATTTTTTTTTTCCTGATGTGACTTGAGAGCCTAAGCTTAGGAAGCATTGTAAGGCTTTTGGTAGTTTGTTATCACTGCTGGGTCCTTGCCGCTGTTTTCTTGATGTGCCTTTGTTTTTTCTTCAGATGAGGATCAGCCTCTGCTGTCTGAACACCACCAGCCACAGCAGAGTTTCAGTGTGTGGCTTTATGTCCTATGTCCTGCTGAAAGATGCACAGCTGCGATTCTGCATAGCCTTTAAGTTCTGTAGCTTTCTGATCTGTGGGTTATGGCTGTGTGCTAATTCCCTTTTGGGTGGCTGTTGTGTTCCTCCCCCTTCTCAGGATGCTCATGATGGGGAGGTGAATGCAGTGCAGTTCAGCCCTGGCTCCCGGTTACTAGCAACAGGAGGCATGGACCGGAGGGTTAAGCTTTGGGAAGTCTTGGGAGGTAAACCTTTTTGCTTTGGGATATGGTGGGATGCTAAATAAACTTGTTTTATGTGTCACTTTGTGTCAACTTCTGTTCTAATCCATTGCTTAAGTTTTTGTTCATCTTTCTCTGTGCAGATAGGTGTGAGCCCAAAGGTTCCCTGTCTGGCAGTAATGCTGGGATTACAAGCATAGAATTTGATAGTGCTGTGAGTATCCATGCAGTATCTGCTTCTTGTAATTGGGAATAAATTAATGGAATTTCCACTATTGTTTCCATTCTAATTGAAAAGTTACCTAAGAATTGAGTTAAAACATGAAAGTAGCTGAAAGTAGTTAAAATTGTACAAAAGATCTTTATTTGATAAGATGCAGTCTGTAATTTTGATCCTTGCTTTACAGTTCAGATGATGATATGCAGCTCAGATATTGGCTGTTACAGATTTTTGTTTGAAGTAAGAAATTAGTCTTCAGCTTTCCACTGAAGCTGGCATAACAGCACAGGAGAAGCCAATACACTGAGGCTTTATTTCTGTGAAGGTTTTTTTCCATTAGTGCATTATTGAGGTCTGTGATGAATAGTAAAAGGTCTGATTATCCCAAGACTTGCAGTTCCATGCCCTCTTCTCCCAGCAGTTTCTCCCCAGCCACGGCACAGCAATGGTGTGGCTGGCAGAATGTTTGCTGACAGTGTGAGATGTGCTCAGGTCGTGTCCACCTGGAGCAGCGGAGACATGACTGGGATCAGCATCCAACAGTCCTGCTTGAAGGAGTTTGGGGTCTTGGATTGGTCTAACTGGACATGTGATCTGACTTTTCTGCTGAGACCTCTTCCATAACACAAAGCTGATATAATTTCTGCCATTTGGTGATTCTGGGTGCTAAATTATGATAAACACCCCAGAAGATCCTTCTTTTGGACACTGATCAGCTTATTAGAGATGTGCTGTTAATCTGCAGAAGAAACTATTCCTGAGGTTTGGCAAGTTGCTCGAACACATTTGCAGTGAGAATTGCCTGGGTGAGATGCCCAAGGATTATAAGGATTCAGGAAAGTCTTTTGTGATGGACAGGAATGCAAGCATGAATTTTGTGGTGGCCATTCTCCATCATGAGTGGCTTTTGGGGCTCTAAGCTCGAAGTCATGAACAAGTTGATTCCTCTCTGCTCAGGCAGATTTAATTTTTGAAATCTTAGCTTAAAATGTTAGAAATTTAATGAAAATGGCAAGAATCAGGCTAATTCTACTCTGAGACCTGTCTAAGCAGTGGGTATAGAGGATGCAGGGCTTTTTTCCTCTGAGGGAAAAAAACCCAAACCAACAAAAGAAACAAAAAAGAAGAAAACAACTCCACAACAGATGAGGGTAATCTAGAATACATTTGCTCAATGCAGCAGAAGGGAAAGATGGATGTCCTTTTTCTGGTCTGGCTGTTGTTATAATTGTGTATTGGTACACATTATTTTTGTTATAATCCCTAGCCATGATTCTACAAATCCTCCCATTTTGGTGAGAAGCAGATGCCATAGCTCTTTGGGAAGGGTTACATTAACTGTCCATACTGGCATTTGCCACTGTGGTTTTGGGTTTATTCTTTTTTCCTTTGGCAAAATAGCACCAATATGGTTTATATTGCAAATATTTGAGTTTGGTTTGCATATTGACTAGCAGAAGGAATTTTAAAGGAATCTTGTGTTCACAGGGTTCTTACCTCTTAGCAGCTTCAAATGACTTTGCCAGCAGAATCTGGACAGTTGATGACAATCGATTACGGGTGAGTCTTGTGAGGCAAAGCAGTGTGCAGGTTGTTCCTGTCTTGTATTCCCAGTTTTGTCTAATGGGGACATGGCAATTTGGGAAGTTGGGCATTTACAGACACTTAATAGTTCTTTTTGTTGAGAGGTTCTTTATGTCTTGAAGGTCTTCACAGCAAGACAGTGTTGATCTCCACACAGCCTTGCAGGAAGCTCCTTTACTGTGTATTTTCCCAATACAACCCCCCCATTAGAAAAACCTTGCCACATAAAGTGCACTCTTGTGTACCTCTCTGGGGAACTTTAAATGCTTCTTATGATTTATGGAGAGCCACCTCAATGTTTCAGCCTCTCTCAAAGGACAGGCTGCTGAAAAGGGCTATGCAGAAGACAAACAGGGACTTTTGTTTTAAGTCAGAGCAGCATTCTTGTAAAGGAGCCCTCTGCCTGGCTGTCCAAGGCAGCAAACCTCAACATGTTGGACATCATTCTCAATGTCTTTTCAAAGGTTCCTCCTTTCCTCCCAAATACTTTGTACTCATAATTCTTCTCTAACACTTGGCTGTGATTTGAAAATTATCCTTTGATTGACCAAAAGAAAAGTTTCACAGCTTTTCAAGAACTTTTTTAATTGTCATTTCCTATGTACACTTTTCCTCAACTTTTCATTTTAGTTAGATGCTACTTTGATGTTCAAATCTTCTGACATTTCAATGTTGGGTATAACCAACAGATGCACTCTAATTTGTTGGGTAGTTCTCAGTGTGGAGATGTCAGGTCTCAGGAAAATGAAGAGTATCAGTTCTTTTCCACCTTCCCCTTGGCTGCAAAACCTACTATTGGATGTGAATTATAGTGAATGCAAGTTTAGCAGACATAGATTACTCACTGCAAAAAGTTAGTTACACCTGCAAACATTCATGTAATCTTCCTGTAATTCTTTCATTCATTGTTTGCTGAGATAAAATAGAGCTCTCTGTTTCAAGTGTGAGCAGTGTGGACTTTTCATGGCTTGCGCATAAGCAGGAGGCAGTAAAGCTGAAATCACTGTAAACTTTGCCAAAACTCCCTGCCTAAATGCAGATATCTGTATGTGATGTCTGTGCAGCAAGGGCAGAAGAGAGATGCAGAGTGGAAACTCCTTGCTGGAGTTTGTGTTCCTTCCTTAAGGCAAGGTGGTCTTTTTGGATGATAATTTAAGTTTGTTTTGTGTATCAGGTTTGGTTTTTTTTTCCCAAATGTTGCTCCCATTTCTTTCTGTTCTTTAAGGGCTTTTCCCTAAGCCCAGATTGCTTTGTGTAATTTGATACTCCATTGAGTATTTTAAAAAATCTGACTGTCTACAAAGATTTCTGTCTTGTTTTTCATAACTCTTGCTTTAGTAATTCATTGTCTGTTTCGTGATTTAGTATGTAAATGTTGAGCAATTCTAAGTGGATGTGGTTCGTGTTCTCAGCCCCAGAGAGCCTCCCTCTGCACTTACAGAAGCTGCTGCAGGGAGTTTTTCTGAAATCCCTGGTTGTCTCAGCTTTCAGACTTTTTAGAGGTAGTAAGAGTTGAGACTCAATAACCTGTTGTGTCCTTGAGGGAAGCTCCACATGAAAGCAGGAAGGCACACTTTCTGTCAGCATGCTTTAACCCCTTCTCATTGGTTTGTCCTGCAACACTGTGTTGCAGTTGCCATCTGTCCATGAAATGTAGCTGTACAGAGTGTTGAGGAAGGAGCTGGCAGGTTCCTGAGTAACTGGAGAAACTGCAGCAAAAGGTGACCTATGTTTCCCAGCTCTAGGCTGGACTCTGATAATTAACACTCAGACTCAATGGTGATCTCTGTTTAACTGTAATAGGTATTTTTTTCTGCCAAGCATTGCAGGAGACATGCAAATCACAATTTTGAGCAAGTGGAAATACTCAGTTTCACCATGTCCATCTCTTGTCCCCAGCACACCCTAACAGGTCACAGTGGTAAAGTTCTGTCAGCCAAGTTCTTGCTGGACAATGCACGTATTGTTTCGGGAAGTCACGACCGGACCCTCAAGCTCTGGGACCTCCGCAGCAAAGTTTGTAAGGAAGCCTAATTCCTGTCTTCCATCCATGTTCTGTGCTTCCTCTGAATACTCTGGCATTAGATCAATTATTGAACCTTTTTGCCTGTATAAAAGTAGAAAAAGCTAGCAGTCATCTCATTTTCTTTAAGTAACTAAATTCGTTCTGCCTGTTACCTGGAATAAGAAATCCTGTGTATGCAGGAAGCACTGTTAATGCTATTACACTGAGAGCAGCTGGTTTTGGGAGTGTTCTTTGTTTACCAGTTGAGGATGGGTATTCAGTCTTCCCCTAAACACTTGGTGCCAAGCCAGGTTTTTAACCCTGAGGTAGATGGAATACCAAAAATCTCAACATCTCAAATGAAGAAGTTGCTAGGATCCAGGCTTTTCTTTGGGAGAAACACCTTATTTCCTTGTTTTTTCTCCTACTGCTTGCACTGGGAGAGCATTTGAGATTCAGTTACCTTGATACCTGAATTGCAAACAGAGGTCAAGGAGACAGATTCATGTTCTTTAACATTAACAAATTATAGCTGGCTAAATACGAAGTGGAAGTGAAGCAGCTGTCATGGGAACATTTAAAGGCCCAACAAAGGAGAATGAGAAGGGCAGAGAGGTTGAAGACTTAATCAGGATTATTTTAAGACAGTTTGCCCTGTGCCTCTTGTGTGGGCACTGTATTGGGGGGGTGAGGAGGTGGTTAGGGATTGTTTTCTGTCTCAATTTTCATCAGTTTGGACAATGTGAATTTAAGTGTGTCACCATTGGTTTCTCCTTTTTAGGTATAAAAACAGTGTTTGCAGGATCTAGCTGCAATGACATTGTGTGTACTGAGCAGTGTGTAATGAGTGGACATTTTGATAAGAAAATTCGTTTCTGGGACATCAGGTAAAACTGTTGTAGAAGAGCTTATGATGTAAGAGAGGTTAGGAGTTTGCTGTCAGGTTAATCTGAAGTAGGGAACTCTTCTTCCTGAGCTTGGCAGCTGGAGAGACTGTTGTAAAAGTGGCAAAAGGCCATTAAAGAGACTTTTGTTACTACTTTTTTGCTGTTTGGTATTATAGGTTTGGGACTTTATTTTTTGAGGGGGATGCCATTTCTTTTCTGAAAAGACAGCCTGCTTGCTGGTAAATATTTTTCATTGGTCAGTACTTGCTCTTCTAGGGTGGGGTTCTGAGGAAAGTAGTGTCTAACTTAGCTGGAAATGCTATCCACAAGATGAGATCAAGTTTGGGAAAGAAACAAAATGTAAGAATAAACCAGTAATCTTCTTTACTCTCGTCCACATTGGGACAAGTCAGTGTTCTGATGCACTGGTTTGGCTTCTGGACCCTAGTTCACTGCTTTCTTTTTTCCTTCCCTTTTTTTCTTTTTCACTTTCTGTCTTTAGGACTGAAACTATAGTAAAAGAACTGGAGTTGCTTGGAAGAATCACAGCTCTGGACCTGAACCCAGAGCGAACAGAGCTTCTGACGTGCTCCCGTGATGATCTACTGAAGATCATTGACCTGCGGGTCAGTGCTGTCAAGCAGACATTCAGGTGAGTGTGTTCTTCACAGGAAAACTCTCAACTTCAGAACCTCGTGTTGTGGGTGGAGTGGTTTTCAGGACCCCTGTGGAGAGAGCAGTCTCCTCACTTTTCTTTCTATATGGGTGGTAAAGTTCTCTAAAATGTCTAGAAACAGCAAAGATCTGCTCTAATGGGTCTTCTCATGTGTCTCTTTAAAGAAGGCAGCTTGGCTTAGAAGTATGTGGTCTAAAGGAAAGAATTTCTTTAGGTGCCATTGAGAGAAGGGTGTATGAGAAACATGAATTGGGATAGAGGAATGCTGGAGTTCATTCTGAACCATGCAGAATTCCTTAACATTGTCTTTAGCAAGTATCTCTTCTCATAAATGAGTTAACAGTTATCTGATTCTAACTTTCCAGTGCCCAGGGATTCAAATGTGGCTCTGACTGGACGAGAGTTGTGTTCAGGTAAGGTCAGGCATGAACAAGATACCTGATAAACCTTTCCCCAGCTAAATGGAGCGATTCCTGGTGCTTGGCTGCACTGGTCCCCAGTTACAGCTAGAAAAACTGGGGCAGAGTTTGTAATTTGTCCAAGGTTACCTCTTGGTCAAACCAGAGTGTATGTAGATACTGATCCAATGTCTTGGAAATGCTTTGATTTCAAAGTGCTTTCACCTCTTAGTATTGGCAGGTGGTAACACATAACTCCTAAAAGGCTATTCAATGCCAAGTTGCTTGCTTAGAAAGTTGTGGATGGAATGATGATGTGTGCTGAAAATTGCTGACTTGAAAATTGTTTTTTGCCCTCTGCACCTGGTCTGATCTCACAGCCCTGATGGTAACTATGTGGCTGCTGGCTCAGCTGATGGGGCCCTCTACATTTGGAATGTGCTTACTGGGAAATTGGAGAGGACGCTTGCAAAGCATCACAGGTGAGGGAAGTGGGACATGCAGCCTAGGATGGGCATCTGGATTGTGGATCTTGCTGAGCTATCAAAAAGTTGGAGTTGTACAGCTTTGCAACATTTATTGGCATGTGAGAATTATTAATATGCAAAGTCTTTGTGGATTCGTGGCAGTATTCTCTAGATTGAATTAGATTAGATTTGGTGTTGTTATCTAGTTAAACTGAGATAGGGTTCTAATAAAGTGCATTCAATACATTTTGAAGAGATGGTACCTCCCTCAGACTTCCTAAAAGCCCAAGTCTCTTGACATGTGAGAAAGTGGAGGGGATAGGGTGGGGTGTGGGTATTGGTATTACAGTATTTCCTTCCAGTGCTAAGTGCTGTTGTGGAATTCAGCTTGAAAACTCACTTCTGCCTTCCCTTTCAGTTCTTCTATCAATGCAGTCACATGGTCACCAGCAGGTGCCCATGTGGTCAGTGTGGACAAAGGAAACAAGGCTGTGCTGTGGTCTGAGTTTTGACTGACAGAGGATGAAAGGCTGTGTGTGGTGATGCTGGACCTTGGCTGCAAAGCATGGAGACCCGAGCCCAGATCCATCTGGAGTCAGGATATTGACAAGCACATAGGCTTTGCTTTCCAGAGGGAAGTTCTAAAGCAATGGAGAAAGGAGCCTGAGTCAGAGACTTCTCATGGCCATAACAGCACTGTGGCACTTGGACTCAGCATGGGATTTGCTGTTCTGGATGGAGAATGCTACTTAGTCATGCCTTTACATGCAGTGTCTATGCACCACGTGGAGCTGAAGGTACTAGTGGGATTCCTCACCAGACAGCTGTGCCAAATATCCTGTCACACAAATGTATCTACAGCACTTCTGAGGTGGAAGCTTTGGAAAGAAGTCATTGTGTATGCTGACTTAAAGCATGTCCTATCTCCTGTGTTCTGTTCTGGTGGCCTAGTTCAGGCATGGGCTGAGAAGATCCTGAAACACGTCCTAGGCAGTTTGAAGTGTTGGAACAGCTTTTAAAGAGAGCCTCCCATGGCTCTGACAGCTCTGCCTTTGAGTCATCAGCTCAGTTTGGAGCTGTTCTGATCCTGGTACAGGCTCTTCAGCACTGTCATGTGAGCTCTGTGTATCGGTTCTTGAGGCAACAGTCTGTTCTTCAGGACTTCTGCACCCTTGGGTTGAAATGTCCTTCAACACCTTGGGCATCACAAAATAGGAGGTTTTTAATCTTTTTATACCACAGGCAGTTGATTACTGGGCGTGAGGAGAGAGCTAAGCTTGTTGAGGTTGTTGTGCTGCAGTGATGAGGAATGTAGTAATCCTGTGACTTCAGTCCTGGAATACAGATGTTGGGTCCCGTTTTCTGTTCATCCGTCCTGTCCTGGCGACTGTCAAAACACAGGGGAGCAGTGGTGTCAAATCCCAAATCCATTGTTTTGGTGCTGGCAGTTCCAGGCCACTTGCCCCGTTCTTGAGCACATGTGCAATATTCCCATTTGCTCTGGAGCCTCTGTGATACAGAGCAGTGTCTTAGCTCTGTCCCTGTTCTGGCACCCCAAACCATGATGTGACTGAATGTGAGCTACCTGGCATATCTTTATCCAGCCAAACCTTTCCACATCGTCTGGGCCTCAAGACAAGCCACCAGCATTTTATTGCCTTTTTATTTGCACTTTATTTTCTTCTTTCCCAATAGTGTTTTACTATGGAAGTGTGTTCTTTGGAGGGGCTGGGCTGGGGGAGCTGCTCTGACAGGCTCCCTCTAACCCAGCCTTTCATTCAGACACTTTCTGCAGAGGGGAGTTTGAGTATATGGGGCAAAGTTTTTATTTATTCTGCTGCCCATAAGAACTTGATTGTAAATAAACCTGTGTTCTGCTTTTAAAACCCCACACTGCTCTGATTCATTTATTTGTGCATCTGTGTGCGAGATCTTGTTTGGAATGAGTGCAGAGGGGAGCCTGAAATGTCATTTTCCTGGTGAATTGTGGGATTTGGTGTAGAGGGGGAAAGAAGACAATGCTCTTAGCTTGGGGCTAGATGTCCCACAGGTGTGCAGCCTGGGCTTACCCTCTCTCAATAGTCCTACCTTGAGACTGAAGGAAGTCTTGCCTCATTGAACAAGTGCCTCTGTGCTTGAAAGGTTGATGTATTCTTGGATGTTTTAGATAAACTACTGAACTGAGGAAATCAGGATCTGCTGAAAATAGGTGTCTTTTTTGTGCTGTGAGACTTCGACTGCTACCTTGTCAAGTTTTTAAGTCAGGAGTAGGAGTTGCATGTTTCTTTAAAAACTCAAAAACCCTGTTGAAGATGTTGCTCTGGTTCCAGCTTCAGAGTGATGAAGCAAAGTCTTCAGCTCTCCAGTTAGGAATTTCATAACTAATGGCCTAATGGCCATCATCCTTTTTTCATAAGAAAATAAGCTTCTATTCAGCTCATGGAAGTGAGAACTGTAGCAAAAATTAAAAGTTGACATTCTGACCAGTTTCTAAAGGCAAGATATTTTTTATTCTGCCTGTTGCAGTGGGAGATGGTCCTTGAAAAGGCACCTGCCACGAGTCCAGGTGACCTTGGTTGCTGCAGGAAAGGAGATTACAAAGTGGCAAGTCAGCGTGATGAAAGATTATTGGGAGATTAGCATAATAAAAACTGCAGGCTCTGCTGAGAAGGATGAGAATGGGTTTAGGATATTTATAATTTAGGCTGCTACACTTGTGTTTTTCTGTGTCATGGACACAGATCTTACACAAAGGGCTTTGTTTGGCCCATTGATGCTATTATGAAGCAGGTTAATAAATGCTGAAGGATAACAGCCAGCTAGCTAAGTCCCTAAGCATTTTAGATTAAAAGTGCCTTAGCACCAAGGCATGCAAGAAATTCTAGTGAGCAATTTTAGCTTTTCTTTTTTTCCTATATTTTGATTACTTCTGTTGCCTCCTTTTCTGCTTCAGCCTGCAGAGGGAAGAAGAGCAAATGAAGGTATCTGCAGTGCAGAGGTGGCTGTAGCAGTTCTACTGCCAGAGGTGGAGCTGCCCTTCAAGTGGATTTGGGGGTGGGTTGGGCATCTTTCTCTGGATTAAGGATGTTCTAAGAAGATGTGTTATGGAGAAGCTGTTTCCAAGCTCCCTGAAGATGGTACCTGTATGAACAGGAATGTTCATCCTCTCCTGGAGGACTAAACCCTGCAGCAGCTGCAGCACAGACCTGTACAAAACCAGCTCCCTCCCTTTGCCTTTTCAGAAGTCTGGCTGAGAACATCTCTGAGGTTTCTCCCCTGCTTCCTACAATGAGGACCTGACTTTCCTTCTGCACACAGGCACGTGTGAATTTCTGTGGTTCCAGCCTGGCTGGTTGGTGTTTGCCAGAGTTGATTAGAGAGAGCAGTGATTAAACTCTCCAAATAATCCACCTCCAGTTAATAAAATGTTGCTGGAATCCTGAAAGAACTGAGGAACATTGGTTCTTTTTTTTTTGTTTTTTTTTTTTTTNTTTTTTTTTTTTTTTTGAGTAATTAGTGTAACCCAGGCCACTATATTCAGGCAAGTGTCAGTGATTATTTGTGAAAAGCAAGCTTGATTTGTGACTGCAAGGTTGCCTGAGCTGGAGGGAGCTGTTAGGCTGGCAAGTGGACAGGATACCATGTGATCCTTGTACTCAAATGAACAGATGCAGCCAGAGGAAAGCTACAGCTGTTCCTGCAGCTCACAAGGCAAAAGTTAACACATACTGTTGTGCAAGATACCAAGGTGGGGGGAAAGCTACTCTTGGAAGATTAAGGAGCAGAAAACTAAAGTTAATTGAAATATTTGTGTGTCTTAAATCCTGGATGTTGTGCTTTTTTAAGTAAATTGAGGAGGGAGTACAAGCCAGCAGTGTATTGTTTTGCATCAGCATGTCAATTGGATGCTGGCGAAGCAGTAACAGATAAATTGCTTTGTGATCATGAGAATAATGCATTGTTCTCAGCGTTTGACAGTCCATTAAAATGGCATTTTAGTGTTTTATAAACTCCTTTTTCCATAAATGGCTCTTGTTTTTTTCAGTTTCTTACCAGGCTGAATGTCTTGCATCCCTAGGAAGGAGGAGATAGAGCTTTAGAATAAACTGCTTTCAGTAGCTGTCCTGTGCTGCCTAAGTCCGTAGTGTATGCAAAACATGTGAGCAGGACATTGTAGACCTCTTTGCTGACTACCTGGGTGTCCTTAGGTAATGTCTTATATTGATGATTTAACACTTCCCAGCTGAATCTTAGCCCAGGTACAATATTTGCTCTTGAAGAGGGATTAATTCTTGAAATCCTGGATGGACACAACTAGAGACAAGCTTTCAAATCCCCTACAAATTGTCTTCCTTGTTTGTGAAGAGGGCAGTGATTCCTTCTGGTAGATGCAAAGAAGCATAGGACACAGCTGCCTTGGAAAATTCATCTTTCTTCAATAATTTAGAAGTTCCCATCACTGTCTGTGGAAGCTCCTGTGCCATTTGGAACACAGCAAGGTATTTAATGTTATTTGCTGGTGTGTTTCTTTGAGTCTACAGCATGAGTAGTGTGTCTAGTCAGCAACAAATACTGGTCTGGCCCTGAAAAACCCACTTCATAAAAATAGAAATTCTTGCATGTGTATGGTCTGTTTCTAATGTCTGCCTTACATTTTTTTCAGCTTTTCAAGAAGCCAAATGTTTCCTTTTTCTGTGGTTTGTTGTCTGCAAATAGGTCCTACAAACTGTTTTTCTCCTGAAGCAGTTTTAACATGGGAAAGCAAGCAGGGAAATAGAATGGGAGCAAACTGCAAGGACAGTCATACTCCATCAGGGCTGGGGTTTGTCTGGCACAGTGCTCTCATTCACACAGCTCTGATGGTGAGGAGTGTAAGGACAGGTACATGAGGCACTGTCCTTTCCTGGTGCTGCTCCTCTGCTTCAGAATCTTACAGGGTTAAAGTTGCTCCTGGATCATTGTCCAACAGCTGCCAAAAGCCTTTTTCCCTGGGAATGTGTCTAATCCTGGGATTCAATTCATATTGATAATTTCCAGAGCCACCTTGAATATTCTGTTAACTGGGGAAATGTTTCACCTTATTTTAAATTTGCTCCCTGATCATTAACTGGATGCTATTTTATGATTTACAACAAAATGAAAAGCTAATCTCTCTGCTTTGTACAATTAAGATTTTCTGGACTTCTCTCTGTTGATATCTCTTGTGCCCTTGTGGTCTCTCCTTTCTCTTCTTTCTTTCCTTTTTTCTACTGCTTCTCTTCTTTTCCCCCCATTCTCTTCCTCCCCACCTTTCCTCTCCCTCCTTATTTTTCTCCTCCTGAAGAATTTTTATTCCCCTCACGTGCAAGCTGTTCCTTACTTCTAAGTATAATTGTTGCCTTTCTGGGCAGGTGGCTGGACTGGTCTATCCTTAAGGTCCATTCTGGTTTGAGCTCAGTGCTACTCTGCCCATAATGGGTTGCACTGGGTTCTGGTTGAGGAAAATGCAGCAGGACAGGTGAGTTCTCATTTAGGGGTCGGTCTGATTCCTTATCAACACAAACCACCTTTGTAGCTTTTAGACAGAGCTGAGACAGAGCATGTTTGAGGGATTCTGAAACAGCATAGGAGTACAGTGCTTTACCTACTGCTTTTATCTCATCCACTTATTTTTCCCAGGCATCTGGGGCAGGACATTTTGGGATAGAAGCTTGAGTCACCCAAAGTCACATCCCCATCTTTGACCATGAGCTGCCCTGAGTCTCAAAAGACCGGGATGGGTGGGAAGAATGCTGAATCTCCTCAAAAACAAGTTATCTTCAGAAAAAGTAGTCGTGACAAAGCTGTGAGTATGGTAATAATGGGCTTATTTAGGTTTGAATTTTACCTGTAGTCAGACTAGAGACTTATTAGAAAGCTCTTTCCTGTCCCCTTTATTTTTTTCTGAAGAAGGATTGTGAGCCGTATTACCACTAAGTTTGAGATGATGTCAACAGTTTTTAGGGCAAACTTTTCATGTGTTTTAATATACAAGGAAGGCAGCTCACCTCACTTTCCTCCTGGGTAGTATTTCTGCTGGTAGATGTTTAAAACAAGGCTGGTTAATTGTCTTTCCAATCCAACAGCACCAAAAATCTTTAAATCTACACTTCTTTGTCCCATGCACAAGTATTTGTGTTGTACCTCTGGGAGTTGGTCTGGATCAGGTCTTCAGTTCCCATGTCCTGAAGCATCTGAATAATCCTATTGAGTCTTGTGGGGGTTGCATGTTTGCTGGGAAAAAAAAAATTCCATTTAAAATTGAATTGTTCTGATCTCTGCAAGATTTATAGCTCTCTGATGTGTGTGTCCCCCTTCCCTCAACAACCACAAACATAGTTCAGCTGTGGTCATCCTTTCCCCACAGCTGACCATCTACCTGGGAAAGCGGGACTTCATTGACAACATAGAGAATGTGGAACCTGTAGGTAAGTCCACAAGGTTATGTGCTGCTCTTCCTGCTGTCAACTCTGCTTACCCTCTGTTAATCTTGATTTTTTCCTTTCTTTCAGATGGTGTTGTATTGGTGAATCCTGCTATTATCAAGGGGAAAAAAGGTATCAGGTTTTCTACAATGTATGTCTCAGAAATTGTTTGTCTTTCTGAGTGAGATGCTGAGTGAGGTAGAAACTTTTTATTTTAAAGGTACAAATGTAACTCTCTTCCCCAGTGAATGGGCTTCTGATCAATGCAATGTCTGTTGTTACACATGGGATGAATACTCCCTGGGTTATGCAAGTGTTGAAATGAGTTGCCATGCCTCCCTGAGGCAGGAGATGTCCCCATCCTAGCCTGGCTTCACTGTTCTCCTGCTGCAGGTTTCACTTCCCTGTGCTTCTTCCCAGTGTTCGTGTCCCTCTCCTGTGTGTTCCGCTACGGCCGCGAAGACATCGATGTGATTGGCCTTGCCTTCCGCCGGGACCTGTTCTTCTCCAGGCTCCAGGTGTACCCACCTGCTGGCACCCCGGAGTCTCTCACCCTCTTGCAGGCATCTCTGCTAAAGAAGCTGGGCAAAAATGCTTATCCCTTTTTCTTTACAGTAAGTATCTTAGAAGAGCCTCTCATTCTGTTCTTGTCTGTACTTACCGGGCTGTTGAGGACTGAAGATGGGAATTAATAGTGAATTCATGTTCTGCAAGTTCCAGTTTTGAGTGACAGGTGATGTTACCAATGGGTTTTTTTTCTTCTTCTTGCAATCCTGATAGGTATAATGCAAGAAGATCCTAACTGTGCACTGATCACAGCACTGTGAGAAGTGTTTTCTAAAAAAAGGCAAGGGAATTTGCAATGGCTTTTATGCTAGAAACAGCCTCATATATCCTTGCCTTCCTGTTCCTGAGGGGCTGGAATACTTTATACCATTGCCCCAGTGCCAAATCCTTTTCCTTTAAAAACTTTGTGGATCAAATAAGGAGATGAAAAAGTCTTCACGAGATGTTGTCAGCAAATGACAGCTGACTGCCAAATTCTAACAGGAAATCCTTCCAGTACTGTCAGTCACATCTGTCTTAGTGTTCCTGAGGAAGATTCACATTGTGCATGGACTTTTTTTTTTTCTTTCTTGACTTTTAAAGTATTTTTTGAAGAGAGGGATTCGTTCATACAAGGCAAGTATACTAGCGAGAATTCCAAAGGGTTACTGTTCAGTGAGTGACCCCTTGTCTTCAGGACTGCTTTTGTGAGCAGTATGTTACCTAAAACATGTATACTATTGCTTTGGGGCATTTCCTCTTCTTCCTCCCACAGTTTCCAGATTACCTGCCTTGCTCAGTCTGTCTGCAGCCTGCACCTCATGATGTTGATAAGGTGAGACCAGTGGGACATTTGTGCTTATTGTGGTTAAGGAAAGTCTGATGGAAAAAAATCATGTGAATTTTTTTAGCTTGAGAGTGGGAGGAGGTGATACTGATTTTACTGTGCTGTGCCACAAATGTCAAGAACTAAGGGCTACAAGTGTGTGTCACAGAATTTGAGTTGAAATCCTCAACATCAGAAAGAGAATCCAGACAAATAGCAGCAAGACTACAGAATTTGCAGGGCTGTAGCTTCCTTAAGACTATCATATGATTTGTGGGTTGGCTGCACATAAAATGATTGCGGCTGTGAGGCTGCATGAAAGAAAAGGAGATTGAGTGCCTAAAATCTCACAGATTGCTATAAATAACATGTTAAGACCTGCCCTGAATTAAATGCAGAGAAGATCTGGCTTGTACATAGGTGTAAACAGAACAAAAACCCTGTAGCAAAAGTCACTAATTTCTGCAACATTTCTGATACTGTTAAAAATATTCCTTTATACTTGGCTGGATGCTTGTCTGGGCAGCAGAGCAAGGCAATCAGTCAGGCAAAGTGGGATGAGGATGGTAGAATCTACTGCTAAAAGGATAAACCTGCATTTTGTGCCAGGGAATGATATTCTAGCAAAAATATCTCTGTAGAGAATTACCTGGGACTTGCACAGGTGTCCCGTAATGCTATAAGCCTGTTAAAGCAAAGGTTAGCTTGGCCTGATGACTTCCACTCCTTAGATGCTGGTCTTTGCATTACAAAGCCCACTCAGAAATTCAGTTTAGAAGGCCAAGGTAGGCCAGAGAGCATGGTACACTGGTCAGTCTTATGCTGTGACCTTTCCAGCACTGGTCTCACTGGGAGCCTTTCAGGAGCAGGGAAGTCATCTTTCAGAGGCCAGGATTAAGCCTCATTTATCAGAAGCACTGTAGAACAGGTGGATGTGCCAATATCAGTTATCAGGGATGTCTGTGACAGTGGTGGGAGGCCTGAATTATTTGCAGCTGGCAGGAGTCTTTCAATTTCTGGTGTGCAGAAAGATACCGAAATATCTGCAGATGTTCCTGTCTTCTGATCCTGATTTCACAGCTGTCCTCTCTCTCTCTGGTAGACTTGTGGGGTGGACTTTGAGGTGAAAGCTTTCTCAACAGAAAATGTGGAAGAGAGAATTCATAGAAGGTAACAGGATGCGTCTCCAGCTTTGTCTTAAAGGGGATGGGTGGTCCAATGAAACACCTTGGTTATTTGTTCAGCTTTGCCCCCCTTGGCAGTGATTTCTGGGGTGTGAGCACATGAGAATGCAGAACCCCTGCCTCTGCCAAGCACCAGGTGTCACCATGTTGTCCTCTGCCACTCCCCAGGCACTCTGCACGTCTGCTGATCCGTAAGGTGCAGTATGCTCCGGAGAAGCCAGGACCCCAGCCTTGTGCAGAGACCACGTGGCAGTTCTTCATGTCCAACAAGCCCCTGCACCTGAAAGCTTGCCTCAGTAAAGAGGTGAGGGGTGTTTGTCCTGGGCCTGGTGACATCATGGTATCTGCAGGCCAATGGGCACTTTGCTGCTTTCTCAGCTGAGACTGACTTGTCCCAGCATTCAAGAGCTCTGATGTCATTTCTGTCAGCGGCTGCTGCTAAGGGTGGCTGAAACCCTGTTACCAAACACATTTGAAGTCATTGAAGGAAGGGTCATGAATCACTGGGAAGGGTCATCTTCCCCCATCTGGCCTCTGTGAGGTGTAATCTGGGGGAACTAGAGAGGTTTAGGGCTTGGAAGAAGTCTCCTGGCTGGATTTCTAAGCATCACGTTCCTTCCAGGTGTACTACCATGGCGAGCCCATTCCAGTCACTGTCACCATCAACAACAGCACAGAGAAAACAGTGAAGAAGATCAAAGTCCAGGGTGTGTTTTTACTGTTGCTTGGGGTTCTTTGAGCACAATAGGACTGAAAGAGAGACAGAATTTAGTGCTTGTAACTGTTTAAGAGGGTGGTTGGGAATATGAGGAATTTGTCCCTCCCCACTGTGTGTTGCTGTTTCTTTGCTGTTCATCAACTGAAGTGCTGTAGCTTTTTTCCTAATTCTTGTGGTTACCTGTCTATCTTAATTTCAGGCACCAGATTGTCCTCTCTAGAAAAAGAGAGAGTCTGGCACCTGCAGTGGGCAATGCAGGTGTAGGAAAAGTCAGGGAGGTCCGTGGGAAGGGCTGCCTGTCAGTGTGATGCTCTTGCTAACTGTGAATGTGCCTCGATCACCTACAGCTTTGCCTGGCATTCCAGAAACCTCTGTCAGGGTGAGAAACAGCCACTGCCAGCAGTAGTGTCATTCCTCCTGAGGAAGCTGAGAGCAGGAGCTGAGCTTCAGTGCTTGTGCCAGTGTTTTATTTGTGACACTACATGTTTTCCTCCCACAAGCTGCAGAGCTGGGGAAGACAGTCTGAAAAATGAAGGATGGGAAAGAGAAAAGGAGGCAGGGAGGGAACAAAATGGCTGATGTCCCTACAGAACTATAGCAAAGAAAGCTGTTTCAGTGCCAGTCTGGGATGCAGTGTGATCCCCAAAAAATTTTAGGCTCTTTTTTATGCCTCTGTTAGGCTTAAAAAGACCTTGTTGGTGCCAGATTCTCTTCTCTTCAGTGTTTCAGTCAAAATTACCTTGGGGTTTTTGTGCAGGATTGGAAAATATAAGCCATTTGTCACCACAGGCTCTGTCCTGATGCTGTCTCCTGACTGCACATGCATGAGCTGTAGGCACACAAGGGATATCAGGACCAGAGGTAAAAGCAGACCCAAACAGAGAAGGAAGAGGGATATCTTTATAACGGAAAGAGAGGATCCCAAGAGAAAGTGTGGGTTTTTGACTTCCTGTTTCTCCAAATCAAGGCCAGTTGCCTTTCAGGGAAGACTTTGGCCATTGGTGTGCTGTTGGTCTCTGTCCAGGTCAGGCTATGTGACCTGGTGGTCCCTTCAGGCTCTAAGTGGATGGGGTTTTCTGCTGTCTTCACCATGTTTCCCATTCCTAGGACTCAGGGTGGGTGCAGCTGTGTTGTTTGTGGTGTGTGCACATACCTGAGTGTCTGCTTTCTTCTTTCTCCCTCAGTGGAGCAGGTGGCCAATGTGGTGCTGTACTCCAGTGACTTCTATACCAAAGTGGTGGCTGCTGAGGAAGCACAGTGAGTGAATGCTCCTGCTCCTTCACACTCTTTTACATCATCAGTAATGAGAGGTTCTCATAATTGCAGTCTGGCAGTCTCCTGCTGTTACAGTGCTCTCTTACCCCGTGTGTGCCACACCACTCATGCCCTCTGGATGCAGCTGGTCCTATTTTCACAGAGCAGCAGAGATCCTCATGTTTTTTCAGGGAACAGGGATGTTGCAGAAGAGGTTTGAAGAGTAATTATCTGCTAGACAGCTTAGTCGTGGCAGCGGAAGGTTCCCCATTGCTGGAAATCTTTAAATAGAGATGCAACACTTTTCTGAACAGTGCTGTTGTTTGAGTGGAAGTCATGGACACTCTTGCTTGAGCAAGAGCATTTCATTTGGTTTCTTCTGGCCTTAGAAAGCCCATGGAAACCTTGAGTCTGTAGATGTTATGGAGAGCCACTTGCTTTTTCTCACTGCACTGGCAGTGCAGTCTGAACCTCACACTGTGAGGAGGGTTGGGCACACCCAGTGCTTTATATTTGTCTGGTAGCTTAGGGACATGTTTTCCATTCAGTATTGATATTTTCAACTAGGATTCATTTTGTCCAAATTCAGAGATCTGCAGTACAGAGGATGTGACCTCAAGTTGCACCCGGGCAGGTATAGATTGAATATTAGGAGAAAGAGATGTGGCACCTGGGGGACATGATTTGCTGGTGGCCTTGGCAGTGCTGGGTTAATGGCTGGACTTGATAATCTTAAAGGGCTTTTCCAAACTAAACTATTCTATTATTCTGTGGGTTTGACCTACTTTTCTATCTTAATGTGAGATTAAGCATTTTCTGTAAGTGCTTGTTCTCTGCTGATTATAAAGGGAATTTTGCTGATTAGATTAGAGGTGCACATCTGCATTGTTGGCAACTGAATCCGGACAGATAAATTCCTCTCCTTTTGGGCAGCTTTCTAATCTGTTTTGAAATTCTCCTAGATGAGTGTGTAACAAATCACAGGTATCACTTCCCTTCTTATTTTCAGGGAGAAGGTGCAGCCCAACAGCAGCCTGACCAAGACACTGATACTTTTGCCCTTGCTTGCAAATAACCGAGAGACAAGGGAAATAGCACTGGATGGAAAACTGAAAGATGAGGACACCAACTTGGCTTCTAGTACTATGTGAGTGATGTTTTAAATGGTCCCAAGTAGTGGGAGAGTTACAGAGAAGCGGGGAGGATGGATGGAGGAGACACTTCCCTCAGGACTTTGTAAAGGTGTGCCTAAATGGATACATGTAGCACCATTACTTTATGCCATCATGTTCATTCATGGTGAGTGGTGATCACAGATCTGGAGAGGTGTTGGCTGTACCCGAGGCTTGCCTGCCCTCCCACTTTCAGGATTTTCCCTTAGTTCTTGCTCCAGGTGTGTGTTGTTGCTGTGTTGCTGTGCCACCTCACACTGCTCTCTGTTTTCTCTGGCAGCATTAAGGATGGAATAGACAAGACAGTGATGGGGATTCTGGTGTCCTACAAGATCAAAGTGAAGCTCACTGTTCCAGGGTAAGTATAACACACTTTTTGTTACATCTGCCTGGAGTTAATGGAGGGGAGTGTGTTTATGTCATTGATGGGTGGGGAGAGATGAGAATAATCCACCCCAAGAGAAAGGGCACATGTTATAGGACATGAGGCTCCCTATAAAGCATAAATTGCCTGGAAAACAATCTTGGCCTATTCATAGAACTTGTCCTGAGCCAAAGGGTTTTATATTACTCTCCATAGATACCATATAACTTTATGGCTGAAGTAGGAATCTCTGGTTTGCGTTACAATTTTTGTTTCAAAGCCATCACTTATTTTGTGAGAAGTGAGGTGAAACTTTGTATGAACCTTTATGTTGGCATTGCTGTTTTCCCAGAGCAGAAGGTGAAAATGTCTGCCTGAAAGTCATAAATGCTGTAGCTAAGGTTCTGTACTCAGCCAGCTTTCTGGGTAAAGCTGATGTTATCAATATGAGCTAGTTCCAGGATACAGTGCAAAAAAGGACAAGGATAGTGACTCTCAGTTGATGCTAGTCACTATTTACATTTGTATTTCATTGATCTGTCCTTTGTTCTAGTATAAAAATGCATCAAAGTTTTGTCTAAAGCATGATAAAATGTCTGCTGCCTTCTCTGGTCATCCACTTGCCTTTTGGCTCTTGGAAAAGGGGCAATGCCCAACACTTGGTCAGGAGTTCAAAAACTTAGACTCCTTCTCCATGAGAATGTCATGAAAAAGTAAGACTACTGTTTTTAAAAACACAAATTCAGTTGAATTTGTGGCAAGTAGAGAACAGTATATGAGGAAAGTGATTTCAGTAGTCCACCAATTAAAGAGCATTTTCTGGAGCACCATAACAGAAAGGCATTAAATATTCTTTGTTTTTCTCCTTGTTTTCTTTTGTAGCGTGCTGGGAGACCTCACTTCCAGGTAAATGTCATCTTCCTTTTCAGACCATGCAGTCCTAGTTGTTAGTTCATCTTTCTACTCTGTTTCTTATTCTCATTCCCACCTCCTTAAAAAAAGTAACTATCCCTTAAGCTGTTAGAAGCAAGTAGTTTGTGGTTCTGCTGTGAAAATGAAGCTATTACAAAAATACCTTTTGATTTTGCATTCATGCAAGTACATTCAGCACACGATAAACCCAGTCTATGAAAATGGATATGCCTGGGATACTTCTGGAGAAACTGGAGCTTAACTTTTTTTTGAGGGGAAAATTATGATTAGAAAAATATGAAAGAATGGGTGAAGCTGGAGCTGGCCTAAGGAGGAAGGAGGCTGAACCAGGCATGTGTGTGGAGCTGTGGATCTGATGCATTCTTTCTTCTCCCTAAAGGGAAGTGGGCACAGAGCTGCCATTTCGTCTCATGCACCCCAAACCTGAGGAAAAGAACCCAGTAGGTCAGTTACACCTGATTTTTGCCTTTGTGCATCAACAAAGAGGTGAGATCTCACCATTGTAAGGCTTAAAGTGATTTGTGCTACAGAAAGCCTTCAGAGCCTACAGGGCTCCAGTATGGAGCTGCTCTGTGTGTTTGTGTGTGTGTGTTTGTATATATATCTATATCTATATCTGTCTGTATGTGTATGTATGTATGTATCAACCTCCAGGCACTAAATAACAGAGAGTAGGGATGCTAAGATGGGAGAATTTGAAGAGTCATGTTCCCTTTCATCTTTCATCTATGGAATCACAGCTCAAAGAGGAGTTTGAGGGAGCTCTGCACAGTTAAATCTCATGACTGCAGTGCAAAATATCCTACATGAAGCTGTCAGCAATTCCCAGCCAGATTGCAGTATAAGCAAAAAAGAAGAATCTGACACAGAAATCACCTAACACACATGAGCATTGTACAAAGCCAAATACTTTTAAGCAAAGTGAAGATGTGATAAAGCTACTGATGTAGTTGAGTCCCTGTTATCTGGATAGGGCATTTGCCATGGTGTCTGTGATGTGGCCTTCTTGTTCAGTGGTTATCCAAGATTAACATCTCTTCAATATTAGGTCTCTATGTGGAAGTGGGGGAACTCTCTAACTGTGTTGGGAGCAAGCCTTACCCAGGCTTTTTGAGGCTTAAGATCAGATGCCAAAACCACAGGCTGTCAGGAGCATCCTCCCACTTCCTCAGGCCCTGGCTGGCTCTGTTCACCAGTGGTGAGCACCAGAGATTGCAAGGTGCTCACACTAAATCAAAAGATACTGTACAGCATCTGAAGCCTCTCTTGACCACCAGACACAGCAGCCCTTTCATGCTGGGGCTATTACAGATGAGCCATCTTGTCATACCCTCTACCCTGGGACAGAGTTTTGTGGGCTTCAGACAAAAGCCATGGCTGCTTTTGTGGTGCTTTTTCTTCCTTTCTTTTTCTTTTCTCTTTGTGCCCAAACTGATCTAAAGCTGCTGTTTTTAAGAACATGAAACTGGAAAGTAACAGTAGAACCTTTGAGAAGAGTTATCCTGAGACAGATGCTTTGGTCTATACTGGAATCATTAGAAAGGGGTGACTTGAGTCCTTACTGTGTGAAATTGTTGGAGGAATCAAGTGTGAGTGATGAGAAGAGAGCTGATGATCCACTCCATGTTCAGATGCTCTGGTTGGGAATCAGGCTTTGCTAATTATGGATATGCTGGAGTGGGCAAAGGAAGGTTTTATCTCTCCTGTAACAGTTGCACTACAGGAAACTCATTTTCCCTGGGAAAGCCCCTGCTGTGAGCAGTGCCAGAAGTGGTGGGGGCTGGGATGGCACTGGTGATCCCAGGAGTGTGGCTGGTGAGGGCCATCTAGTGCCTCTGGGCAGCTCAGGAGCTCTCATGGACACCAAGGAAAGCTTGAAAACTTCTAACAAGCCTCACTGAAAGGTGTAGGCAACTGTAAAGAATTTTACATTTTTAGAGTGGTGTGAGGGTTTTTTTTACATGACTTTTTGGTGCTAAAAATGCTAACACCCTCTTTTATTACTTTATACTTCAGGCAGAAGCATTTGTAATACGAGTCAAAATGGAAGTCAGGCAATTCTCCCTTCTAAGATTGTTTCAAAGGAGGGCTGATGTACTTCTTTATACAGTACACTCAGAAGGATGTGGCAGAAGACTTCACAAGGAAAATGGAGACCTGCGATATTTCTCAGATCGCTTCCCCCAGCACATCATCTTACCAGAGACATGGCTCACATGTTGTTTGCTACATCAAAGTCTTCTAGGAGCTTGCTGTCAGAAGTGTCAGCTATGCTCCATGCATTTTGTACAGATGGAAATACCAGGTTTCTTATAAACTGAAAGAAATGCAGGTGGTTTCAGGACCTATTCCATGGGAATGCAAATGGTTAACTCAGGAAATAAATGCTTTCTCTTAAAAAAAGATACTCTAACTCAACAGCAAATTCCTCTGAAGCCTGAATAGCTGACTTGAAAACTGTGCTGGAATGTGGTATCTGAGCTTATTACAGGGAATAAAACAGTCTCCCATATGAAGCTGGTAAACTGAAATGCTTTTCAGCTTTATTGGCTGGTAATTTTCCATGCACAGTGCTTCATCATTTTTCCCAGTTGTGAGTTCAGGCTTTTTAATTTTTTCTTCTACCACTTTATCTTATGACTTCTGAGAAACATAATGTGTTTCTTTAGTGAAACACCATCTAATTTGGAATCAAGCAAATCTAGACTTAATTGCAGAGATGGAGCTTCAACAAACAGTGTTTAGACTCTTGAAGGTCCCAAAAGATGGAATTTTTCTTTCAGCTTGTTCAGCAGCCTCTGCAGTGGGTGTAGGCAGAGGTGCATGCACAGGGAGTTTTGAGATCACTCTTTATCTTTTTCCATTCCCTTTTGATTTTACTGATGAATCAGTAGTGACCAGTTTGCCTACTGCACCTTCCTGGTCACTTGACTGTCTTAAGGCATAGCTGGAAGAACAGAAAGAAGTCAGAGCAACCATCTTATGGAGTTAAAGCTGGAGTGGGATTAAAAAATGCCACATATTGTGATTTATTTTGCAGTGGGGGAATATCCTTTTCTCTAGCCAAGGTGATTTATGGCAGAAGTAAAACGTGCATGGGCTGATTTGAGTGCAGAGAAACATAAGCTTCCCAAGAACATGATGTAATTTTTTCAGGGCCAAGCCTGGGCAAGTGTGAGCAAGTGCTGTGTGCTGTGTTTCACAGCAGATGGCTTTGCCCTCTCTAGTTGTCTGTGAGCATGCTCCAAGGCATTCATCACTCAGTAAACTGCAGGTCTGTCACAGTGCATGGCTGTTACAGATTGCTTGATCTTTCTTCCCTGTGCCTGCAGGAGACAGAAAAGAAACAGCTTGCTACCTTTCCTTCCTTCCTTCTTTTGGTCTTCTGCTAGGCCAGGGTTTGCATGTTTCATGTGTGCTGTTTTTGTGACTGTTTTTGGACCCATGTACTTCACATGTGGTTATTTTTAGGCAGAGCAGCTCCTGTCATATTGACAAGCTGTCTGTTCTGCTTGTTGATAAAAAATGCATAGGGATCTGTTTCTTTTAAAGATGGGTTCAAACTGAGCTGTGTCTCTTCATGCTTCCAAGACCTCTCCTGGTCAGCAGTTAGCCCAGAAGTTCCTGCTGAGTTTTCCTCAAGGCTGTGGTCTCAGCATGAGCTCTTTGGTCTGGGGTTTTCCTGCCAATCTTCAGATGTTTTAAGTTTTGTGGGCCTATGTCTTGGCCTTTGTTTTGGCTGTTGTTCAACAAATGGTCATTTATCTGCTCCCTGATTAAACTTGCACAAAAGGGCTGTTTTCAAGAAAACCAGGAATGCTTTGTCCCTCTAACAGTAAAGCAATACTTTCTCTGTTTTGGTATTGTGACTTTCAGAAATTAGGAAATTTCAAAGCACTGAATGTCTTGGAAAATAACAAAACCTACTCTCTTTTCTCCCCCATCAAGTTAAGAGAGGTTAAAAGCAAGTTTATAAGGAAAATTACCACATACTATGACTTGAATTATATGGAATAATTTCTATGGCTGCATAATAAAAGCTTCCAGAAAACCCTCCCCTGAGAGGATGACAGTATTCTGGACCCTCATCAATCCCCCTCCCATCCCAACCCTCAAAACAATTGCTGGAATGCTAATTAAAAGAAGCAAAAGTCTACTCATTTTCTGAGAATTTTTCAATATTATAATATTAAATAAGCCACAGGACAGATGGAAAATGCGGGAGTGGACCTACCTCCTGCTAGGGTGCAATTGTAGCATGTTGGAGATAGTGAAGTGGTACATCTTTAAATGTAATCTTCCATCTGAGGTATATTATAAGCTGCCACACTATCTGTGTATTGACTCAGTGATCATTTACCTGACAGTAAAGTACCTGCCCAAGTGAAACAATACCTATTTCACCCCTCACTCCATTTTGTAAAATCAGTTTCAAATCACTGGTGGGGATCTCGCTCAGCTTCACCAACATCACTGATATCAGTGTCCCCATAGTAATGAACGTACCTCCAAGTGGGGAAAGAGATCAGATTAAAGAATAAAAATTGGAGGAAAAATTGATTGAGAATGATTCTTTATATGTTGGAAATTTTAGAAGTTCTAAATGTTTCATTTTAAATCCATTTCAATCAAGCATACATGTCCTGAGACTTCCCAGACTTCATCTTGGCTTCTGTGAGTAGAGGAAACCATCCTTGTCTGGAGAGATGCCATCAGGAGTGTCTTTACATGAGCCATCCTTGGAGGCATTTTGGCTGGAGTGGCCCCCTTTGGCACACTTTTAATGCTGACTTTTTCAGCAGTGCTTGTTGCCCTTGTTTGCAGTGTGTGTTGTGGATGGGAATTCTCCAGTCACTGAAGTGCCCCAGATCCCTGCTGACTCCTGCAGAACAAGGATGCTTTGCTCCCCGACCCACAGCCATGAGAAGGAAGCCAGTGAAGTGAGTATGCCTTGCTAAAATAACTGTGAGAGCAATAAAATCCCTGCAAATACAGTCTTCTGCTTATTTTAGCCTGTGCTGAAACAGCTTTCAAGGAATCCTGCTAGCAAGCAGGATTTGTTATAGTGGGATTAGCAAAGATCCCACTAAAGAAACACAAATGCCAAAGGTCTTGAAACCATTTTTAGGGCAAGATGAAATCAGCAGTGTTGCCCCAAAGGCTTTAATCCATTTGATGAGAGATCCCTGAAGTGTTTCTGTATTTGACCTCTAATTTTAATACCTTCATGTTTATTAAACAAGAGCATTGTCTTCTCATCAGCTGACTTCTTCAATCACAGTGACAGAGCAATTAAAGCTGGCATGCAAGCACTGTCAGCTCAGATGTGTGCACAGATGTGTGCACAGATGTGTCCTACAGCTGTGGCTACCAGCAAGCATAGATGGGAAAATCTCTTTGTTCCTCAGCCCTTCAGATAGCTTGGGCAGCATTGCTGGAATGCTTTTCCATTTAGGAGATCAAGTTTTGCCTCATCAGGTGTATGTATTCACATTTTGAGACTTTCTGGAATTCTACTTGTACTGCTGCAAATCCTGCTTCTTGTCACTGCTCTGACTTGTCAATCTATAAATTTTTGCATTAAACAGTTTGCAAATGTTTTAGCATCTGCTGTTCTGACTACCTGGTGTTTTTTTTTCTTCTGCTTCATGCTCTTGACTGCAGGGAAGGATGAGTAAGTTTTTTTTAGTATTTCACACTCTAGCTACACTGGTGCATTGACTTTTTAAAAAACTCCTCAAAATTGTCCAAAAATTCCCAGCTTAAAATCCAAAGTGAGCAAGTTCCTGTGGCCTAACAAGTGGCTGCTCTGAGTTAAACAGCAGTGACTGACCATATGGAGATAGATGAAGAGATCATGTTTTGCCTAAAATCACAAACACACCAGGAAGGGTGTGTTTGTGTTCATCTGATGCCCTATTGCTGGAAGTGTAAGGAACTTAATAGGTTTGACCATATGCCTCTATTTTAGTATAGAAGGAATAAGAATGAAAGCTTTCACATCTTATTCCTGGACAAAGCCCCTTGCAGGCTCTAGGCAGTTCAGCTAGCTGATAAATATGTGTCTGGAATGGATATGATTCAGTACAGGTGAAAACATCCTCAGTTTGTGCCTTGACTTGCTCAATCAACTGCTTTTCATTTTACCTAGAACAGCACCAGTGAAGATGGTGCCTGTGGGAATGTGATCCAAAACCCTTTGGAGACAAAGGAGACACTACCAACCAGTCTGCTCCAGGCTTCTCTTCTTACTCCTGTATGTTGCCTCGAGTCTACTGGTGTAAAAATAGGGTAACGTCATTTTAAAAGACTTGTATTTCTTCCACTGCAGTGATGCAGAGCTGGTATTTGAGGAGTTTGCTTGTCAGCAGCTAAAAAATACACCTGATGAAGAGGACAAGAATTCACTCTCAACTGATGAATGATTAAAAGAACAGGCTGACAGAGGAGCTGTGTTGTCTGGCTTCAATTACTAATGTAGGACCTAAGTTTCTAGTAATCTGCATGTTCTCAGTTCGTGCATGGTCTTCCAGGTATCAGCCCTGAGGGCAGTAGACATGGCATCAGGAATCTCTGTTGCTTATTATAAGATTCACCTCTGGAGGAATGTGGCAAACACACCCCCTCCTGCTTAATTGAGCTACCAGAGGAGGACAGGATGTCTGCCATGCCATGACTTCTGCTTTCAGGGCTGCCTAATAAAAAAGTTGTTTTCTTTCAGCACTGATGAGAGCTTAAATGAGGGTTTATGCAGCCTGCCTGGACTTATTCAGTGTCAGAGGCTGTGACTTTGAAGTGCCGGTGAACCAAGTCTTAGCCTGGAAGGCTGGCTTGCAGCCGTGGGTGATTCATCAATGTTTCTCAGCAGACTGTACAAAACTGATTTTATTTCCTTTTGGCTGCTTTTGCGTTGATGCTGCACCAAATTCAGCCAGTGAAATTTTTCAGTGCTTGCACTGTCCCTGTGTGGCTTTTACATTCACTTTTTGTACCAGAGAAAGGTCTTGCAAGTTGTCTCCCACAGCAGAGACAATGCTGACTGCAGTATTCGCTTTCTAGCAATGTGCTTAATAACCACGTTATTAAAGATGAGATAAATATGCACTGCCCATGAATCGCTTAAAGCTCCCTATATACAACACCAGACAGAAATACAAGTCCATACAGAGCCTGTATTTAATCTAGTTCCCTCTAGGCAACTGCTTCAAAAGAGGGTGCAGGAAAATTAAGGAAGGAATTACTGTGCAGCCTTTCCCGAGGGGCCTTTCCCAACATCCATCTGCCAGCAGTTGGTTTATGCTCTAAGAAGAGATTGTGTCCTCTAACTTTGTTTTCTCTTGTTGATCTGGATATTCTCATTATCCATGTAAAGATCAGATATTTCCCTGAATCTCACTTAGGTATTTGCTGAAGTGAGTTGCATCAGCTAATTATGCATATAAAACAACTAGTGTTTTATTTTTCTCATTTTTGCTCTAAGTATACTTTTCAGTGTCCCTGGTTTAAATTCTCCTGGAAAGTCTGAATGCAGGGCCCACATTTATTAATATAGACTTACATTTCCCAGCCTACACTCTGGAAAATGGAATTAAGAACTTCATACTTAGATTTGTTTGCTTCTGTAAACTGGTCTTGATTAAGATGCTGGAAGCAGTTAATTAAGACCACAGCTGACTTCAGGGTTCCATCAGTGCTCTCCCCTAATACACGTGTTCCTCAGTGCTGTCTGTTAGTAATTCCACCTTAGGTTGAATTACAAGAGGCACAATGTTTGCTCTGCACTGGGTGCTTTGCTGCTAAAGGAACCGGCCAATTCCAGGTGTTTGTGATCAGTGTAATTTCTGTGTGATTTCAGCTTTGGGGGAGGGTCAGGCATTTGCACCTGGATGTCTGGGAAGGCTTTTCCCTGGTATTTTTATCGTTAATTTGTTGGTGGCTCAAGAACACACAGAAGATACAGTAAGGTTGAACAAATTGCTGGTTGTGAATATGCTGGTCTTGGAGAGCAGGAGTTAAGAACATCCTTTGAAGATCTAAGAGAACAAGGGAGAAACTGTTCCCCCTGTCTTACTTCAAAGTGCATCTTTCTCCACAAAGGTGTTTCCTTCAGTGTTTCTGGCTACTGGACCTGTAAGTATGGGACTAGTAAACTCAGAGATCTGATTCATTTTTTTTAAAAAGTTTCTTATATGTCAACTTCAGGAGGGGCCTTTCTTGTTACCTGACTTCCCTCTCAAATTTAGCTGTGGTGATGACTTTGTAAACTAAGTGTGACAAAATCACAGTACACTCTGTTGTGCAGTGGGGAGGAAATGGTTGTTAAATGATTATCAAATCTCTTCTTTTGTCTGGGCTTGGGAAAGCACTTTGAGACACTATTATTTTAGCTCATGCTGGACATTTGCTCAGAGAGAAATGAGGGCTTTCTTCTGGTTCCTGCAGTTCCCTGCCCTGCAGGACAAGCTGGACTTTTATTCTCCAGTCCTTCAGCCAGATGCTGAGTTCTGCCAGCAGAAAATAAGTCTCTAGTTAGAACTGTTTGCCTTTTATCTTCCCTTTCTTCTGGTTCTGGTGTAATGTTGATCTACCGAGTCAGATCCGTGGCCTGCTCCTCCTGTTTACCGCTGGGGGAGAGCAGATCAAATTTCCTGACACGGTGGCTTTGATGTGGCGGGACTGCGTCTGTAGAGAGCTCTCCAGCTCCCCGAGAGGGATGCGCTCTGCGGAGCGAGGAGCTGCAGTCTTTGCAGACAGCTTGGAGCGAATACAGGACAGAACGGGGCTGGCGACAGACGCTTTGCCCTCGCACATCTCCGTGAGATCCCAGCGGGAACGCTGCACTGCCCGTAGCCGATGGGTGTTAGAGAGGCGGGGGGAGTTACCTGGACATTGCGAATGAAGCCGGGCCGGGCCAGGGGTGCTGCGGGCCCGGGCTTGGCAGTGGGAGCGGCCCGGCCCCGCCCTCAGAGGGGCCCGGCCTCAGCGCCCCTGCAGTGCGGGGCGGGGACTGCAGGGCAGGTGGAGCCTGGGCGGGAGGGCGAGCTCCCAGCGCTTCATTCAATCCTGGAACACGGCGAGTGCTCTAGGAGGGGCTGTCCTGGCAGGTGGGGGATCACTCGTCCGTGAAGTGTTCAAGGAACGGCGGGACGTGCCACTCAGTCCTCTGGTGTGGGGGCCATGGTGGTGTTCGGCTATAGGTCGGACTCGATGGTGTCAGAGGTGTTTTCCAGACCGAACGATTCTGTGATTCTGTTCTGCAGTAGCCACAAAGAATGGGGAGGAATGGGGACCGGGCTGTCGGGCTGGTCTCAGCGGGGTGGGCTGCGCTGACCACCTTTGTCCAGGCTCCAAGGAGACACGGCCGAGCGCTCGGGCGGCTCGCAGGGAGCGCCGGAGGGGCAGGGTGCCCATGACCGTCCCTTCACGACGGCCGGGCCCTTCCCCANGTCCGCGCCGCCGCCAGCCCGGGCCGCCGCTTTGGGAGTTGCCAGAGACCCCCGAAACTTTCCCCGGGGGCCTGCCTCCGAGCCCGTCCCTCAGGGAGCTGCCGGCGGTCCCCCACACACCCCGCTCCTCTCCCCTCACTACGACCCTTCAGGGATCTGTGAGGTGACCACCTCACATCCGCCAGAGCGGCCCTCAGGGACTCAACCATTTCACCCTTTCCCCAAGTTGGGAAAAGCTTTAATTGTAACAAATAGTGTCTACGTTAGAGAGGTTTTCCGTGACAGCCCAACCACCCCTCGAGGTGTTGTTGGTGACCCCCAGCTCACACCACCCCCTGACAACACCCCCAACAGCTTTCTAGGCACTTGTGAACCCCAAAATGCCCCTCAGGGATCCCCATAATGAACTGTTTCTCGGTGCCCGTTAACAGCTGCCCCCTAAATGCCCTTCAGCGTCTGCCAGCGCCCCACAAACCGCCCTCAGGGGCCCCTGGAATTGCCCCCGGTGCCATCCCCAAATCTCGCCAGTTCCCCTCCCCAGTAGCCCAGTTTAGCCCACCTTCTTCCCAGTGCCCAGGTTCAGACGTTCCAGGGAGCTTTACCCAGCTCAATGATCAGTGTACAATCCAGATCAGCAGGACCCCGTCTTACTTCTTTACTCTCATTCCCTGTAATACTTTCTTGGAGTCCTGGAGGTCAGATTTGGGCTCCTATTCCCTAGTGCTGCCCCATTTACCTGGTATTTGAATCCTCAAGGGCATACTCACCCCATGAAGCTGCATCTTCCCTTTTCTCCCCATGTCACAGCTGCCACGGGCTCCTTCTTCACTTCCCCATGCCTTTCCTGAGAACCTTTGCACATCCCAGCCACAGCTCCCTGACACATTGTTCCATTATCACTTTCTAAGACCTCCTTCTTCCGTGGTCCTGTTGTATTTGGCACAAGTCACTGTCTCATCATCAGAGCTCTGCTCTAGAAGGTGCAGCCCTCGTTATTCCCTACAGTCATTGTGTGTGCCTCCCTCAGCATCTTTCCATCCTTTTTATGCATCCTAATTTTCCCCGTCTTGCACTGTGCTGTTTTACCTTTCTGTAGCCATATAGCAATATTTAGCTTTCTGTCTGGTCAAGCAGTGATCTTACAGCTGATTTGTCTTTGTTCCCAGCTTTGTCCTTCTTTGCCTTCCTGGTAAAGTAGCAGCCCTTTCCACCCAGATTCCCTTGGCCCAGTCATATTTTATCCCTCTGTGGCTCATCCTGGAACAATAACACCGTTTTTAGGGGCAGTAACAACATTCTGCAACTACAACTACCACTGTAGTTCTTCTGTATTGTTACTGTAAAAGAAGATATGAAGGTTTCCTTCAGCCTTAAACTGGGAACCACCCATTGGGAGTTTCCCTTTTCTGTACTATTTTTATTATAGCAGCATGATTTTTCTTTGTAGCCACTAAGCTCCTGTGTAACTCTTGGACTGTTGTGTCCTGTATTTCTGCTTAGAAGTACCAGGTTAGTTACTCTGCCATCACCTGCCTTGTGCTCACGTTGTCTCTGCAGCATGGACAAGCACAGTGCAGCTGTGGGGATGCAAAAGCTCGCTCAGCACTGGTGCTGCAGCTCAGTGTTGCTTCTCTTGTACTCATAGCAAAGGAGAGTAAATGCCTCTGCATGGTGCAGTGTCTGAAGCATTGTTTAAAGGATTCTTTTTCGTGCTGGCTGGTTTGCCCTGCTTTCAAGCACAGGACCTGCCATCATTCTGCTGCGCATCATTGTTTGGCTGCATTGGTCCCAGTTGTGAAACCCCTGTGACAAAGTGCAGTTGTATGTGAGGACCATGACAGGGCTGCTTCCTCCATCTGTGAGGTGCTACTGGCACTGCCACTGGCTTTTGGGCTGAGGCACTGCGGGGCTGGGCTGTGAGATGGTTCTTTTCAGCACACCAGTAAACCTTGGAGCCCTCTAAACCCGTTGGTGTTCTGTATCAAGCAGATTTCAGCTGTGCTGTAGTACCAGGTGACTTAAGCTACTCTGTTATTCTGCTGTGAAAACAAATAAGCCTTTTGAGGGCTGAATATTAAGAATTTATCTTGCTGGAGATTGGCTGAACCTTGGGATTTATTAACACCACTTGTGGCAGGGGTCTCATGTGGAAAGGGAGGAAGGATGCTATAGTCTCTCTCCATAGTGGTGTTTGTGATGAGAGGAGGGATGCAAAGACTTTTCCAGTGCTGGAGAGTAATCTCTTGCTTATAGCAGGATGTTAGAGATGCTAAGTTGAAAGATGCATTGGGTTGTATTTTTGTTTGAATATAGCAGAACGTGTCCTCCTGTCTCTACTTAATCCTTTTCCCTGTTTTTTATCGCTTCCTGTGTCAGCATGGCTGGAAAAAGATGAAACCAGCTACTTATATATGCAAGCATAAGCATATTAAGAACAAGGATTGTAAACAGATACTGTCTACAGCTATTAAGCCTTCTATGTGTTAACCTGCCAAAAACCTTTGACTAAATACTGTCAGATTTTCCAAGTAAGCCCAGGCATTATGGTATTCAGGATTTATTTGTTCTATGGCTTGTTGATGTTGTTTTAGTTTGTCATTGTCTTTTCTGCATGTTACTGCATGTATACTCTTTCCTTGCCCTCAGAGCAAGGAGCAAAGACAACTTTATGGGTAATGATGATTTTGATGAGACTTTGAGGAGCTTGCTTCCTTTGTAAAGGCAGACCTAATTCTGAGTTTGTCTGTTGAATGATAGAGAGCAGACTACTGTAAGCTGTAGAAGCTGTTGGACAGGTCCAGCAGTGACAGCAAGAGATGCAGACAGACTTTACTGTGGCCTGAGGATATAAATCTCTTCTGACCACATCTTTTGCTGCAGTTAGCTTAAGACCATGCCTGTAAGTACAGCTAAATCACCATGGAAGCTTACTGTTATCACAGCTTGAGTGTGAAATCTGTTGTGGACAGGGAATTCCTCAGAATTTACTTCTTTCTCACAGTTGCAAGCACTTTGAAGGTACGTTTTCCTTCCTCTGATCCTGCCATCTGTTTTCCTAAGAAATGCTGTAAAGTAAAGCCAGTTGCTTGCTTGCAAGACCATGAAACTTCAGTGAATTTGTCTCAAAGCCCAGAGATTGTTCAACTGTGTTTGACTGAAGTAGCTTGGTGTGATAGTAGTGGTGCAAGTGGAGTTGTTTGGATCTATAAGGACTAAGGTGTTGATGTGCAGGATCTAAAGGCAAATCACAGGTAACATATCTTCAGCTAAAAAACTTGTCCCTTGTAAGGCAGATGGCAGGGGAAGGAGAAGAGGAAGGCTCAGTGTTTGGAAAGTTCTAATGTACTTACTTGCTTTTAGCTAGAAAGAATTTTTGAGGCAGAGAAGAAGGTATAAGGGAAGCATATTTAGCAGTCTTTTAATGATTATTATTATTATGGGGAAAGAAGAAAGCCTCACATGATCAGGTATAGCAGGTAATGTGAGTCCTCTTGTCTCAGCTGGCCAAGAAGCAGAGGCTGAATTGTGTGCTTGATCAGCCATTTCGAGACCTGACAGACTTAGACCAGCATCAAGCTTCAGAGGGCACTGCTTTTAGCTCCTGCCTGGTCTCAGGTTGGTGTTGGTGCAGCTGCAGAAACTGTTGGTCAGCTAAGATTAAGTATTTTTGAATGGATAGGAATTAGAAAGGAGATGAACTGAACTAAGAGAAGGAAAAAGTGTGTGAAGAGAGGTAACAGCAGGACCTTGCTGCCACATCCTAAGCAGTGCTGAGACTTCAGCTGGAACCAGCTGAAGTGGTAATGTCATCTTGTTGTCACTCAGCATGGACTGAGGCACAGGAATATCCAAAGCGGTCCTGGGAGCTGAGGGTGTGAAACCAAGGAGCACAGCACCTTTTACAAGCTCTGACAGTGAAGTGTGCTTCTTCCTTTGAACTTGACCTTTTATTTCCAGCGTCACATTACAACCCTCAGAAGGCTGGAGGGTGGATGAATAGGCCATCTTCCCATTTCATTCATCAGTTCTGTGGGATTTCCAGCCGGCCGCCTTTGGTATGCTGAGCTCTCAGTTTGTTTACCAGACAGGATTGCAGCAGTGTCCTTGGGTGGCATCAGGAGGACTGCTTGTTTAGACTAGTTCAGTCTAAGTTCTGTTTACTTTCACAAGCAATTTCTCTACAATGTTTTGATTTTTATAAGCATTTATCATTGCCTTGAACTTTTTAAGACAGGTTTACAGTATATGTTTCACCAGAGTTGCAAACAGAGCAAGCAGCTCTCCAAACTTCCTGGGAAGCTGTCTAGCTCCAGTAGCAGAGGTATGTCAAGTTCATTTATATTCTGAAAAGCACTACAGATGAATTGGTATTGAGGTTTATGCTGCAGTGGACAGACCGTTCAGTATCTGAACTCGCACATTTCTCTTCTCTGTGCTATGTACCAGATGATGCCTTTTCTCATATGGGAAGTTTTGATTCTCTTTCTGACCAGTAGCCTTGAGGTCTTGGAGCCACCCTGCAGCATAAAGTCAGAAAAACAGGGGGAAGCACCTGGTTTTGGTGCAAGTTTCCAGAGCATATTATGCTGAGTCCTCAGACATATGGTGGGCAGCATGGGCAACTAAAGAGAGCTCATTTTGTTTCCTCTTGTGTTGCCTATTATATAAAATGTCCATTTTATAGGTAAAGAAGTGTTATTTTTACTTCTGAAGGGCAAGTATTTTAAGGTTTCCTGAGATTAGAGTGAGGAAAATGAATTTATAAGTTTGAAATACAAGTATTGAAAGAAGTATTATGCTAAGAAGCAATGCATTTCAGTAAAGCAACACTGTAAAAGAAATAAGCAAGAAATGAGGAAGGAATTTTCAGGAACTCATGAGTTAATTCATGTTCTGTCTGTGACATCTTCCACTAAAACATGTTAAAATATCTGTCTGGTTTTGTTTTGTTGCCTTGTAGCAGGCTGTCTGAAAGAGGACATTTTAGGATCTTCATGTGTCATAAATTGTGGTGGCTTATGTTTTAATCCAGGTAGAAACTGGGAACTCCTCACCTAAAAAGAGTGAGGGCTGTTGCAAAAGAGAAGTTTTTGTGATTGAACTGAAACTGAACATCTTGAGCACAGGTTTAAGGACATGAATTTTCTTGGATTAACAGCATGAACATACTAGTTTCTTCTCTGAGCACTGAGGACAAAGGTAGGATTTTAGGCTGTTCAGATGTTTCTGTCCCTTAATCTACATTCTGTTTTGTGTGCACTTCAGACTCTTCTGTTCTGACACAATTTGAGAAGCCACCCAGCACTGGTGTACTGTATGTTTGCCTTGCTGCTGGAGAGTTTTGGATGCTGTACGAAAGCAACAGCTGTTACTTCCTCATTAAAAAAAACCAAAAGCCAGCAAACCCAAACTAAAAAAAACCCACTGCACAACAAAACAAAGCACAAAACCGCACGCACTTGTAGCGTTTCTCATTCCTTCTAACTACAGATCAGGTTCCAAGAACTAAAGAGCTAACATTAAACTTTTTCGTGTTTTGAGAGCATGGACTTACTCAGACCACATTGCAAAAAAGTTTCCAGGCTACTAATTATTCTCTCTAATAAAATTAGAGACAAAATAAAAGAGGTATTGAATGTTTTGGTTTGATTGCTTGTTTACTTAAGTCAAATATTTAGAGTATTTTCCCCTATCCAAAACCTCTCATTACAGAAAAATTACTGAGATTTTACTTTGGAGGAGTAAAGGATTATAAATGAAAACTGTGAAATGTCTATCTCCAAATTACCTGATTAGGAAATCCACTATACCATATAAGACACTGCATAACTTTACCTTCTTCAATTACAAATCCAGTCTGGTTCTTTCTGAAATAGCAGCTATACCTGCATGTGTAAGAGGAGGCACAAGTCAGACAGAGTTTTTCCCTATCCCTGGAGAGCTTAAGGTTTACCCTGTACTGGCACAGCATCACTGGAAATTTCGCAGCACACTACTGTCCCAAGTGAACACCTGTTCCTCTTGGAGTATGTGTTTTCAAGATCTCATGCACCAGCATTATTTAAAGGATATTTTATTAAGTGTCCACTGAAACAGTTTGTTCCCTGCTTTTTCTTCACTAAGTGATAATTGCTTCTTGTTTCATTTGTGTATCTGTTAAAGAAAGAAGATTTCAGTTTGGTACTGCAGCCCTGTGGGATAGTTATCTAGGGGTTGCTAAGCTTCAGGCAGAATAACTGAGGCAGCAGCAATGTTCCACAGCAGCTGCCATGGTTTGTGGTCCCTCCTCACACATTGTATATAAAACACTCCAGAAAGTAATGAGCTTCTCGTGCATGCCCTGTTCATTAGTGCTGCACCTCTGCAGCAGCAGTGCAGTGCTTCCACAGGGTATTGAGCTTGCAGTCTGCAGGCCCTGGGCATGAGAGCACTTAGATAAAGGAGGAAGAGGCCTAAAGATAGCTGCCCCTCTCTTATCTGGAGAGGAGAAAGTTGTCTTGATGTCTACAACATTGCCACTTTGAGTTAGGCAGTTGATTAGTTCAGGATCGCTTAATTTGGTTTTAGAGAGAACTTTTTGTTTCCTCACTGTCTTACTGCTAAGTTGAAAAGTTTTACATCTGATCCCTGTTCTGATGTTGTGGTTTGCCTTTTTTGAGAAAGGAAATGCCCTCTTGATCACATAATGCTTGCATTGAGCATGCTGCACTTGAGTCTTGCAAGCTTTAGTAAATTTATCCATGTAATTTTCTAGTGAGGAGAGGTGATACCACTTGCAGTTTTCTGTAGGGAAAATGTACATAACATCTTGTATCAAATGTAAGAAATCACCCAGGGCATCCCCAGACCTGGGAACTGAGGCAGGTGGTACAAGCTCCAGGTAATGTCTTACCACGTGGGACAGCTGCCTTCAGTGGTCTTTGAATGACAGAAATGTGTCTGATAAAACAGGGAGGGCAAGCTGCCTGCTCTTGGAACTGCTCTCAGCTGAGGCAGGGCAGAGCCCTCTCTAGAATGTGTAGATCTATCACTGAGGTTTTATTGAAAATCCGTATTCTAGGAACTCGTGTCCTTCTGTTCTGTTCAGCTGAAAGTTAACAAAATGGTGTCCCCAGGGCTGTGCTCATCTTCTTTGTTGTTGCTGGTGCTGATCAAGAAGTCTTGGCATGGTCAAAGGTATTTGCAGGACATTAAAACAGGGAAAGTGGAAAAACAAATTAAAACTTTGAAGTATCTTTTAAAAACTATGTTAAATAGATGAGGGAAAAAAAAACATAAAAGCATAGGTTGTTTAATACATAAATATGGAAAATCTGATTACAACAGTTGTTACAGATGAGATAAAAATAAATTCTAAGATACCTAAGTATTAATTAAATGGCCAAAGACCAAAAGCCGTTTTCTGCTCTCAACCTACTTGAATACCAGTTGGAGTAAAAGGCTGAGGGTTTGGCCCTACCAAACAAGGCTCCTTGCAGAATTCAGTAGCAGAGGTGATGGGAATCCAGACACAGTGGGAGGAAACTGTCTTTCTTTCAGCCTCCTCAACACAAGGGCAAAGGATTCAGTTTTCTTCCTCAAGGTATAACTTTCAGTTTCCCATATCCTGAAGTTCTCATACCGGTACTCTCTGCTGACTTTTCCTTCCTACTTGGCCAAAGTCTCCATGAAGTTCAGCAGTGTGGGAAGGATGGGGTGGTTATGAGTGTGAAGATGAGATCCACAGCTGCGTTCTGCTTGTGTTTTCCCATACATTTGCTGTTCTGTGCTCATACTGGTTGCACTCGCCACCCTGGTACTCTCCTGACAAATGGCCCTGACAGCCCACTGTGGTGAGTGCCTGGCTCCTTCTGCCTGCTGGTAAAGTGGATGGAGGGGCTTAGACACATGGTTTTTGGTAGTAACTTGTCTCTCTGAATAAATAAGAGTGTGACTTAAGCTGTGGTGGTACAGGCTGCAGCATTAGAGGGTTCTGTGTACAAGCTGTGATTCCAAATGAGGTTCTATTGCTGTGCCTCAGCAGCAGAGCCACATGCTTCTGAGTTCAGACAGGGGATTCTGTGGTGCTGGTGCACAGCTTGTGACAGGCATGTGTCAGAAGGTTTTACAGTAAGTAGTGTGTTTTGACATTTTTTGTGTATGCGGAAAATGGCCAAGGAAGGGGTGTAGTCATGTATATATAATTTTAGATGGTAGAAAAAATAACTGTCAAACATTTCATGTTTGTCCTTATATATATGAAGTTCACATTTAATTAGTAGCCTTTACAAATTTATTCCATTCCAAAATTTTCAGGTAGCTATTGAACTGTTGCTTTTTTTTTGCTTTAGTGGATGGTTTTGAGCCCTTATCTTGCAACTTTGCTATGGTTTGTCTGATGTTTTGTGCTCAGTTTCCCTCATATGATAAATGTGTTTGGGAAGGGTGCCAGGAGCCTATGGAAAGCATCCTGAGGCTTAAGCAGTTAGTGTGCCAGGAGTTGTCTGCCTCCTAACTCATCCTGAGTCAGTGTACTGGTGTGTTTTTCATTCTCCCTTCTAAGTAGCTGACCAGCGTATTCATCTGTTTTACTGCTTTGCTTGGAGCTCTCTAAGAGAGCTCATTTTTCCAAGGAGCTGTGCATTGATGTGCTGTATGTTGTATTTCCTTCCCCGTGTACATTTCTGCGTGCTCTCAAATTGTTTTTCATTTGGTAATTTGTTTTGGGTCTGTGACTGTGCATTCGTTTTAGGAGAGTCCTTCATAATAGTAGCAGCTGAACCTGTTACTGAAAGAAGCTGGTTCAAAGACCTGTTCTTTGTTTATTGGCTGCAGCATTAACTAATGAAGAAGTGGTTGACCATTTATCTGTGCCAAGGCAAATTAAAGCCTTTTCAGTATTTATTTGATACAAACTCCTGTTTTTTATGGTGGATCCAGAGATGAGCTTGCATTGCCTGTTTCAGTGATATCTCATGGGTAGGTTGCTGTGCTCTGCTCTGGATTCTGCTGTCTCGGGAGTTGCAGGGAGGCTGTGGGAGAGCTGTCGGCTGTGCTCACCCCACTCTCTCACTGGGTGTGCTGAGTCCAGCTCATTCAGCAGGGCTGGAGGTTACAAAAGAGGAGAATTGGGAGCATGATTGTTAGGAGAGTTTTCTCAGGCTTTCCCATGTAGTTGTACAAAGGTCTGTGCTGTAACCCCCCTTCATCAGCTGTAGTTCTTGGGTTCTGTTACTGGGCCTCTGACTTCTTTTTTGACATTTTATTCCAGCTCTGATTTTCTTTTCTTTTTCTCCTCTTCTGGAGTCCTTTTTTGCAGTTAGTTCTCATAATGTCTTGATCTTTTGATACCAGTGAAAGAAATCTTGATGCGATTTTCACTTTTTCAAGAGCAAAGTGCATTTAATGTAGAATTCCCAAACAGTACCATGCAACCTATAACTACCTTGTGCTCTGGTATAGATCTGTATAGCTCTCTGTGTGTCCCATCGTTAGAATTGCTTTACTGGTCCAGATTTCCCCTGTCCAAGCTTCCTGGAGTTCATTTCCAGGGTGTGACCACTGTCTGGTGGAAGGATGTTGCTCTCAGATTAGCTTGTTAACCCCTACCCTTTTGACCTTTCATGTCTTATTCTGTGGGGTTGGTTAGATTTATTCCTGTAGTTTCTTTGTTGGATTTACTGTGTTTTATTTGATTTCTAAATATTAGTTACTTCCATGTTTATGAGCATGGAGAGCTTTTATGACACCAGCGACTAAAACTGTTTTACCCATGACAAGGTACAGCCCTCAGATTTGTACCTGCCCTAGCACGGCAAGACTGTCTGGCCATGTTTAAGTGCCTGCAGACTTAGTCCTATCGTTTTTGCCACAGCTTACTCAAAATCAGTGACTAGATGAGGTTATTTGGTCCCTGGGGATCAGCTGCCTGTAAAATTCCCTAGTAAGCATCTATAAAGATAGCCCAGTTCCTCATATGCTTTTGCATTTTGTTTTTTCCTCTCTGCATTTGGTTCTTTGTTTAGTCAATTATTTGTTGTTTGACATCAGTTTTATGGTACATACAAATAAAAAAAAGTGTGTGTCCTAAAGTTTTTACATTCTGAAGACACATGGAAAACAGAGAAATTCAGATACTGAGGACTTTGTGTTTGGGATTCTTTAGTTGCTATTTAGATAGCTTTGTATCATTTTGCTGTTACCTTGTACATAGTTCTTTTTCTGCTTTGGAAAGAAGAGCATAATTCAATAGAGCATAATTCTTGTTTTAGATATGCTGCACTGAGTAATTTGCCCTAAGAATATGTTATGATCTCAGCAGTGAAATAAGTTGCATTGTTCTTCTTCTGTCTCTATCAAACATTGTTTGGAGTCTCCCTGTGCTGAGGGACACTTGCCAGCCTGACAGCTGGACACACTTGATAGTCACCCTCAATCTGGCTAATAGGGTTTGTTTTCCAGATTAGGAAATTGGTTTATCAAGAGCCCTACTTTCAAGTGGGGCAATAGGTTTAAGCCTTAGAAAAGGATTGTCTGCTGCTGTGTTTCACTTGGTGAGCAGTACTGTGTGCAGGAGAACAAGGGATGTCATCTGAAAATAGCTGAAAAATGACACGATCCTTCCTATCTTCACTCATGTTACCAGTGTAGAAAGAACTTACTCTGTGTAGGCTGTCTCTGACCTCCTGACACGGGTTACTGTGTGCAGAGACACCTCACATGAGCAGTGCTGCCAAAAACATAACTGTGTCTTGCTGGTTTTCTGAACAGCTCCTGTTAATCTTTTGGCTTCTTGTTTTTACAAGGTAGGAAGGGGAAACATTGAAGCACAAGGCTCTCTTTTAAGCTCTTTTTTAAAGTCCTCTAAGTTGCTTGAAACCATGCCTGTTGAGGTCAGTGACAAAACTTTTCTTTTATCAGTTCAGAATTAGGACTGAACCCGGCACCCATTTTGACAGGAGAAATCTGAGAACACATTATTTCTCTTCCTAAATGTCAAGTTTTGAAAGGGGATGAGCTGGGATATTGCTTGCCATGAACTGAATTTTTTCTGCAGGAAGTTGCTGTTCTTCAAGGCCAAAGATAAATACTAAAATGTTAGAAATTTCCTAGGCCTTGCCTTTCAGCTGTCTAATCTTGTTCTTTTCAAACTTCTTAAGACACTCTGCTATGTGCAGTGTTGCTTTAAATTGTTGGTTTGTTTAGTAGCCTTTTTTACACTGACTTGCAACATGATAAAAGGGGTCAGTGTTGGAACCAGTAGCACATCATTTTGTGCTTGATCCGAGAAGATAATTCATTTTTTCATAGTGTTATCTGCCCATGGAATGCCATGCTACAGGACACCACACTGGAAAGGGACTCAGCTGGATAGAAAATAGTCTGCATAGTTCCATTGCAAACAATTTTAGTATTTATCCTGGATAGGATGCACATAATCAAACCTCATGTTTCAGGGCAGTAGCTTTTCCTGTAGGATCCAATATATGATACTAAAAATAGATTTAACACTCTCTTTTCATTATGGGAGAAACAGTTTCGCTTCTATCTTGATGAATTACATGCGCAGTAATCTGATCAGAGCAGATCTTCAATTAAAAATCTGCGGAGAGGCTGGGCAGTGGAAGTAACTGTTCACCTCCCTCCTTTTATTTCGTTTGTGTCACTTTGCGGTCAGGTCCTTTCCCCAGTTCATTTTCTGCAGCTGCATTCCTCTGCAAATAACAAGTCCTTTGGCTGTAAAGTCAAAATAGAGGAGGAGAAAGGCAGCGATGTGTGCATCATTTTATAAAGTCATCTTGATCTTATCTCCGGCCTTTCCGCTCAAACCCACCAAACTGTGCTGAGTGCCTATAAATAGCTCGGCTGCTCTCGTGCAGAGATGGGCAGTGCTGAACCAGAGGCGTGTTTGCTGTGAGCAGAGTCAACGCTCCAGCTCTGGCCTTTCATGTCTGAGCTGGGTAGCTGTGAGTTTTTCTATAGCTAGAGCTTGGCAATGACAGAAACTGCTGCTTAGAGCAGGGCAAGGTGACCTCTGCAAGGGTTGCCTTTTGGTAAAAAAAAAATAAACTAATAAAATAAAAAAAAAGGTTTAAAAGAGGAATGGAGGGATGCATGTCTTGTGCAGAGGTGAGTGAGCCCAACTGAGGTGAAGGGAGCAGGTGGGAGTGGTGGGGGAGCTGAGGGAAAGCAGAGGCATTGTTTTGCTGAGAGTTACTTTGCTGGTGGGCTGGGCAGGAGGTTGGCTAAAGTGATGCTGACTGAGCCTGGGGTGTCTAAGGGCTCTGGGTGACCCCAGTTTAACCATAGCTGTAAATAAGCATAGCAACAGAGCTCTGAAATATCTTCCTGCAAGTTGCTGTGTTTTGATCAGCCTCCTGACTGACTTGAAATCTTTGGGCTTTTCATCTCAGGAGTCTTCCCCTGGATTTTTAGTTCCTCTCTGATTTTGGTTCAGGGCTTTGCAGAGTTTGGTAGCTGCTTTCTCTGTCTCATTTTTTATTTATATATATTTTTTCCAGGGAATGCAAACAATCACTCCATGTTTCTGTCTTAAGTTGGAAAGTCTCCTGCCATTTTCCCATTTTCTTCCCTGTAAAAAAATGAGCTTTAGAAATACGTAATTTCTTTAGCATGGTAATTTGGATGCTTTGCATTTACATTTCTTTTGCATTTGGTACTTAACATTTCTCTTTCATACTCAGGTGCTGGAGGTTAAAATAACTTGTGAGAGAAATATATCTTTTAGTGGGTTTCCACAGAGTTGGTGTGCTGTTTGTTCCACTTGATGGATGGGGGATCGAGACACATCGAGTGAAAACTGCTTTATTGGGAACTCATAAAAAGTCCATGGCAGAGTAGGAGCATGCATGAATCTTTCCTGGTTCCAGATAAGTGCCTTCAACTCTGGCCTTGCCTTCAGGATTGTTTCAGAAAGGGATGCTGTTCAGTCAGTCTTTGCAGTCCATTTTTTCTTATGCTGAAGCTTCAGTTAAGATAATGTCTGAATTTCGGATTTTTACCAGCTCTAAGGTGGTTTAACATTCTGTTTCTGGGTATTGCTATAGTGTGTTTAACTTCTGGACCCTAAAGACCATCTTGGGACCACTCCCAGATGCTTCATGTTTTCTTAGAGTGTGTTCCTACTCTGTGTCCTGTGAAAACAGTGCCAGGATGCCTTTCAGTGACTGCTTCAGGGCTATGGGGAGCTGGTGTGGGAAACAGCCATTTTCTTATAGGAGCTTAGTCCTCAGTTGTGCATTTTTGATTTTCTTTTCATTCTGCTGGAAGTGCTGTGGAGTTTGGCCATTCCCAGGTGAAACAGGCACACTAAGTTGGCGTTTGCCTGAGCGCTGGCAGGTGTTTCTGCCAGTGTGCAGGTGGCTTTGTGAAACAGACCACTGGGAAGTGTTGAGGCTTGGGGTTTGCTAACCTTGGAGCTGGCCAGGGTCCAGCATCCAAGGTACATGATGTTCTTCCAGGAGACAGGGAAGCTCTCCCCCTTTTCTCTTTCCCAACACAGTGGAGGAAGATTATAGTGACTTCTATATCCAACAGCTCTCTTTAGGATCTAGTGGAATGTGGATCCTGCTCTTTCCCAGCTGATTTGTGAGTAGAGGCTTCACCATGGTGGTCCAGATCCTGTGATCTCTCAGGCCAGTTGAGGATGGCTCAGTCTAGCAGAAGAGAAGCATATGTTGGCAAACAGATGTTTCTCCTTATAGTCAGCATTTTATTCTAAGTGGTTTTTGAGGAAGCTTTGAGCTTGGCAAGGGCCAGTGTATGTGGAATGTATTAAAATCCCCAGCTGTTCCAAAAACTAAAGGCACACATTAGAAATATATATAGCATTTAAAAAGCAAGTTTAATGCCCTGGAAAGGAGTTCTAAAATGAACTAAACCCTGTGGATCAGTAGGAGCATTTATTTTGTAGACTGTAGTAGCCTGGCAGTGTCCATTTGGTGCTGTGTTTGTGAATTAATTGTTGATACCTATCAGCGACCCGACTGTTACAAACCTGAATTCCACTGAGACCTCTGGTATGTTAAAGCTGTGTCATTTTCCTGGCACCAAGATACAGAATAACCTGTCTTACGAGATTGTCAGACCATTTGTGTCCTGTGTTTTAACTGTGTGTTTATCGTGTTGGGCACTCTCAGCAAGAAGTAGGTTCCTGTGACATTTCTGGGGAGAGGAGTAGGTTTCTTGTGGTACCAAGGCATGACATAGCACTGCTTGTAGATCCTGGGCAGTATTTACAATCAGAAATTTGGGGTTAGACATTCAGCCATGACTTTTTTTGCCTTTTGTCTTTCTGAGCTGCAGTTTTTGAGATTATTTTCATGTAGCTGTTGGTATTCAAACTTTTCCTCACCAAAGGAATCAAATGTATTTGACAATGCAGAATGAAGTGCATGTGGATTAAATCCATACTCCCCCATATGCACAGTATATGAACGAGCCTATGAGCCTGTGTATGCTGGTGTGTCAGTCTAGTTATAAAGCAGTTAAAGAAAAAAGTCAGTGTGCGTAGACAGTTTTGGCTCTGCAGCCCTGGGAAATGGCAGCTGGCCAGAGAGTCCCGAGGCAGGGCCAAGACTATCTGAAGAATACCAAATGCTGAGGTTGGATGTAGTTCCTTCTTTGGTCTGGTTTCATTCTTCACCCCCTGGGCTTGCAGCTTGCCACCTCTATGTCAGGTAGATGCTGGTAATTTCACGAGGCACAGCTGGAGGTAGAAACAGATATCCTGGGTGTGTATGTGCAGGTAATCCGATGCCAGTTAAATGAAAGGTGCTATTACCTGTGACTGAAATCCAACCTTGGTGAGTTTAACTGTTACACTCCCTGAGTCACTGTTAGATCTGAAATGCTCATTCAGTTTTGTTATTTATCTGTAGTATCGTGATAGCACTGTAAACAAGGGTAAAACCGCACCGCAGTGTGGGTTGTGTGTTCATGAGAGTTTGTCTTGTGAAGGCTGCTCATTTTGCTGAATGAATCTGTGAAACGCATCCAGCAGAGGGCACTGAGGTTATTGGTCTCCAACTCCAGTTGTTTCTTTATGAGTGTGTGCTCAGGGAGCAGAAGAGGCGCCTGTCAGTAAAACCTGTGCTTCACCCCTCTCCTCTGATGCTTTTGTAGACTGTCATAAAAGAGGGGATGTTGATGAAACAAACCAGCTCCTTCCAGCGCTGGAAGAGACGATACTTCAAGCTGCGAGGACGAACACTCTACTATGCAAAAACTGCTAAGGTAAGGTCCTGACAGTATCTGTGAGGTCAAGGAAGGAAGTCAGTGGAGGGGCTTTGGAGGCATATGAGTGTCAGCAGGGAGGCATCCCTCAGTAGGGAAAAGAGCTCTTTAAGCACTGGTCTTCAGGCTTTGTAGCTACTAGAAGATCCCTGTGTTTCAGCTTACACTTGGAAATCCTTGGTTTTGAAGTGAAGCATCATGCAGACCTGTGATACTGATTTTTCCACATTTTTCCCCCTTTGGTGCATGTTAGTAGGGAACAGACTCTGAATCAATAGAAGGAAGAAAATATGAATGAAATGCAGTAGACAAGTAAGGCTAGAATTTATCAAATCAGAGCTGCTATGCATCTGGTTTAATATATTGATAGTCAACTAGATATAAAACTGTCTCCTTTCACAAGAACAAAACCTGCAGTTATTTGGTGTTCATTTTAAATAAGCCTTTAATAAAAATAAAGTCATTGTGTTCAATGTTTAAAGACAGGCCAGAGTGATCCCCAGTGTATGGAACTAGACTTCTAGGTCCTTGATGTTGTTGATGCTGTGTCTTTCCTTCAAATCATAAAAGGCTGTGATATAGAGCATGCCAGGCAGACTCCCTTTGAGTCTCCTGTTTATACAATGGATTCAAGAATTTATTGGGATTTTGAATTTTTTCTTTCCAGTCCATTATTTTTGATGAGGTGGATCTGACAGATGCCAGCGTGGCAGAATCCAGCACAAAGAATGTCAACAACAGCTTCACGGTAGGACTTTTTGCATTATTTTCTGTTCTTCTTGCATCTTCTCCAACATCCTATCTCTTTTGCAGCATTGAAAAACACCTGAACAATCTTCACAGCATCTTTCATGAGAAAAAACAAAACAAACCCCTCACTTTTCTTTACAATATGATAACTTGTATTTGTGCACATGGGAAATTACCTCAGTTTACTATATATTGTGCTAAGATTTGACATTCAGGGATTTTCTTCCCTATAAGCTAGGAGGCTTTGGTAGAACCTGTTTGCACAATAGGACAGAAAAAGTTGTTCTGCTGAGGGAGTTAGAGGTGATGTTCATGTTTATGCTGGAGATCTTGCTAAAGGAATTTAGTTTTTCCCATAGGCATTAAAATATGTAAACTTCTTTCTCTGACTTTGTGTGTGTCTGTGTGTGTGTTTATATATGCATGCTATATATAGTGGGAAAGCAAAAGGAGGAACAGAAAGAAATAGCACAGAAATAACTGTGGGATTGGTTCAGGATACTTGTTAGATGTGGAATGTGTGCTAAGTATTTGCAGTCCAGAAACATGGTGGTGTCCCTGCTTCATTTTCTCCAGGCTCAGGAACTAGGAGGAAAAATGATTGTATTTCTAAGGGGCAGAGCACCTAGTGTGCAGAAAAAAAGTCATTAACATCAGCCCTGCAGAGTGAGTGTCCAGCTGGTGAGCAGCAACAAACCTCCACACAGCTTCTGAGGGGCTCAGAATGGAGGAGAAGGAGGGGCTGGGGGAAGGAAGTGTTGCTCCAAAGCAGGGTGAAGAGGGGAGCAGTCTAAGTGGAGGGAGGAATCCCTCCTGATCCTGCAGATGGTGACCAACACTAAGCAGTTGTTTAAAGCAGGAGTGACCTGCTTCTTTAAACAACTGCCAAAGGGCATTTCTGTTGTGTAGTTGTAGCTTTTGGCTTTGCAGTGCCTGTGTCCAAATAAAACTCCAACACCTTCCCAAAGCGTGAAAACACTTTCTACATCCATAGTTGGACAGGTGGGAGGCACATCTGGGTATGGTAAATAAATATTGATATCAGGTGTCAATGTGAGAGTACAGAGGGAAGGTTTATGCACTGATTTGAGTAGGGGATATGTTTTCAGGAATGTGATGTTATTTACCTGTTAATAAAGCGTTTTATCCTGGATCTTGCTTCAGTTTTCTCAAATATAAATAAAGACTGATTTTTCAGGTAAGTGCACTGTTACTGTGCTGCTTACTGTTGTAGTTGGAAGAGATCTAATCTCCATCAGGAAGTCTATATTAGGGACAGAAAGAAGTACTGTATTTGCTCTCTTAGATTGCTCCATCCGAGTCAAACAGTGAAGAGTTATTTTCAAGACTCTGGTATCAGGCTTTGCCAGGTCCCTGCCTTCCCTAGCCAGTAAAAGTTACCTTGAAATTCAAGCAGGTACAGTTTGCACTGTCTCCAGCTGAGTAGTGTATCATGGTGCTTAGGTAAATTCAAGAAAAACATGTTTCCTTTTAATTTCTATCTGCTTTTTCTATCCTGGCATATGGAGGTGCTTGACTCATTTACCTCAAGCTCTAAAAATACTTAGGAAATCAGAAGGTGGCCTAGTCTTGCTGCTGTCTGCTCTGTTACACATTGCTGTCAGTGCTTTGGATTCCTTGCAGTCATGCAGTTTTCTGTTGGTTTTCTTTGAGAGCACTCTGCTTCCCTTTCTGTATTTTCCTTTCTAAAATTCAGAGTTCTTTGATGCATTTTTTCCCTGTTTTAAATCAGTGGGTTATACAAATTTGAGTTTTTCTCCTAAACTGAAAATATGTAGCATTTGGTGTTGTAAGCAGAGTTTTAGATGTTCTGGTTTTTGTTTTGGTTTTCTGTTTTCTTCAATAGAGACTGGTACTTGTGGATTTTTAAAATAATGGTTTCTGTCTGAGAAAACTCAGCCTCTGTTCAGGCCTCTGTACTGCCTAATGTATAGATTCTGCAGGTCAGGTGTGGTGGTTTTATATGAGTTGATTTTTGGTGCAGAGAGCAGAAACCAGACACCAGAAATAAACTTTCTACAAAGAAGGACTAGAACCTGCTGGCTGGCTCTGAAGAACAGGCATATTGTTAAACCAATTAGGAAAGCTAGAAATGCCTCAATGATTACATATTTAAGGAAGGGAAAAAGCCACAGGAAGCTCTCCCTGGCCTCTGAAGGCAGGACCGGGGCCCTTGCTGGCACAGCTGTTGGGGCCATCCCAGCGCCGCGAGCGGCCCCGCGGCCGAGCCCCTTCTCAGGGCTGTGCCACTGGGAGCCGTCCTGGCGCCCTGAGCAGCCCTGCAGCCGGGACCACGTGGCTGAGGGTGCCACGTGGTCATTGCCATCCCAGCATGGCTCACAGTGAGCTTTATGTGCTGAGCCACTTTTGGCCAGCCAAGGTACGAACTTAAAGATGGAAGCAGCGGCAGCAGGTTTTTTTCTCCGGCGCCGCACATGGAGAAAGGCTCTGAATGGAGCCAGCAGCCTGTGCAGCCCAATGTGGTGCTGGCGGGACCACGAGAGCAGCAGTGAGAAAGTTCGTGAGCAGCTCCCCAGTGCGAGTCCAGACAATATTGACCTTTTTATCAAGTTGCTGCAGAGCTCTATAAAAACTTTCTAACTGATAGAATTTCCGAATAGACAGGCTTACAAACACCATCTCTCTCATGGGTCAAGGAGAAAGGAGAAGGTAAAGATGCAGAAGAAGACAACATGGCGACACTGAGATCGGTGTGGAGGAGGGAGGGGGAGAGAAGGAAGTGCTCCGAGTGTCAGAGCTGAGATCCCTTTGCAAGCCATGGTGAGGACTGTATGACAACAAAATATTTCCCTGGAAATCATGATGTGAATGGGGGATGCAGGATTCACCCACAGTTTGTGAGATAGAAGTGCTCATGCTGGAGTGTGTGGATACTGAGAAGCTGTAATTTGGTAAAAAGCTTGAGCAGAGAGAGAGAGAACCTTGCTTTTCAGAAATAGAGAAGACCCTTGCTTTTATTCTAGAGTGACCGAGAACTTTGCTCTTCAGTAATAGAAGAAGGCAGACTCTTTCTTTTATTCTAAAACAGCTCATCCTTAAAATTACATCCCATAAAACCGTGGACCATGAGAAAAGCAGTTGTGGGAAGACAGCTTTGCTCATGTGAGGGGCTAACGTGCAGCAAGTTCCAGGCGGATTGCTCTCATGAAGATTAGAAAAGACCCCCATAGCATAGGAAAAGAAACTCCTCTCCATAAATTAACCAAAAAGAGATGTTAAAAGTAGCTAAGAATCCCATGTTGTCACTCCTTGTGCCATTGGTAAGAAAGAAAGAAAGAAGGAAAGGCTGGGGCAGGGTTGTTCTAAAGTTTGTATTAATTATCTTTTTTTTTTTTAAATTCTGTTAATGAAATTTTCCTTTTATACTTCATTAAAGTTTTGAACCTGTTTTGCCCTCAAAGTATTTTTTTCTCTTAATCCTTCTCTCACCCCATGAGTTTTTAGTTGTTCTTTTTTTCCCCTCCTCTGCTCAATTGTAGCAGAGGAAAATAAGTGAGTGATTTCTTTGTGAGTGCACTGGCTTTTAGTCAGTGTCCAACCCATGACATCAGGTTGCCTGAATGACACTCCTAATGTCCTGACATGAAGACAAGCAAAAAAACATCAGATAAACCACTTGGAGGAACAATGTGTATCCAAAACAAAGAGGTAATAAAGGCTGACCAGTCAGAAGAGAAACTGTTGAAAGTGCATTGAGGAACGTTGGGAGGCAGCATCATGAGAGGAGAAAACCAGAGCATAAAGCCAGCAAAGGTTGTGCTGCATGGATGGAGGAGTAAGGTTAAAAAATAGCTGCCAGTAAACCTTTCACGTAGGACATGACTGACAGGTAATTTGTTTGCTCTCAGCAGGAAGGAGAGCAAGAAAAGTGAGTTTTGAGACACAGATCTCTTCCTCTAAAAGAATGTATGTAGTAACAAATACCACCATGGTTTACTTGGTTGATCTTGCCTAGATTTCCTCAGCAAGTGTATCCTATTTGCAATGGAGACAGTTTCCAGGACTGTTACGTAGAGTTAATAGATAGATGACTATAGAATGGGCTGGGAGTATGTGACATGGGGCATTTTTGAGCTTAAGATGTTGTACAGCTCCATTCCCTGATGTGTAACAAAAAGCTTTATGTTTAACTTTGTTCCATTAGGTCAGGCAGTGTGATTGCAGAGGTATTTAACAGGAAGCCTCGGGGATAAAATCTTATAGCGGCCCCATGCCAGGACTCTCTTCTCTCATTAGGCCTCTAGGTGTGGTATTTGCTGGTTCTGTCACACCTCTGCCATTTCTGTTCTTGAGAGTCAACTGTCTACAAGGTAAATTCTTCTGGGATGTTTGGGCTGTGACAGGTGCTTTCCACATATGATCCTTTGGTGCATAGATCTCTCCCTAGTGCCTTTTCCTAGGGTTGCTGTCTTGCACAGAGCCTTGGAGAAGATTTGCTGTGGCACAAATGCGATGATAACTGTGTTGTCCTGGTAGTTCAATATCCTTTATTTCAAGGAGAGCCATCAACTTTCAGCCTGGATTCTTGCCATCAGTGTGTACAATTATGTATTCCTAACAAAACAGAGATCAGCAGCATTGGATGGGTGAGGTCAGAGCCTGGCCCTGATTTCTGAGCAGCACGTTCTTAGTTATACCCTCAAAACTGCGTGATTTCTAAAAAGCAGATGATTTGGGATCACACTGTGTGTGTTGGGTTTTCCCAGTGAGACTTTAGCTCTTTCCATGAACAGTTTTTTTTTGGACAGTGCAGTTTTGCAGTAACAGGATTTGTTAAGGTGCCAATGTGATGGACTAGCCTGCAGTTGTGTTAGGAGCATTAAAACAAAATCAGCAATGAGGATGAGTTCCATACTTTAACCATGAATAGCATTTTCTCAAGATGATGCTGGGAAGCCTAGGTTTTACTGATCTCTGTCTCAGAATGATCTGCTTTACCTGTGTCGTGGTCGTGAGCCATCCACCATGCCTGTTCTCCTCTGCGACACCTGCAAGGTCTGGGGATGCCAATCACTCTTTTGCCTGTTGCTCAGGTCAACACTTTGCCACTGCAGCTGTCCCCTCAAAAGTCTTTGAAAAGATTTTGGATCATCTCCTTTGGCCCAGTTTTGTAAATGTTTGTGTGGTGAACAAATTCTTCCTCCTCAGACTGGGGTGTGGGCTGAAGATCTGCTCTTTTCTAGAAGATGCCAACTGAGTTAAGCCTGCTGCCTTCAGTGTAATTGGTACAGTTAAAGAAGTGAGTCCTTATCAGTTCATTGACCCTTTCCTGCTTTGTGGAGGATTTGTATAAAGATAAGATATGTATTCTTTAATACTAGTCAGAAGCCCTTATCAGCATCAGGAGAGGGCTTGGAAAGGACATCGTATCTTACCAGGTATATATTTTATGTTCCAGTATGATTCTCACATGGTGGTTTGGTAAATGTTTTCCAGTTATTGCTGACAAATGGTGGTGTGGACTTTCACCCTCATTCACATAACATGAATTACAGCATTTACTTCTTAACAGATTTGATTCAGAGCTTTGAGATCCCAAAGGAGAAAGTTTCTCTTTGTGGAGAGGGAATTTTGTGTAGTTTGGTTTCTTCTTTCTGATGCTTCGGTGAAATGGAAGCAGGTTCAAAGCACATTTTTGAGTGTAATGCTAGTGGCCCCTCCTCCACAGTTAAGGGATTTTCTCTGGAAGGGGTGGAGCTTGAGCTCCTGAGCTCCTGTAAACCCTTTTTTGTTGGGAAGTACCTCTCAGCTCAGCTGCAGACAGGAAACAGCATATTATTACAGTTAACGCCTGCCTCTCCACTTCATCGCCATCAGAAGGAAACTTATCCCAGCTCCTCCTTAAGCAGGCAGCTAATTAATTTGTGGCAAGTGGAACGTAGCTCAGAGAGACTGACCACAGAGGAGACTAATCCTATTAACTGCATGTCAAGCAATCTGTTTAGGTTTTTTTCTGAGGGAGTAGGCTGCTCTGGACACTAGTTTAGAGGAAGATTGAACGTGAAAGGTAAGAGCAGGAGTGTGGATTTTCTGGATTGAGCACTGGGAAACATGGCACCTGTGTCAGTGTAACAGATATCAGAAACTCAGGTTCTCTGGAATACATTTGCTACTAGCTCTTACTGTTCAAGTATTCTCTCCTGAGTGGATTTATGTAAATGTGCTCTCTAGAAGAGGATTAAAGGGAAATGTGCCTGCGGTGCTGTTGGAAATGCTGCACCCAGTTAAGAAATACTGTTTATTAACTGATGATTCACCCTGACCAACGTCCCTGGAGAGAGGAAGTATTGAGGTTACAGTAATACCTCTCTTCCAGAGCACTTGCATGACTGGAGGCAACAGTAGTTGTGGTAGGCTGAGGAACAGGGAGTTGCTGGTGCCCCTGAATGGGAGACTACAGTCATCTCTGAGAAGGAGTATGGATGTCATTCTCCAGCTGTATGGAAGCCTGAGGTGTGCTACAATTTTTTCTTGTTATAACCTTGTTACTTAGAGCTGAATTTATTCAGCAGCAAAGTTACCAGTTTCTGTCTTGTGAAATTTTACTGATCTCCAGAGTGTGTATTTTTGATGTATTGTCCGAGGGCTTATTGATGCTGTGGAGAAATAGCATCAATTTTCATTTTTGGGTAAGTAAACTTTCCTATAAACAGAGGGCAAAGTGCTTGAATTTGGCTAAAAATTCAAAGGGCCAGCAGTCCTTCCTGATAGGGAGAGTATGTTGTCGATGTTTGCAAGTTCAGTCACAATGAAGTGAAAGTGCCTTTGCCTCTTCATGATTTTATGTCAAGTTGAATTATTTGTATAGGTGCTTTTAAGTTAAGATATATCCTTTGCAGCAGAGAAGGCAGTGAAGTCTTCTCTGAAGAGTTTGGTTTTGAAGGAAAAGTAGAGCTGCTGAAGCTACAGAAAGTTTGCTGCTCATGCCCAGCACAGGAGCCGTGTGCCTGTAAGGCACTGTCGGAACAAGAGGAACCCAGATCAGGCAGATCAGCGGTTGGTTGTGCTGGTTTGAAATACAGGCTTCAAGAAAGAACATGTGACTTATACTTATGAGGAGAAGGAATATAAGAACTTTGGTTGCTAGCTGCTTGCAGGAAGTCATAGTTGTACTTCAAGCTTTGGCTGATAGAAATCAGGAAAATCTGAGTGTTTTGACGCTTGCACAGATTCCCAAAACTACCCTGTGTGGCCTCAGCCCTCTGAAGAAAATAGAGTTCAGCATATGCTGCTGGATGTCACTGGGCTTCCTAGCAAGGGGGAGAGGATTTTCCTCCCCTGCTTCCTCAACAGGGGAGTAAAGGGACACAGAGAGAAGGCATCAGCTGGGCAAAAAGACTGACTGATCCAGAGGTGTAGGGACACAGGGCACTCCCAAGTGTACTGAATTCTCACAGTCATGTTAATGTTTGGAAAAGGGAAAGATTAGAAAAGAGGGACTTCTGAACAGGATGGTTCTTTCTTCCTTGTTTTTAAACTCTCTTCTCTAAACTGGGCCAAATTAGAGCACATGTTGGAAATTCAATTTTTGCTGGGGGTTATTGTCTTTTCCACACCCACGTGTGTCCATGCTCAGGAATTGGACAGTCTTTGCTAGTGCTTGTACTCTGTTTATATTGGCAGTTGTCAGAATCTTGTTTATAAGCAAGTGAAAATATGAGTAGAGCCGTGTATTGCTGTGTCTAGAATCTCTCTGCTGGTTTTCTACCTCCCTTCATTAAGTGCAGCTCAGTCCTCATTTCCTGTCAGAACTGCTACAGTTTCAAAATATTTTGCTATTTTAGTAGTTTGTAATCCAGACTTCAGTGCAGTCTTTTTTCTCCTTGAGAAAAGGACCTTTGGTAAACAGACTATTCAGAGTCACTATTAGTGAAAATAGTCATTTAAAATTCTTTCATGTCAAGGATTTTTGAGACTCTTGATCCAGCCTCCTGTAGGAGCTGGTCATTAGTCTGCTGTCACAAAAGAAGGAAAAATCTGGAGAAAAACGACCAAAGAGAAGATAAACATGGAAGAAGAGTTAGAGAGTCTGGAAGAAGTTGCTGTGGGTGGAGAGATCTGGCGATTGCTGCTGTATGTTACAGAAATTTGAAAATTTGGGGGAGGTTTTGAGAGAGATGAAGTTAAGAAGTCAAACTGAGCTTTATCGGTTTTACTGTGGGACAGGATAGACAGGGAGCTGAAAAGTGAAGGTGATTGTTTGGGAACAGCTTTTATTTTCCTAGAGGGAAGTTTACAGCTTTAAAATTCATGTCTGCTCTTGTGCCTGACCCTGGAAGCTTTTGTTTCATAATCTCTTTGCTCTTTGTAACCTTCATGCTGGGTTGGGTTTTCACCCACCTTCCTGAGCAAGTCTGCAGGTTTCAGCATCTTCTCCCCTTCCAGGTGAGGGCACAAGGCAGAACAACGTGTGGTCATTTGAGAACATGTTCAGCTTTATATGGAAGCTGTTCTGGAAGGAAAAGGCTCCTTTTTATTCAGGGAGAGGCTTACTAGCAGTACTTGCAGAAATGCTGCCTCCCTATTTCTCGTGCTTGTGATGGTGCATGAACAGGACTTGTCTGAGTCTGGTGATCCAGTGTGGAAAGCTCCTGGGTTCATCAAAATGTTGAAAGCAATTAATTTCCTTTTGTACTAGCTACCAGCCTCTGTTCAACACTGCTGAAGTTAGAGGGCTGTGAGGAGCTGCTACTAACAATAAACTTTCAGTAATAGGTCATTTTCCTACCATGGATGGGATTTTTTATTGCCCAGTGCTGTGATTTACTGGGTGGCAGCCTTGCCATGCATGAGCCCACCGAGACAGCAGCTCTACCACTGGAAAAGTCTTGCCCCTTTGTTCTTCGTGGGTTTGCTTCTGTTTGAGTGAGTAGGAAGCTTTCTCTGAAATATCCTTTACCTTCCCAAATGGACTGTCCTTTCTGAACAGTGGTTCTGTTTAGGAACCTCTTCCTGGCAGGACTGTGTCTTTTGGAAAACTGGTAAAGGGATACATGTGCATCTGCTGCCTGAAGTGGAGTAATGTGGGTAGTGGAGCTGTGCTAAGATGCTCTGGCACTTGGTACAGCCACCCTATCCACTCCCATTGGGTACTGCTGCATCCATGGAGATCTCTAGGGATTAACAGGCCTGAACTACCAGGATAGTTGCATTTCTTACCTGCTAACAGTGTCAAAGACCGTAGATGCTCTAGGTTTTGACATCTGTGAAGTTGTTGCTAAGGTCTTAAAATCCTCTTCTTGTCTGTGCTCCTCTTACCAATTGGCAAGAACAGGAATGTTCCTTGTTTAGGAACAGTTTCCAGAAGCCTGTAAGAATGTGACCCTGGTATAAGAGATGATAATTTTCCCAGGGAACGTTCTGTCTGGTCTAGTTTCCCACTGCAGCATGAGGATAGGGACTGGGAGAAATCCCAGATGGAGGGTCAGGATGAGTTGAACTTGACCTACAGCACAGCATAGCACAGTAAGTGCCAGTGCCAATGATGAGAGAAGATGCACTGCTCTCTGGCTCTCTGGCTCAGGAGGGACAGATTGCAAGGTGCATGAGCCTAATAATGTAAAAATGGTCCTAAAGAGACCACAACACACGCTGGACCTGCTTCCCTATGGAAATGAGCTGTCCTGGATTTTATAGATAGAAAATGAAGGTAAAACAGCCACATGGAAGTTGGGGATAAAATAGCCAGTGTATTGTGAACAGAGATTTGGGCATTTAGGACTTTGAGGAAAATCTTGTTACTGCTATTTATAAAAAAAAAACAGAAAGAATTTGGCACGTACTAAGAACATTAATGACTTGTTTTATTTGCTGGAAATGAGAGTTTCCATAGGTGGAAGATGGTCATTTTAGCAGGAAATTAAGATCTTGTGCTATAAAAAACCACAAAACTGATGCATTTCTCCAGTGTTATATGAAAAGCTACTTTTTCTTTCCTGTATCATCCAGGTTTTGAGGGAAGAGAATTGGTGCAGTTCTAGAGAGCTCTAACTGACCTCATCAGTGAGTCAGTGGGACTGGATTTGTTGGTAAAACTGGGTGAAAGCAGATTTGCAAAATAGGATAGGGCTGTAGTCTGTGAAGGAAGGCCAGGCTTGGACCCTCATGAGTCTTTGATACTCATATATCTTCCAGACTGTAGAGACCTGCTAAAATCATACTGAGTCGCTGCCTAAGGCTTTGCTGGCCTGATGCTGAGCTCCAGATTGTTTCAGAAACAGACATCAGTAAGACAGATGTTAAAGATTTTAGGTGTTAAGGGCAGGTATGAATCTTAAACTAATATTTTCTTCTCCCTTTTCCACAGTCTTCCTTTCTGTGTATTTGCTGAGGGTGTAGCACTTGCTAATCCACACTTAAAGCATTTTGCCATCTGTGAGTTCAGTAATTGTGTTTGAAACACGGTGGATTTGCTGGTTTGTGAACCTTGCTGATGAATACAGGTGAGGTGTTTTATTATCTTTCAGGCATTTCACTACTGCTGTCACTGAAACAGGAGCTGAAGTGGAAAAATGACTGGGTCCTCATTAAAGTCTCACTCAGTTTTCCTTCCTGAGTCCTGGGCTCTCAGGATGCCAAGATCCTTCCCCACCACAGAGCAGACATAGCAGTTAGCTACAGGTGGGGAATGGTTTCCCTACCTTTGCTGTGTATGATCAAACTGAAGGTTTTGCAGCTTTTACATTTTTTTTCTAGTTTCTAGGTCTCTAGAGCACCAGAAAATCCTGTTGCCTCTGTACTCAAGTCATCAACTGTTTGGAATAAAGCAGGATGTCTTAGGGCAATTTATGGCTTAGCACCTTTGAATGTAAGTCTATATTGGAACAGGATATGACTAAAAGGAAGCAGTCAGAATGTAGCAGGTGTTCTCATACCCCCACTTTTGGCCATTCTGAGAAATGTACACATCAGGAAAATTATATTTAGCAAAGTTCAATGTCCCCCCACCCCATCTCCCCCCGCAGCATTTCTTCTGTCAGCTCTGTGATTGGGCCAGCATGATCTTAACTTGCTTTGCCATCTTTTGTGGTTACTGAGCTCACCAGATGTACTCTGATAACAAACAGTCCCAGGGCATGCTTGGCTAGACTGTCACTTTATTGCTGAGAAGTTTCTGGGCAGCCAGAAAATGCCCCAAGTGAGCAGAGATGATAAAGTTGTCTTGAGTGGCAGCAAGACCAGAGGATGAAGTTTATGCTCCAGATGTAGGAGAGGGGAAGGTTGCTTAGTACAGCAAAGGGTGAAGTATATCAGATTTCTGTTTAAAATTTTGTCCAATATAGGAGTCTTTTTTGGACTGCCTTTCGAATCTGATTATTCACAGCTGTTCATCAGGGAAAGACATCCAGGGACATTAGTCCATTTTTAGGACATGAAATGAGGAATTTTCTTTGCTTGACTCTGTTGTTTGTTAGCTGACTGGATTTGAAATGTCAGTAAACTGGTGTTGGTTTTGGACAGAGGAGTGTGGGTCAACATGGGAGGTGGGGGTTAACAGCTGATAAGAGGGAATGGGCCATGTGAGAGAGAGACAGAGGAGATAAAGCTAAGTATTCAGTGTCAAGAGTGTCTGTGTTTGCACAAGACAGCCAATGAAGGCATGGTTATTTTCAGATTTAGGTTTTTTTAGACTTAGAGTGGGCAAGCTTGAAAATTGAGAATTTCTCTAATAGACTTGGGATGACTCCTGGAGGGCACAGTTACCTGCTGAGGACCTGACTCTCACTCCCATTTCTGCAAAATCTATTTCAGGGGTTTCATATGCAGCAAGAAGTTCATAATTAACCTGTATTCTGATTTGAAATGTCTTTAACCCTTCCTGCCGTTCCCATGTGTCCTTATGACTCTCCAGGAGTGATTAGAGGATAGGCAGCCTTTTTTTCCCCCCATGACTATGGAGCTCTTTTTCTGGTCAGGATTAGGTGTCAGTCATATCACCATGTGGTGAGCGCTGGGCACCCAGTTTCTATTAATGAGTGAAATCTAAAGAATCACACTCAGAAGTTCAGTAGCATTTAGGATAAAAAAAGTTTTTAATATTCACTTTTTAGGCAGAATAAGCACTTTTAATTTGCATAATTGCTTATATCTAGATAAAATTCTGAGCTGTTTTGGGGCAGGAATGCTCAGAGTTCTGCCAATCCCCAAACAGGCCAAAAATCTATGAGATTGAGAATAATTTTTTTTTTTAAACTCTTAGTAAGACTGCCCTCATCTTAACTCAGAAGCAATCAGATCGTTGTTTTCGTGCTCTCCGTTTATGAGAACAAGAGGTCACTGGATGACATTACTGCTTTGTAAATTTAGAACAAATAAAAGGAAATGCTACTTCACCTAGTGCATCGTCATCCTGTGGAATATACTGTTTCAGGATGTTAGTCAAAAGCTGCAGCCGGAACATAAAAAAAGTAGCTGGACCATGCTTGTTTGTAGCCATGTTCACCGACAGGGATAACCAAGCCTTGTGTTCCAGAGCGTTGGCTCATAGCAGCTGTAGCTGAGAGTGGACTCCCTGGACTCCTGGCTGGGAAAGGACAACTTTCCAGGGGGAAGATTGCAGTGGCTTCTTTTGAGATGAGAAGAATGATTTTATTTTTTCTGGTGCGAGATGTTAAATTGATCATCGCTCTTGCTCGGACAGTGCAGCGTATGTAACAGCCTTGCCCCTCTGTCAGTATCTTTCAACAGATGGATGTCTGGAGCTGAAAAATAGCTGGTTCAAGGAGAGGGAGGGAACAGTGGTAGGAGGAGTGTGAGTGAGGGTTTCTGTTACTCAGCCCAGTGCTGTAGCACACGTGCTGCTCACCAGCCTGCACAGGAAGGACCCGGCAGCTGCCGTGGTACAGGGCAGGCACGAGGGGTTGATGCTTCCCAGGTACCCGGGCTGGGCTGGAGGGTGTGGGGTGTGTGAACAGCAGAACTGCTCTGCAAAGGAAGGGGCCCTATTAACTCGTTTCTGGAGTCCTGATTATCCTTGTTAAGATGTTTAGCTGCAATACCGCTACTTTTTAATCAGGAAAACATGTTTTTATGGTTTCTTCATTTCCCCAAATAATTGCTGCACCAGTTACATTAAAATCTTGTCTGTCCTTGATAGTGAAGTCTAAATTGTCCCAGTTTGTTCTCTCTAGGAGCAAGCTTTTTAAAGATATTTATTCTTTTATTTCTCAGCTCTGGTAATACCAATAAATCCCAGTGTAAATGTTGCTTTTGAACTGACAAATGAGCAATGCTCTTCATATATTTATCCTGCGCAGTTATGTTTTTATTTTCAGTTTTGTAGTTACACAATAGACCCTTTATTTTAATTCTCTGACTCTTTGTCTGGATGATTCATGTATGAAAATCTTTTGATCTCTTTATTTATCCTCTTGTCTTATAATCTTTGATTTTGTTCTTTGAACAGAGGGTTGTCTAACACTGAATGTGGGGATTTTTAAGATGATGCAGTAGGTGACTTAAGAAGGAATTAATTGTTTTCTATATTGGATGATCTATCCAATGATCCAGGAAGTCAATAGCCTCAGAAATTAATTCTTATGAAAGGACTGTCTGCATTTCTATATTTTATGTCAATATTTTAAATTTCTTGTCTTCCAGTGTGATTAAAAACTATGCTGTAGTTTGCATTTTCCTTCTGTTTCCCCCAAAAAGGCAGAAAAATAGGCAAAGGGACAGCACTGAGTAGGAGCCTTCTGAAGCTGTTCTTCCCCAGTGCTCCAGAGCATGCCAGTGACTCAAATGAACTGGTGGTTCCTTACAGAATTTGGCTGGTTTTACAGCCATGAAAGGTCCTTGGATGCTTCATTCTAGAATCTTTGGACTTTAAATGTGCTACTGTTGTACATATGCAAACTATAGATGCTCTTGGCCTTATTACCAGGAAGAAAGTGAGGCCCAGGGGTGTCTGAACAAATTAGTCAACCTTGGTTTTACTTCCAGAGAAAAAGCTGCTTCCTCTTAGCAGGACTCAGACATGCCCCTTGTTCTTCTCTAACTTCACACTGATTTTTGCATCAGCATGTCACACTCTGGAAAATGTTTTCCTAGGGTAGCCATTCTTTCATAGCAGAATTTTTGATGGAAAAACATTTAACTAAACACTTTCCTGCTTTCCCATGGAAGAAGAAACATTCCTGTGATTACCTTCTTTGGAAATAAATTTTTTCAAAGCTGGAAATGTTTAAAGGAAAATGAGGGAAGAGAGAAGGAGTTCTTAAAAGTTTTATTTTTAGAATAGTGTAAATATTTACTTCTCTGTGCTTACAGCTGATACAGATCAGGTCATTTTGTCCAAGATAGAGTGCTCCAAATGCTAAAACTGTGTTTCTAATATGAATGGCCAGCCCTTTCTTTAAAAAGGGATTTATCTCCTTTCATTGCCTACTTACTGTGTCTTGTAGCACTGGTTTCTACATACTGGTCATGCCTCTGGGTGAGGTGGTGTTACTGCAGATGAATCTACAGTCTGTCAATGGAAAGAAATACAGTTTGAATATTGAAGACCTTAAAATAAAGCAAAACTTCCCAGGTGTCTCTTTTTTGTTGACATTACATCCACATGTCTTGGCTGATGCTCTGAGGCACTTCAACGTCAACTAAAAGTTTGATGTTCAATTTCAGAGGCTTTTATTTTTAATCTGTTTTATGAATGATGATGAAAGAAGCGACAAACAGATTGGAAAACAGGGATCATGTATTGGGGTGATGTGTGTGGGTGTTTTAGTGTTCATTAACAAAACTTTGGCTGAATGGTTGGACCTCATCAGATTGAAAAAATCCTAGTTTATTTTAATCTATTCTGTCAGATGTTAGGTACAATTTGCTTGAAAAGCAGATGATGTAGACAAATTTTTTCATGTACAATATGTAGAGAGGTACAGGACAGTCTGGGCTGCTGGAAACTTCTAGAGTTGACTTAAAAGAGAGCCTTCTGATTTTTGTTAACAGTGCTCAACCTTAATGCAGCTTTTCTTAAATCCAGGTCTTGCAAACACTTCAGTATTGGTCTAATTTAAGTCAGCTTGATGGAAATCAGTACAGAAGTGTGCACAAAGATACAGTGAGATAACTACACTGTGGGGAAGAAAGGCTTAGGAAGAATAAAGGTTCATATATAGTCAAGTCTGGACTCCAGCTGAATGGGCAGCCCTGAGGACAGCAAACTGGCCCTCTGAAAAGCAGAAAGCTTTTATTTCTCTCTGCTGCCACCAGCTGACTGAAGGAGAGGGAGCTGGTGGTAGAGGACACAGGGACCTGGTGCCTCCCTGGGCAGAGGGAAACTTTGGCCACCCTTCGTGTCTTCTGCTGGTTTGTTAAAACGTTTATTTAACACAGGGCAACTAATGCATGGGAATTAGCCCAGGGTACAAACAAACTGAGGACAGGATTGATAGAGGGAGGCAAATTCAGCACAGCCTCAGCCTGATAGGGGAACATTTGTTGGAATATCTTTTAGGTATGTAGAACAAGCCCTCAGGAAACATGAGGTTCAAATTGCTTATTTTGTTTTATTTCTCCCTTCCCCATGAGGGAGGCTAAACAAATTGTCATGACTAAACAAATTTTTATTATATTGTAGAGTATGTTATCTGATTCATTAATTGTTAGAAACTGCTATATTATGCTATTAACAAAATGTCTTAATGTTCTAACTAGTTTTAAAAGTACAGTAAGTCCTTTAAAAAGGCTTATGCAAGGTCTGCACATAATTATTCCTGCTGCTCTGTGCTTGATTTGTGTTGTGCTGTTATTTAGGTATGAGAGATTTCTTTACTCAGTTCAGTACTGGGAAGGACAGCTAACATCTCACTGGCTCTGTACATTTAGGAAGAAATTAAGGTGTGCTGTGGTTGAAGAGAAACATGGTTCAAAGGTGCAAATAACTTTTGTTGTGCAGCTCTGAAAATAGCTTCAACAGAATGCACTAGTGGTAAGGTGTTCTCTTGCTGACATGCCCATTTCTCATTTTCTCTCTCTTCAGATTATCACTCCATGTAGGAAGCTCATCCTTTGTGCTGATAACAGGAAAGAGATGGAAGATTGGATTGCAGCACTGAAGACTGTACAAAACCGTGAACATTTCGAAGTAATAGGAAAATGTGTTCCTTTGTATTCTGTGCTTCATCTGCTATATCACAGCTTGTTTTGAGAGTCAGCTTCCAGTGAAGTTAATAGAAGTCATTTTATTGACTATAATGGGTAATAGTGCTAGGGCCTTCTGTAAAATTGATCCCAAATACACTGAAGTGATTCTCCAAAGAGTGTTTGGCTTTGTATATACTCCCTTGGAAATTTGGAGAGAACTTTTCAGAGCATGGGTAGGTTATGAAAGAAAGTTCCCCTCTCACTGTCTTTTCATTCTTCAATTATCCTCCCTGTCCTAATTCACATCTTGCCTGCTTGGTATTCTCCCAGCATTCTCAGTGCATCTGCCTGCTTCCTGGGGCTGAGTGAGACCAGCACTGCCACCACAAGAAGTTGTCTTATGTTTTCCCCACTCCAGTGCTTGCCTCCCTTATGCTGGTGCAAGCATTTCTCTGCTACACAATGAGCCAGGATGGGGAACTGATCTTTCTGAAAATTTAATCTGACAAAAAAATGGGGATAAATTCTCCAGCAGATAAGTTCTCCAGTTTGTTTCCCTAGACACACTTGTAGTAAGACAAGGATGAGGGGTGGTACAGGAGCTGTAATGAAGATGTGGCTTCTTCAGGTAGTCTTTTTTGCCTTAGAGACCTTCTTGAGTTGCAGCTAAATGTGTATAAATGCACGTGGCCCTCTCTTTCCTAGTAAAAAAGTGTTCTGTTTCTGCTTTTTCTGACTGCTTTATGCAAGTTTTCAGAGGAAAAAAAGTCTTGTTGCTCTCCTTTAGACCTTGCAGTAATACATTTATATCATCAGTCTACCCAGTACAGCATGGACCATTTCTCAGGGATGCATAACTGGTACGCCTGTTCCCATGCCCGGCCAACGTACTGCAACGTGTGTCGGGAGGCCTTGTCCGGGGTCACATCTCACGGGCTCTCCTGTGAAGGTGAGTGTGCCCTCATTTTCTGCCTGGGGAGGGACAGCCTCATTTTATTTTTGGTTTTGCCCATATACCCAAATACTGCCATCCCTTATTAAAGTCGTGTCTCTGCAATGAGCAGATACAAGCTTCTGAGGTATCTGAGAGAAGATTTGTACGAAGACTCCTATTCACGAGAATAATTGTATTTGTAAGACCATCCTTGTTAAATGTTTGAGTGCCAGGAGGTTATTCTTTCTCAGCTTTGGCTTTGCAGAAATGCCTGGCTGTGTACAGTCCATGCTTCTAACATGAATGCAGTGACACCTCTGCTGTGTAAAACGATGGAGGAGTGTGCTACTATGTAAAACATGTTAAATTTAACAAGGTGATCACTAAGCTTTGTACAAGCAACTGGCAAAAATGACAAGGCAAGAATTAACAGCTAGATCAGAACACTTAGAGCTGATCATTTTGGCAATGCTAAAAAGGATAGAGTGTGCCCATGTTTTCTTCTGGAGCCAAATACACAGTGCCGCATTAGACTTCCTGAGGCAGGACTAACACATTCTTCTCTTCCTCCCTAGTGTGCAAGTTTAAAGCCCACAAGCGCTGTGCTGTGCGGGCAACCAACAATTGCAAGTGGACAACTCTGGCCTCTATTGGGAAGGATATCATTGAGGATGAAGATGGGGTAGGTGTTAATCTGAACTCTTCCAGCCTTACCTTGATATGGAAACATTGCCTTGTGTTCTCTAGCTTCTATTCACTTCATAAATAGCAGATTCTGCCTTTACATGGAAAAGATTTCTACTGTCAGAGCATGAAATTCTGTGTGAAAAGTCCAACCAGGGTAGTAAAGGACTCCTTAGTAGGAATAAACTGCTATGGACTGGGGGAGTTGAGGTTAAATAATTGGAGGCATGAGGAACTTGATCTGAGTTTTGGCAAAAGAAAAATAAATGAGTGTTTGGAACAGCACCTTAGCATATCAGGATGTCTGATGCAAGTCAGTGTTTCCTGGGTAACCTGGGGTGAATCACCTGGGCTCTGCTTAAGCATGATGTAAAATGCCAGAATTGGTCCTCAGGTGTTTTCTAGAAATTACCTTTGCTGTCCTTAAACAGTGTATATAAAGAGTTGCTTCTCTGTGTATCTCAGAGTTATTATACCTCCTGTACCTTTAAGCTTCTGCCTCTCTGTACCTTTTGCAGATCTCAATGCCACATCAGTGGCTGGAAGGAAACCTGCCTGTGAGTGCCAAATGCACTGTGTGTGATAAAACCTGTGGCAGTGTCCTGCGTTTGCAAGACTGGCGCTGCCTGTGGTGCAAAGCCATGGTGAGTTGAATAAGTGTGGTCATTTCAGTGAAAGGACAGTTTTTGATCAGTTCTATGATACATTCTTTTAATGAGATTTGCTTAGTATAAAATCTCTAACCATGCTGTCAGTGTTTGCCACGATGTTCTGCAAGAAATAGAAATTTAATTTGTGCTCAGAAGTGTTGCTGTGATACATAAAAGCAAGACCTGAAAAAAGTATCCAGCTTCTAGCCAAGCTCATTTTATTATGAGAGTGAACTTTCTTAGAAGAATCTAATTACAGTAGGCATGAATCAATGCTTCAGTCATGGAGTATGTTGTTTGCTATTTCTACAGGTTGGAAAGGTGCAACAAACTATAAAGAATAATCAGTTATTTTAATAGTAGCAATAGATTGCTCTTGTCTAACCACTGAAGTGATGCAGATCTTGCTATGTTTCTAGTTGTCTATAATAGTAGTAAGAGAAGTATCACAAAATATGTTTTTTAGAATGGGGGGCTCAAATGCCAAGCAAACCCTCTATCTTGCAGTCTTTATGTCCCACAAAACCCCTGCTCTATTTTGTATTTCCTTTTTTGGGTGGCTTCATCAGTCTCTTCTTCTTATACCTCTTATGTGCCTCATGTCTTCCTGCTTTGTTTTTTGCTTTCTTGTTCTCTTGAGTTCCCAGCTTTTTCTTTTATTGCTACTTCACATCTCTCAGCTGAGGCTGGGATTTTGAAAGCAGAACGTCTGAAGGCTCCTAAAGCCACAGAATCTGGTATCTGGTTCTCTCAGCACCCAAAGTTCCGGTCTCATTAATTCAAATGGCAGGAAAGTACATACTAATGGAAAGAAGAGAATTAGTAGAAGGCTCTGATTAGATCATTCTTAAAATAACTATCAAGAAATTCATCAATTGACATTTTTTTTACAATTTCACCCCCTCCACCTTTCTTCCTTTTACAACTTCTTTTGAGTGACTTTACCACAGTGTCCAAGAGAGTCTGAATTATTCTTTTTTGGTGGTGTTTCCAGGTACACACAGCATGTAAAGAGTTGTTGCCAAACAAGTGCCCTCTTGGGCTCTGCAAAGTTTCTGTCATTCCTCCTACTGCTCTTAACAGCATTGACTCAGATGGTAAGTATTGCTAGTAAGTAGCACTTCTTTCTCTTCCTGTCAGTTGCAGTCACTTCAGGTTCTATCAGCTGAAAAGTCTGGTTTTGCTGTTGCTGAAAGTCCCCACTGGAAGCCATTGCTGAATATGGCAGTGAACTGTTTGCTTTGCTTTTGCATTCAGTTTATCTCCCTGTAATATCAGTATTTGCTGAACTGCAGCTGATTAAATTTATTGACAATAACTATATTGCAGAAGCAGTTTGGGAAGGTCGGGGAAACTGAAAATTTTGGCATACTGTTAGGAAATAAGTGTGACACTTGGCATCATGAGGTGTGGTTCATGCTGGATTCAGGGCTGTGCACATTTGGCATTCACCCAGTGAGTGCCATAAGCACAAGAAAAATATTAGCTACTTCATAGCTGAGCTGGGGTGTGGGCTGTTGGTTTTTCTCTCCTTCCATCCCCATGGGCAGCTTCACATCTCTTGGTTTTTCTTCCCTCTCCCTTCCCTTTGCCCCAACAGGTTTCTGGAAAGCTACTTGTCCCCCTTCTTGCACAAGCCCTTTGTTGGTCTTTGTCAACTCAAAGAGTGGAGACAACCAAGGTGTAAAATTTCTACGAAGATTCAAACAACTGCTGAATCCAGCCCAGGTCTTTGACCTCATGAATGGAGGACCTCACCTTGGGTAGGCAGATGTTCTATGGAAATAAAAATTCCCTGTAAATACCCGGAAAGTACGAGGGATTTATTTGATTAAACTCATCTTCAAATGTAACAGGGAACCTATTCATCAGAGAAAACTAAACACATGAGGTTTGGAGGGCTTTCTCTGTCTTAAGTGTTGTTGATTAGCTAAAGCCAAAAATGTTGTCCAAAAGGTTATTATATCTATTCATCAGTAATAGCAGGACAGCTTGAGGCATTTTGGGGGAATTCCAGAAACACTCCCTTGCAAGAAGACCAAACATGGAAAGCTTGAATCCATAAGAAAGCTTGTCAGCAAACAGTCTTCTAAGAGGCATCCTGATGAACTGCTAAAAAGAGTTAACTTCAGTTACCTCAAGAGAACAGACAGATGTCATAGATAGCAAATTAATATTGTCAAGATGAGATTTACTGAGAAATAACTTAATGAGAAACTTCTGTCCCTCAAAGACTGTGGTGATATTGTGGAAAAATCTCTTATGAGAGCATTTGGTAAAGTTGGTTCTGCCCTAGGATCTAAGTTACATGTCAGACTTTTACCAGATTATGCTAGAATCTCTGTGCATATAAAAAAATGAGTGCTGTGAAATAAATTTCTTTTGTATATTTCTGCAAGTCTCGCTTAAAAAAAAGTTTGGTCTTCAGTTTGCCCACTTCCAACTGTTTTTCTGTTGCATCAGATTTGAGTAACTTTTGTCATTAGTTGGTGCTCCTTATTATAAGAGCTAGCACAAGGTGAATTTCCCTCATCTTTTCCTAACAATGACTCCAAGTCTTTCACTAGATCTGTAGATGCAAGGGGCTAAATTTGGGAGTGTCCATTCCTGGATGAGTGATCATTGGGTTCTGCTCTCCTGAGGGCTGTTGTGGTTCTTTGCCATAGCATATTGCAAAACACTGGCATTTAAAACTGCAGTGTTCTGTCCGGGGGATGTGTTTGGCTGAAAAATAATTTATGAAAGACTTGTAAAATTAAGTACTTTTCTTGTTCCCCTCCCCAGCTGGACTGACTATTGGGAGGAATTTTGCTTTTAAAAAGGAATGGAAGGGAGGGAATCAATTACCTTCTCGAGCTGTGGTGCACACTTCTAAAACAGCTGCTCTTATATATTCGCTTAAAAAGGAAATTATGGTACAGGGTAAAGCCAGCTTCTTGATAATTTGAATATTTTCAGCTGATGATAGTCAGACTTGTACCATAAGATGTTGTCATTTCTGGTAGAAATCTTTTGTGTGTCAGCAACAAACAACAACTTTGTACTTGATAAAACAAGGATTTTCGTGTACTACAGCAAATCCTGTTTAGGTAATAATTCAAAGCCAAAATTAAAGCAGGTAGTAGATCTCAGAATTGTTCAGTAGGAAGCACAGTTTCAAAAGGAGAGGTTGTTTTTATTATTCTGGAAAGAGTGAATGGAGACAAATTCACACAGTTGAGCTGTTTGCCTGCTTGTGGGACAGACAAGGCACCAGAGCAGTGATTTAAGTTACTTTCCCAGAAGGACTAAAGTTTGTGGTGCTTTACATCCTCTTGCAGTTGTCTCCTGGCTGATTGACTGCATAAAGGTCCCCCTCTTGAAGCTTTGCTTAAATTTGTGTGGCCGTGAGTGCAAAGGCAGTGACATCAGAGTGACGAATAACTAGGGTTAGGCTGGACCCAGCAAGGCTGCAAGAAGGAGTTAATTCTTGCTTGTCTCCTCTTCTGTACAGACAAAAGTGCCCTGCTTTAGTAGATGACTATGTCTTGGGAGATATTTCTGTAGTGAATAGCTATTGTAAGTTGCTTAGCTGTATTTATAATCCCTTAATTATAAGCATTTTAATTCATCTGTAATGTGGCAGTGACCTGTATTCATTGCAAATTCACCACCTACTTTAAGCAAAGCTGCCATGTTTATTACCTAGATTGGAATTATCATTTCTTTCTGTAACAGCTGATTGTTTTTTCCTCTTGCTTTTTTCTTTCTCTTCTCTGTAGTTTACGCTTATTCCAGAAATTCGACACTTTCAGGATTCTAGTTTGTGGTGGGGACGGAAGTGTTGGCTGGGTTCTCTCTGAAATTGATAGCCTCAACCTTCACAAGCAGGTACCTGCCCCAAGAGCTTCGTTGGATGAAGGAATGAACTAACAACAGCATGGGCTGAAGAGGATTTTCCTTGGTCACGCAGATGTTGTTTGCCCCAGGACTGAAGCTGCTGAAACCTTACCATAGCAGTGCTCTTGTGCTAGTTTTCTGCATGAAATGAATCCAGTAATGGATTAATTCTTTATTCCCATCTCCTGTGTTCCTCCACAAGATCCAGCTTTTGGAGTAGCTCTGGGAGTCCTGCTCTATTGCCAGCAGAGACATGCTCTGAAAGGGTGGTGGTAGAAAACCTGGGAGTTCCACATGGGTTACGCTCTGTTCCCATTAATTCTCATGATGTAGTATCTGAGTCTTAGGGATAGGCAGAAACTTCACTGGGGTAGAGGTATCATACAATGTTTTGCCTGGGAATTGTCTGTGCTGATTTTACAGAAACACAATGGTACCACTTGATGGCTAAATATAAACCTCTAGGAGGTTTACTATAGTGAGGTGCTCCTTGACATGGTAGCTGTAAAATGCTCCTCTCTCAATTCACAACCAAAAGTAGAGGAAATTTTTCCTTAATTGTGTGCTCTTCTGGCTGTTTTCCCCATCCAGTTACTTTCTCCCTGGGATTAGCTGTTTCCCAGTGACTGGTGTGTGAAGGAATCAGTCGTGTTACTCATGGCTTTTCCTGACTTCTGTTTTTCCATTTGAATTTCACTTTTGCTTTCCTTTTCTCTAATGCAGTGCCAGCTGGGAGTGCTGCCCTTGGGAACAGGGAATGACCTTGCCCGTGTTTTAGGCTGGGGTTCTGCTTGCGATGATGATACCCAGCTCCCGCAGATCCTGGAGAAGCTGGAGAGGGCCAGTACCAAAATGCTGGACAGGTGAGTAACCATCACTAACATCAGCTGCTCTTCAAGAGTTGTGTGAAAATATCCTTCCAGGAGAACAGGGCAGTCCTGCCTCTGCCAAGCTTCTGGATGTCTTACTAATGCCAGATAACATTTTGTCATTGATAATCTACTGCCACCCTCTAGCAAGAGAAAGTGGTCTGGCTTTCCATGTGTCCGCTGCAGAACAGTAACAAGTGAAATTATCTGATGTCCAGTGTCCTCTCTTCTGTCCCAGAGTCCTTACCAATTTAATTTGTCAGCCTTTGTACTAGTTTGAAAACAAACTTTTGTTGTAACCTAAGACAGCCCTAAAGTCATGACTTTTTTTTTAAAGCAATTTCTTCTTGATAAATCTGAACCAATTTATCTTCATTTTGGCTTAGAAATGAAAGCCAAGTGCAGAAGTGGATGTCTAACCTTAGTATTGATACCTTGTGATATCTTCATACATTTAAAACTGTCTCATGTCTTTGGAGTTGCATTTTTCTATCTCTTATGTTAAATCTTTCTATCTCTTATGTTGAGTAATGCCAATAGGATTTTTGTGGAGCGGGAACAAATGCAGAGATGTTCCCTGTGCTGTAGAATACTTGTTCAGAGTGTCATCCTTCCTTCTTCCCCAGTTCAGCCTTTCTGTATTTCCGTTGTAGCTCTGTGGCTTCTTTATATCAGTAGTGGCCTCCCAAAGTGCAGTTTGTTCTGCTTTGAGGTTCTAACCTGTTATGTTTGGATATCAGAGGAAATCATCTGCATTGTAGTGACAAGTATGGTTTTCAACAGGTGGAGCATTATGGTGTACGAAACCAAACTCCCTCGCCAGGCTTCAGCTTCCACTGTCACTGAAGATTGCAGTGAAGATTCAGAGGTACCTCTCAGGATGCAGAGAGCAGGGGACTGGAGCACAGCCTTGGGGCACACAAGATAGGAGGCTGTGGCTGAGCTTTAGTGGAGCAGAGCTGAGCCATGGGTGTAGCCAGAGCTGCGAAGATCTGGGGCTTTAAATCATTGAAGTATTACGGAGAAAGATGGAGGTTGAGTTACCAGAGTCAACCACCATAATGAGGGATGAGGAGAAGATACTTTGGAACAGGGCAGAAAGGAAATTACTGGCTTTTATTTGCTTCAGGGCATCAAGTTGTTGAAATAGTGACAAGCTGCACAGCAGTCACGAAAGACTCCAGTGCTTTTAGATTTGCAGTTGATCAGAGACTAAGAACTGCACTGCTGATGACTTGTAGGTTCAGAATTAGTTTCTTCATCAGATTCAGGTCTTCAGTGAGTAACAGAGCCCTGGACTGTGGAACTTTTTCAGGGCAAAAAGAATCTGTAGAGTGATAGATACCCTCCGAGGAGCCAGGATTTCACAGCCTATGTTGTAATGTTGGGAAGCAGCACCCCAGTGGCTTCTTTCTGACTGTCAACAGGTGCAGAAGATTCTCTGCTATGAAGATTCTGTGGCTGCTCACTTGTCCAAAATTTTGACTTCTGACCAACACTCAGTGGTGATCTCTTCAGCCAAGTGAGTACATAGATGACAACTGCTCTAAACTGTACTGTGAAAATCCTGCAACAATCCTTGCATGATTTTGTTTTCCTCTTTTATCTAGGGTGCTTTGTGAGACAGTGAAGGATTTTGTGGCTCGAGTAGGGAAGGCCTATGAGAAGGCAACAGAAAGCTCAGAGGAGTCAGAGGTCATGGCCAGGAAGGTAAAATTTTAAAAAAAAGTTTGAGTTTCTGCTTTTGAAATGTAAAACTGCTCTGTTCTCAGAGAACTAGTCTAGCAGCAGTTCAGTTAGCACTGAAAGAATGAGCTACCCAGGCAACTGTTAGTTCTACTCAAATGTTGTTCTTCTTCATGTAGTGCTCTGTCCTGAAGGAGAAGCTGGACTCATTGCTGAAGACACTGAATGATGAATCCCAAGCGTCTTCCTCTCTGCCTAACCCTCCTCCCACCATTGCAGAGGAGACAGAGGACGGGGATGGCTCAGGCAGTGCTGGTGACTCCTCAAGCGAGCGCTCGGTGGGCTCAGCATGCACTGCACGGCCCCAGATATTCCGTCCCCGAGAGCAGCTCATGCTGAGAGCCAACAGCTTGAAAAAAGCCATTCGCCAGATAATAGAGCATGCAGAGAAAGGTAACCTGTCAGGAGTCCTGCTTGTCACTTCCTACAGCCTCTAAAGAAGTATAAATCTCCTGTATTCTGGAGGTCAGCAGGTATCTTTATTGAAAGCAGCTTTCCTGAGCTAGAGAAGCTATTCAGTATGTCTGGCCATTTAGTTTCAGTGTCATCTCTACCAAGCCCACCTTTTAGAAACATTGCTTGGTAAATGAGTCTAAAGTTCAAGGTGTGTTCTCTTCCAGTGGGCTTGTTTAGGAAGTTCCTACCCTCCCATACTGTTTATTTGCATTTCCTTTCTGTTCCCACCCATACCACAGTTGTGTCAGTGCAGCTCTTTGTGTGGCCTTGCTGTAAAACAGATCTGAAAATACTTGGGAAGAAAGGATTTTAAGTATTTTAACTTTAATTGTTTCAATCTCTTTATAGCAGAGCACTCCAAAGCATTGCTGTGGTACAACTGCAGGAGAGGGCAGGAACTTCTTAAATGAGCTTTATCCCTGGGAAAAACTTACAATACTGCACTTTGGTACAAGTCAGTTCTGTTCTGATGTTAACTTCTTAGGCAGATGACCCTCTTCTCCACATCTTCACCCTTGTCTCTCTCAGGCACACATCTCCAGTGCTCCAAGTTTCCTTTCCTTTGAAAGGCGTTGGTCTCCAGGTGTTAGTCATAAAGTTAGGGGTTAACTGAGACCAAAGGAAGTACTTAACAGATTGTTACTGGAAATTAAAACATTGAAGTTGCAGATGTAACATCCACGCACACCCAGGTGTGCACTCTGAACAACTGTGTAGTGAGTTACAAGTCCTTGCAATGTTACTTGGATTTCCAGCACTGCAGCATTGTACACAACCTTTGCTGAAGGTGAATAGTGGAAGTCCAGCAAACAGCCTGCTTCTGGTGAAGTAGGAGGCCTTGACCTCACTGCTCCTTCACTTTGCTGCTTTTTACCTTAGGCCAGTTTGATGTTTGTGGAGTTCTTTTGGAGCTCAAGTAATTTGCTTAATCCAGCCAGAAGTGTTTCTGTTTCTGCTGCCTGAGTGGGTTGGATTGCTTCATGGGTAGTTCTGATGAACTACAGGGTCAGCACAAGGGAGAGGAAGAGACTGAAAGAAGAGAGTGAGCTGTGCAGGCAGTGAGCTGGTAGAGCAACTGAGGGCATTCAGAGCTGTGCCCTGGTGGGCTGCTGGGGAGGAAAAGACCCGTGGATTGCATGCAAAAGAAGTTTTGATTTCTTTAGGCAGCATGCTAGCATTTAAATCTTACCAGCTCTCAAGTAAACTCCAGTTACATTTCAGATGTATTTGTTCAACTTTTCCAAACTCTTTTTTTTCTTCCAAAGTGTGCAATCTGATTCTTTCCTCTATTTGTATTGGTTTTTACTGACTGCTGTTTTCTTCCTTCTCGATTATATGTCTAGTTCCCTTTTCAAGTGCCTTATGTTATTGCACCACTACAGATTAAACAAACAGGAAATTCATTAATCATTTCATGTCCATCTGGCAACATCTAAATGCAAATAAATGGAAGCCTATCACCTCTAGCACAGTTTACATCTCTGGATGCCTGAGTACCTGTGGCATTAAAAATAGACACTTCTATTTAGAGCCTCACTGCTAAAGAGCTCAGCAAAGTAAACAAAGAGGATAAGCCAGCCTGGTTCCAAAAGCTCTCCAGGGCAGAGCTGAGACAAATTATAAAGGAAAGCTTTGTGTTATTCTTGTTCTTTCCTTTAAGGAATCAGAACATTTAGAGTCCCATCCGGTTGTTATTTACATGAGTGGGAGGTATTTGTTGTCAGAAGAGCTGTGAGGCATTCATCTACTTTCTCTCTCCATACAGCTGTAGATGAGCAGAACGCCCAGACACAGGAGCAAGAGGGCTTCCTCCTTAGTCTCTCAGCCTCTGAGGAGGGCAAGGAGCTGAGGAATGAGGATAAGATTTCTGTGCAGTCATCACACAGCAGCAGCTATGGAGTGTCCAAGGGGAGGAGCCAGAGGAAAGGTACTGCTCTGGGTCTGCCACCATGCAGGTCTTGTCTGTGGATTATAATTCTGTTGGTTGTAAAAAAGGAAGGAGGTGTTATGTGTACTACCTTCTGTGTCCTGTTCTTGTCAAATTTTTGCATGATTGCTCTTCAGGCCTTGCACGTTTCTGTGTTCTAGGCTGTGCATTATACACTCCATTTTTTGCTACATCTCTCATGGCTGGTCCATGATCTTAGTATATGAAGCTTAGGATTTGGGTTTTCTTGCACTATAGCCAGTAATCTGGGTTGTCTTGGCTCTCAGTGCTTGGACAAGGACAGTCTTGAGCATTTCTCATGTCATCCTTTGCAAATGACAGAGAACAGCAGCCAGTTTACTTTAATAACTGTGTTATGTGAGTAGTTTTTTAGAGAACCCTGATCACTGCAGATACATTTGGAACTCCCCTGAGTATTAATTTGGAGCCAAATACCCTGTCTGTTGTGCTGCTGGCGCCAGCTTTTTCTCATCTCCATTTCTAATATTTTTCATGTGGCATTTTGGTAGTTCAGTCTGTGGGGTTTTCCAGCAGCACATATCTCTGTGTCTTAATGACTGGTTCTGTCAATTCTTCGTTTTCTGAGGGCTCAAGTGTTTTGCAGTTGAGTGATTCTTAACCCAGTCTTGCTGCTTGGCCTGTGCTGCTCTGAATCACAGCACTGTATGTCAGTAGCCAAGCCTGTGTTGTGTTTTACAGCCTCCAAGTCTCCTTGTGAAAGACTAATAAACAAAGGAAGTTTGTCGCTGGGCAGCTCTGCATCCCTTCCTCCCCAGACGGGAAGCCGGGACAACTTGCCAATGCTGAACACAAAAATCCTCTACCCAAGTGAGTGTAACACCCACCACTTCCCACCGAGGCAGCCAACTGGAGCGTGGGTGACTGCAGCACAGGCTGCAGTCCCCATGTGAAAACATGAAATTGTCCTGCCAGATGCCCTTTCAGGCAGGGTTGACCATGAGAGAAATCCCTGTGTGGATAACTGCAAGTTGAATAAGTTGGAATAAGTTGTAGTAGTTTCCCGTTTGTAGCTAAGACTGAGACACAGATTTTTATTAATGCCATGAAGTGCCAGAATTTAGATTGTTGCAAGGAGATACTGATCTCAAAGTAACCATGAGAAGGGGGAGATGAGGCTTTTGAGAAAGGTTTCTGAAGAGTGGCAGTCATAGTTTGGGAGCAGTAGTTCCTTTATGTGAAGGATGAAGTGTCTGGAAGTGCACAGACCCAGCAGAATTCCTACCTCCCACATGATGTACAGCAAGTTCTTCCCATCTCTGTGGCGGTCTCTTTCCATCTCTTCCCCCAAATTACTTGTTGAAATTACTCCTTCTGGAAGCAGGTAATTTCCTTTCTCTCTGACAAACCTATTATTTGTGGCTCACCAGTCAATAATTTAAGGAGCAGCAGACAGTAATTCTTGAACAACTTGGATCATAGCTTCAGTCCTGCTCCTTTTTCTCTGTTCACTGTATCAGGGATATTGCATGTCTCACCCTGAAACAAAAATGCTGCTGCAAAGAGTACACTCCTATTTCCCTTTTCCATGTTTCTACACAACTGTGCTGCTATCCTTAGGCAGTACACTGTCAGCCAAACCCTGCAGGCAGCCCCAGAAACCCTTTTCCTTGTCAAAAGAACTAACCTCTGGAGTGAAAGAAAGCACTAATGCTATTTGCTTTCTTCATGAATGACAGGGAAGAATGTATCAACTCTTGTTATCTTTTCTTTGAGATTGAAGTTACTTGTTTTCTGATTGTTATTAGTCATGCTCTTCTCCATGGTCAATTTTCCTACAGATATCCGTGCTGGCATGTCAGGTTCTTTGCCTGGGAGCTCTGTCATCAGCCGATTGTTGATCCATGCTGATCCCTTTAACCCTGAGCCTGAAAATCTGTGAGTATGCTCAGGAGCTTGAAGGGAGGGAGTGGGCATTTGCAAACGGACCTCAGCAGAGAGGGGGATTAGTTTATGGACCAAAGTAATGGACTGCAGCAGCCTGGAGTTACATAAATGGATCCATATGCCAGATTCTAGGGCTTAAGGATCAGCTTATGGAGTTACACGTGCAGTGACACATCTGACACAGTTGGGCTTGGTGGTGTTTTCTAACCTAAATGATTCTGTGATTCTGTGTGAAATATGTACCAAATGGTACCGAGACTTACAAGTGGAAGTCTTGTTTTTCTGTTTGGCAGTGAATGTTACACAGAGAAGTGTGTCATGAATAATTACTTTGGAATTGGACTGGATGCAAAGATTTCTTTGGATTTCAACAACAAACGTGATGAGCACCCAGAGAAATGCAGGTGGGTTTGGTTTTAAATGGCCTTTGGATTTATGCCAAAAGTGACTGAATCCACGTCATGATTCTATGTGGTTTTGAAGCTGATTGTGTACAATGTGCTGAATAGGTGTATTGTCTACATAATGCTCCTTCAAGGCTTGAAATCATGATGGAAGAGATAAGTTACTGATTTGTTACTGATTCATTATGCTATAAGGTATTTAAGTAGCTACACTGGCGCAGATTTAGCACATTGGTTCTGTTTAAGTCATCTCACTCACAGATTTTTTTCCTGGACTTGCTATTTAGCTATGAGAGAAGCATATCTCAATTCTAAATGCCACAGAGGCTGGTTTTGGCTTTGATCCTGACTCAGTACAAACCACAGGTTTGGCCTTTTGAATAACCAAGCAATTACAGGATGCTTTGTGTAGCCTGGGGTTGGCTACATTTGCTGTATATGAGCTAACACAGCCGAGCACTGTTGATGTCCTGGTGTATGAGATGGACAAGTTTTGTGCCAAGACAGTCTGTGTATGTTTCTGGTAGGGTCTGTTACTCATGCTCAGTTCCTACCTGACATTTATTTAAAGGGAAGTAGTTTCCTAGCTCAAACAGTGACCACTTGGAGTGCTTGACCCTTTTGGAAACAAAGCACCTTTGTGTTCTAGGATGTAGCAGGTACCATTTCAGTGTGAAGTTTTTATTCCTTCTTAGTGAAAGGGTAAATGCCTGTGCTGACTTTTTCTCTTTTTGTCTGCCCCCTTAGAAGTCGTACTAAGAACATGATGTGGTACGGAGTATTGGGGACTAAGGAGTTGCTGCACAGAACATATAAAAACCTGGAGCAGAAGGTCTTGCTGGAGGTGAGGAATTAGCATGCTCTTCTATTCTTAAGACTGGGATTTCCATCTTTCCATCATTCCATCTCCTTCAGGCACTGTGACTTTGGCATGGTGATTAAACTTGGTGACATTTGCCTGCCTGAAACAATGTACTTGCTATATGTCACCCTGAGCTAACTAAAAGTGGCTTTTCCTGGTTCTGGAGCATAACTTGTGTTCTCAGCCCATAAGGGAAGAAGTATCATCCTTCTGGAAAGTATTTGCTGTTCCCAGTGCAGTGTTCAGCATGGATAAGATTGTTATGTTCCATATGGTATCTCACATGAACACATCATTTTAGATGATGAGTGCAGTGGAAAGCTCTGAATTTAACTGTGCTATAATGTGCATCTAACTGAAAAATAAATATAGGTCATGTACAGCATAAATCGGTAACTTGCAGAAGATCCTCATCACATGGATGTTTCAGAAGTTTTATTCCCCCTTCTTGAGGAATAAAGCAAGAGGCTTTGCCAAGCTTCTCAGGTGTTAGAGGAAAAGAAACAAGTGTATCTCTAAAATCTATGTCTGCCAGAAGATATGTGGCTCATGAGGCTTGAGTGGATACTGTCTATTCTTCTAGGCCAGGAATGAACAGGAAGAAACCTGAATTAATGTATTACTAAGGTGGTGCTGGCTGTTTTCTGCTCACAGAACATGTGCTCTGGCAGGAGGGTCTCTCTCCTGCTGGGCTGAGTAGTGTTGCCTTCATTTCTGTGCAGTGTGATGGGAGGCCAATCCCTCTGCCCAGTCTCCAGGGGATTGCTGTACTCAACATTCCCAGCTATGCAGGAGGCACCAACTTCTGGGGGGGAACCAAGGAAGATGATGTGAGTATTCTTTAAGACCATCCAGGAAATGTTTCTACTTGCTATTGCTTCTGAGGTCACAGCCCCTGAAAATACTGCTTGGAAGAAGAGGGCAAGGGGCCTATTGGCATGCACTTTCTGTTGGAAGTGGCTGAGATACTGAGATCCAACCTTGAGCAGCTTTCATATCCAGACAGTCTGTAGTGATTGAGAAAAAACATCACCAGAGCATTTAGATCTGCAGGAAGTTCTTTAGGTTGACCTTTTCTCCCACAGAGAAGTAAAGAGAATTAAAGCCCTTTGATGGCAAAGGCAGCTAGATTCACTCAGAAACATTGTATTTTTTGGAAATGGAGTGCCTGTTCTCAAAAGAAAATAATTATTGCCTTTTGGCCTACAGCCTTCATGTCTGCATTGTACTTCAGCCATTGGAAGCCTCTTTTTTTCTCCCTCCTAGCTCATTCCAGATCTTCACCTTCTAGCCCTGTTGTTAATTTTATACAGATTAAAGAGCACAATTGAAAGCCAACCCCCAGATCAGCAGCAAAATGGGGTAAAGGAAACCTCTACAAAAGAGCTGTGCCTCAGCCAATTTCTCTCTCCCTTGTATGTGGCAGACCTTTACAGCCCCTTCCTTCGATGACAAGATTTTGGAGGTGGTAGCCGTGTTTGGTAGCATGCAGATGGCAGTGTCACGTGTGATAAACCTACAGCATCACCGGATTGCACAGGTATCAGCTGCTTTTGTGAGCTCTTCCTGCCTGCCCCCTCTCCAGCTGGTGACTGTAAAGCTCTTGTTTCTTCTCTCTCTGGTCCATGGAAAGAGCATGCACCAGGGCTGGAAATGGACATGCTCAAGGGCAGTTTGAGTATGGAATTGTTTGCTAGCATTTGTTGTAGTAGGAGTTAGACCAACAACTCAGATACAGAGTAGTCCAAAGACAAAGCAGATGTTCCCTGCTGCTCAAGGGTGAGGTGTGTCCTGCTGCCCAGATCTGTGTGCCTCAACTAGCACCAAAGCTACAGCACCTGGGAGGGGCTTTGGAAAGACAGAGAATGGCTTATGCTTTTTGGAAAATGAACATTTTGGAGCTTTTCTGACCTAGTCACTCCTTGCAGTGCCGGACAGTAAAGATAGCAATCCTTGGAGAAGAGGGAGTTCCTGTGCAAGTGGATGGAGAAGCCTGGATCCAGCCTCCAGGTTACATTTGGATTGTTCATAAGAACAGGGCACAGACCCTCACCCGAGACAGGGTAAGAGTATCCTGAATTCCCTGTGCAGTACACACATTTTTCAATGTCACACATTTCTGGAGAGCATGGCAAGGGCCACACATGAACATTATCTTTGTGAGTGGAAGAAGTATATTTATTACACACCATAAACCTTTTGGGAAAGAATGTGATTAAACTTGCATTCACCACTTGGGAAATGGCATAAATAAGGTTGTTTATGCAAGCTTATTTTACTTCCTTTCCTAGGTGCCTTGTGACAGTGTTTCTTAACATACTTGCATGCTGTTTTTCCCACAGGATGCCTTCCTCGCCAAGTGTTGTGGATTGTCTAGATTCAGGTGGTCAAAGTTTTAGTTTCCCATTATTGATCAGTATGTGGTTTATACCTCACTGACCATGTAAGACAGCATCTTATGCCTTGTTCAGAAGTGTGTGTCGGTCTCAAAAGTTTCAAATATATCTGATGAGTACCAGGAGATAAGGAAGCCTCCTTGCTCTTTTGTTGTATGATTGAATAGTGATCTGACAAAGGAAAGGATAAACTCATAAAGCCTGTGGCACAGACAGGTTTTATAAGTCCTCCCAACTCTGTGGCTGTCCCTGCATAAACAGTTCAGTTGATAGCAGCCCTTCATACTTTCCAGCATAACACCCCTATACCTGGCTTCCAGAGCAAATCAAAGTCCTCTGCAAAGGACTCATCTACTGAATCACAAGAAGGAATACAGCAAAGGGGAAAAGGGAAAGCAGCCTGATACAGGCCTGAAACACATTGCCTGGCAGGGAGTTACAAAAATGACAGTATGAAAAGAAAGCAGAGGTGGCCATACAAAGCCCCTGTCATGGTAGGATGTGGCACCAGAGACCTCTTAGCTGGGAGAGCAGTGGGTGTTGATCATAGAACCACAGAATGGTTTGGGATGGAAAGGACTTTAAAGGTCATCTAGTCCAAGCCCCTGCCTTGGTGAGGCACACCTTCCACCACACCAGGTTGCTTAAAGCCCTACCCAGTCTGTGGTCTAAATGTTGCCAAAGATGCGGCATCCACCACTACTCTGGGCAACTGTCATGGGTTGGATGCTGGCCAAAAGCCAGTGCACTCATGAAAAATTATTCACTTATTTTCTTCTGCTATAGTTGAGCAGACAAGGGGGGAGAACAATTAAAAACTTATGAGGTGAGATAAGGATTAAGAGAAAATACTTTGAGGGAAAAATAGCTTCAAAACTTATGAAAAGTATAAAAGAAAAATTTTATTAACAGAATTAAAAGAGGATAATGAGAACTAGTACAAACTTTTAGACCACCCACTCCCTCCCCCAGCCTCTCTTTCTTTCTTACTGATATTGCAAGGAGACAAAACATGGGATTCTTAGTTACTTTTAACATCTTTTCTCAGTTCATTTAGGGAGAGGAGTTTCTTTTGCTATGTCATGGGGTCCTTTTCTACAAGAAACAGTTTTTTGTGAACTTTTCTAACATGATTTTAATTTTCACGAGCAAAGTCCTGCCCAGTAAACCTGCTGCACATGAGACCCTCCCATGAGCAAAGCTGTCTTCCCACAACTGTTTTTCTCATGCATCACTAGTTCATGGGGTATAGTCTTTTAAGGATGAGCTGTTCTAGAATAAAAACAAGTCTTCTTCCTCTACCTCTAAAAGCAAGGTTTTCTTTCTCTCTAGAATAAAAACAAGAGTCCTTTTCCTCTATCATTGAAAAGCAAGGTTGTCTGTCTCTCTAAAATAAAAGCAAGGGTCTTCTTCCTTTATCTCTGAAAGCAAGGTTCTTTTTCTCTTTGCTCAAGCCTTTCACCAGATCACAGCTTCTCAGCATCCACACGCTCCAGCGTGAGCACCTTTATCTCACGGGCTGTGGGTATATCCTGCATCCCCCCATTCACATCATGAATTACAGGGAAATGGTTTGTTGTGATGTAGTCCTCACCATGGCTTGCAAAAGAATCTGAACTCTGAGGCTTGAAGCACTTCCTCCTCTCCCTCCCTCCTTTGCACCGACCTTGGTGTTGCCGTGTTGTTCTCCTCACGTGTCTTCACCTTTTCTTTTCTCTTGACTTGAGAGAGAGTTGGTGTTCGTAGGTTTGTTTATTCTGAAGTTCTGTCAACTGGAAAGTTTTTATAGAGTTCTGTAGCATTGAAAAGTTGATTTTGTCCAGGCTCACATCGGGGAATTGCTCACAAACTTCTTGCTGCCGGTCATGTGGTCCCACCAGCACCACGCCGGGCCGTGCAGGCTGCCGGCTCCACTCAGTGCCTGTCCTCATGCAGGGCAGCAAAAAAGAGAAGAACTGCTGCTGCTGCTGCTTCTGCTACTGCTGCTGCTGCTGCCCTTGTGTCTGCAGCACGGCTGGCTGAAGGCGCCTGAGCAATGAAGTCCATTGGGAGCCGAGCCGAGGCGGCAGTGACCACGTGGCACCGCTCCAGCCATGTGGTCCTGACCGCGCGGCTGCTGCTGGCCCCTGGATGGCCCCGGTGCCACGGCCCCAGAAGCTCCATTGGCAAAAGCCCCACCCCAGCCAGGAAGAGGCCTTGCCAGGCCCCTCACCCCTCCTTCAGAGGTGAAGGAGAAAGAGAGCTTCCCGTGGATTTTCCCTGCCTTAAATATGTTAGCAGAGAGGCGTTTTCAGCTTTTTCTGATTGGCTTAGCAGCGTGCCTATTCTCAGAGCCAGCCAGCAATTGGGTTTGCCAGGCTGGAAGAAACTTCTAGCAGCTCTTCATAGAAAACTCACTTTCATGGCTGGCTTCTTCCCTCTTCACCAAAAATCAACCCTTATAAAACCACCACAGCAACCTGTGCCAGTGTTTCATCCCCCTCATCATATAAAATCCTTCCTTGTATCTAGCTGAATCTATCCCTTTTGAGTTTGAAGAGTGTGCTGTCAGCTCTGATGTAAATGTTTTTGAGAAGAGACAGGAATAGTGCACACAATCTTTTGCGAAGGGTAAGAGAGCTTCTACAGCATCACACTGACACTTGGAAGGAGAGTGACTGAAGGAGATAGCACAGAGAACAAGAGAGAACAGGATTGCTGCTGTAAAGGTAAAGGGAGGGAAAGAAGGAGAAGCAACCTGTGTGTGGGCATGGTGGCGTGAAGCACAAAAGGTAGAGAGGACAAAGTAGTCCCTTGTGAGTGTGCTATGTGTTGGGCCGTCAGAAGCCATAGCTGTGACTGTGCCAGCCCGTTCCTAATTGCCTGCCAACTTGGTTTTGCTGTCGTGGAATTGCCATGAGGAAGAGGTTCCGGTTTTGCAGTTGCACACTCAGCTCTGTCTCAACTTATCTTTGTTTTTCCTGCTGTTCATTTGATGGTCAGGGCATACCCCTTCTTTCACAGAGCAAACCTGTCCTATTCAGTTGGAGTGGGGTCCTCCCTTCATGCATGTGACCCTGTACCTTTGGTAACATTTTTCAAATGTGATTTGGGATATACAGTTTCCTAAACTTAAGATGGAAAAACTCGAATTCCTTTATTTGCCCTCATCTGGACCACTGAAGAGTCATCAGCAAGAGTGAGATCAGCAGGTAGCTTGCATTGAGCTGACAGAGCCTGGTTTTCCTGTA
>VZRX01022571.1:0-28518 GCA_013398075.1 Notiomystis cincta | reverse complement strand
CTCCTTTGCACCGACCTTGGTGTTGCCGTGTTGTTCTCCTCACGTGTCTTCACCTTTTCTTTTCTCTTGACTTGAGAGAGAGTTGGTGTTCGTAGGTTTGTTTATTCTGAAGTTCTGTCAACTGGAAAGTTTTTATAGAGTTCTGTAGCATTGAAAAGTTGATTTTGTCCAGGCTCACATCGGGGAATTGCTCACAAACTTCTTGCTGCCGGTCATGTGGTCCCACCAGCACCACGCCGGGCCGTGCAGGCTGCCGGCTCCACTCAGTGCCTGTCCTCATGCAGGGCAGCAAAAAAGAGAAGAACTGCTGCTGCTGCTGCTTCTGCTACTGCTGCTGCTGCTGCCCTTGTGTCGGCAGCGCGGCTGGCTGAAGGCGCCTGAGCAATGAAGTCCATTGGGAGCCGAGCCGAGGCGGCAGTGACCACGTGGCACCGCTCCAGCCATGTGGTCCTGACCGCGCGGCTGCTGCTGGCCCCTGGATGGCCCCGGTGCCATGGCCCCAGAAGCTCCATTGGCAAAAGCCCCAGCCCAGCCAGGAAGGGGCCTTGCCAGGCCCCTCACCCCTCCTTCAGAGGTGAAGGAGAAAGAGAGCTTCCCGTGGATTTTCCCTGCCTTAAATATGTTAGCAGAGAGGCGTTTTCAGCTTTTTCTGATTGGCTTAGCAGCGTGCCTATTCTCAGAGCCAGCCAGCAATTGGGTTTGCCAGGCTGGAAGAAACTTCTAGCAGCTCTTCATAGAAAACTCACTTTCATGGCTGGCTTCTTCCCTCTTCACCAAAAATCAACCCTTATAAAACCACCACAGCAACCTGTGCCAGTGTTTCATCCCCCTCATCATATAAAATCCTTCCTTGTATCTAGCTGAATCTATCCCTTTTGAGTTTGAAGAGTGTGCTGTCAGCTCTGATGTAAATGTTTTTGAGAAGAGACAGGAATAGTGCACACAATCTTTTGCGAAGGGTAAGAGAGCTTCTACAGCATCACACTGACACTTGGAAGGAGAGTGACTGAAGGAGATAGCACAGAGAACAAGAGAGAACAGGATTGCTGCTGTAAAGGTAAAGGGAGGGAAAGAAGGAGAAGCAACCTGTGTGTGGGCATGGTGGCGTGAAGCACAAAAGGTAGAGAGGACAAAGTAGTCCCTTGTGAGTGTGCTATGTGTTGGGCCGTCAGAAGCCATAGCTGTGACTGTGCCAGCCCGTTCCTAATTGCCTGCCAACTTGGTTTTGCTGTCGTGGAATTGCCATGAGGAAGAGGTTCCGGTTTTGCAGTTGCACACTCAGCTCTGTCTCAACTTATCTTTGTTTTTCCTGCTGTTCATTTGATGGTCAGGGCATACCCCTTCTTTCACAGAGCAAACCTGTCCTATTCAGTTGGAGTGGGGTCCTCCCTTCATGCATGTGACCCTGTACCTTTGGTAACATTTTTCAAATGTGATTTGGGATATACAGTTTCCTAAACTTAAGATGGAAAAACTCGAATTCCTTTATTTGCCCTCATCTGGACCACTGAAGAGTCATCAGCAAGAGTGAGATCAGCAGGTAGCTTGCATTGAGCTGACAGAGCCTGGTTTTCCTGTATCAGGGGCAGTAGGGGAAGGGAGTGCTTTATCACAGGGCTCCATAGTTTTCATTCTCACCATATTCAGTGTCAGTCTTTCTACACTGGCTCTGTTTTGCCACTTCCCACACCACTAGCTGCTGCTCACAGGAATATTGGTGTGGTCACAGATGGGACAGGTGTTAGCTCTGTGTGCAGCTGCTTGGCCCACCAGTTCCTAGGGAAGTCCAGATAAGGAGAGGCCTTGAACATTTTTAATTTCAAGCTCTGAAGTGTCACAGTAATATTGAAATGTAAAGGTGATACAGCTGCTCAAAGAAAAGGCTGCCACCAAGTAGGGAATTGTTGGGTTTTGTTAGTCTGGCCCTCAGAATTGGCCCAGTAATTTTGACTAAAACAATGCTTAAGCAAAAGTTCAGCCAAGGCAAGCATGTGGCATGGAAAACTTCATCCCAGCCAGCTAGTTAGCAAAGTTATAAGCAACTTAACTACTGGGCCCTGCCGTGGAAAGTACCTGTACCATTTCTACATGTTTTACAGGCATAGGCATAGTCACTGGGTTTTTATAGCAGCTTTACAAGGTACCTTATAGTTTGCTTGCTGTGTTTTTAGGCATTTGAGAGCACCCTGAAATCTTGGGAGGACAAACAGAAGTGTGAGTTGTCACGACCCTCCTCTTTCTCTCTGCAACCAGAGATCATGTCTGAAGAAGAATCCACCCAGATCATCCAGTTTGGTCAAGCTGCAGGTGCTCTGATCCACAGGTGTGATTCAACTTGCTTTTGGTGAATAGAGCCTCCTTTAAGGCAGAAGTTCTTGTCCTGCTTTCTGTTTCTGGAGATGTTCCTGTTCAGTTCTTACCTACTGCATTGCTGATCCATGGCACTGGGGGTAGAGCATCATTCATTGTTCAGTGTCCCAGCTGAACAATAACTGGAGCTTAATAAACTTTCTTAGGCTATTCTGAACAAGAAAATGTTGCTTTCATGAGCAAACATGGATCCTTTAATCCTGAAAGAACCCTTGAATATAAATTGGTTTTTTTCAGAAAAGAAACAAAACCTCTCAAGGAGGTTAGATGACAACCTGGGTTCCTGTATCCCTGATGCCCAGCAGAAATTTTTGTACAACACCCAGAACGTATGCCTACCTGCTCATCCTTCAGTCAGGCATTCCTTTGGGCTTCTGAGAGAATGCTGCTATAAGTGCAGCTGCCTTTCACATCCCACTGGTCATACTAAAATGTCTGAGTTGTATTTCAAACAGATCCCAGTTTGTGTGCAGAATTGAACATGTTGTGCCCATGAGAGCTGCATTTCCTTGCCTGTGCATGCTCAGTGTAGCAGGAGAACTGCACTGCTTTGCCAGAGGCTGTGCTCCTGCTGTGATCCTGGCTTGTCACTTGGATGAGTGTTAAAATGGTCACCTCTCCCAGTCAGGAGAGGTCTCCTGCTTTGAGCATATACTGATGCAATCTGTAATTCTCTCTTTAGCATTCGGGAAATAGCTCAATCCTACCAGGACATGGAACAGGAGCTTGCCCATGCTGTCAATGCCAGCTCTAAGTCTATGGACAAAGTCTACGCTAAATCCAAGTCTACAGAGGTACTGCACTCACTTAGCACCTCCCATTTTGTCCTTCCTCCAGAGCTCTTTGTTTTTCATTTCGATTGACCAAAAATAGACCTTGCTAGTCTAAGACTTCTTCCTTTTGACTGCTCAGACCTCTGCACTTCCAAGCTTAACTTGTGCATTAATTGCTTCCTTGCAGGGTCTGAACTGCAGCCTTGTTGTAGAGATGGTGAATAATGTCAAAGCCCTGCACAATGAGACAGAGCTGCTGCTGGCAGGCAAGATGGCACTGGTAAGGAGCACAAAGCAGGAGGAAAAAGCAGCCCCTCACTTCCTTCACTCTCCTGCTATTGCCTTGGCCTAGCATTTTGCTGGTCTTGGACTCTGTGTGTCAGTTTAGATGTTATCATCCAGGAATCATTTGCTACAGAAAATTTTGTTGCATGGACATGCTGTGGAGCTTGGAGCTCAGAAAATATAAGAATTGTTAACTTGGTCTGGGCAGATTGCCTGCTGTGCACTTCCTTTCAAAAGGTAGAACTGCTTTGTTAGCTAGGAATTTCAAGGCAAGAGCCTGGCTTTTAACTCTGCCTTCCTTCTATTTCTGATCCAGCAATTAGATCCTCCACAGAAGGAGCAGCTCCAATCAGCCCTGGCAGACATGGACCTCCAGCTGAGGAAACTGGCAGACATCCCTTGGCTGTGGCAGCTTATGGAGCCCTGTGATGAGGAGGTGAGGACCAAGGCTATTTTTCACTAACTGTTCTCTTTTTCCCCAGTTGGCTCTGTGTGTTTAACTTCCTGTTACTATGTGACTGGTGTGAGAAAAAAATTATTAAGAAAGAAACTTGACTCCCTAGGGCTAAGGAAAGTAATTTTCTGCTAAGATTCCTTGTCTAACATGGGATCAGCTTTCTCTGCTTCCTCTTCTGTCTTGATCAGAATGAGTTTAGGATTTTTTTTTCCTTTCTTACGAGATCATGGAGCTGAGCTTGACAGTACTTATTGCTCTTAGTCCATTCCAATCAGTTTATGACTGTGTGCTTGATTTTCTCCTTCTGTTCTTGCAGAACCAGATGCTGGATTATTCTAAACGTAGCCGCAGTGGCAAATTCCGCCTGGTGACCAAGTTTAAAAAGGAGAAGAACAACAAAAATAAGGATACTCACAGTAGCATGGGATTGCCGGGTACCAAGTCTGCTCATTCCTTGTGTCTTTTTGTCACATCAATGTGGTCACACCACTACCTGTTCTCAGTCTGTTTCCTCACACATCCTGTCCTTCTGTTTCACCTGCATCTGCCTCTTCTTGCAGGTCAAGTCGATCTTTTTCATTTGGCAGAGTAGCTTATTGCTCCCTTCTGAGTCATGTTCCCTCTGTACCATGCAAACATTCCTGAGCAGGAACAGGAGGTACCCTCTGAAGAATTCTCCCCTACACTGTGCAGATTTTCAGGGATATTTCAGAGGGTGCTTAAGGAAGTGAATTTGAGGACTTTGGCATTTTAAGTATAAAAATGACTGTGGGGCCCAAGTCCACGTAGCTCCAGTCTTTTTTCCACTGCTTGTTCTCTATGATACAGTAAATGATATTTTTCTCATTGATTCACCTTCAGGCTTTAATCAGGTTTCATGTCTAATTGATTGGGGATCAGTATCACCACAGGTGCTCCCTGACCTTTAATCCTATTGGTCAGTAGATAAAAACTGGCCATGAATCAACAAATTGCCATTCAAGACACTTTCTCTCTAAATTGATCTAGTTGATTTTTGGTTTATGCTCTCCTTATGAAGGCTTTTTTCCAAAATTCAGAAGTATGACGTGTTCTGTTGGCTCTTGGGTCCTGTCCTCTGCCATGGAGTTGCGGGCCTGTCTCCTGTCTGACAGGCTGGTGTTCATTCACTGCCTCCCAGAACTGGGAAATTTTATTACTCTCTTATTTAGAGACTGTGCAAGAAGGTGGAAGTCTAAATTCTTCCTCTCTCCTTCAGACAAGGGGGAGAGAGGTTGCCATTTTGTTTACACATAATAATGTGCAAACTAATCTGTGCTGTGATTCTCCATCATGTATTTTATGAATCTGTTGTTTTGTACAGAGAATTTACACAATTAATTTACTCTTCTAAAACATAGGGGTAAACTTTAAAAAAGTTATCCCCATCGAAAGCTATCCCATCCCATCAAAACAAATATGCACTTCCTCCTGGCTGTACTGCAGCAGGCCTCTTCTTAAGAGAACCTCTTACCTTTTTTTGCCCTACCTCCTTCATTCAAGATTAAAGATTGTGCTGCCCTCCCCTTAGTTAGAGGCTGTGGTCCTGCTTGTCCTCCACCTCTGGCACTGAGTGCTGTGGTGTCCTCATCTCTCCCTGTCTCTTGGGATTCTGGGTACTCAATGCACTCCTGCTTTTCCATCTCTAACAGTTCACCTCTGGGGAACGGAGGAGGTTGCGGCGTGGCTTGAGCACCTCAGTCTTTGTGAGTACAAGGATATCTTCATCCGGCATGACGTCCGGGGCTCTGAGCTCCTGCACCTCGAACGGAGGGACCTCAAGGTATTTTCACAGTCGTGACAAAAAGAGAAATAGCCAGCTGCATCTGCATGACCTTCTGTGCTGAATGTGCTTGGAAGTGGTCTGCCCGCTGTTCATTCCAAGTGCCTTGGCAGGATGATCAGGGTCACTACAGCCTCGTTTTATTTTCTCACCATTTTGGGTCACCTGGTTTTTAATAGCAGGGAGGTAGAAGAGGTGGTTGAGGTCCAGTTCTGCCACAGCTTCCAGGAGATGTGATACAGTCCAGCACACAGATTGCCATTAGTGTTCTTGAGAGTCTGTGATTTTAATGATGGAAGTTCTTCTCAGCTACTGTACCATCTTTGCAGAAGGTGCTGTAATTGGGAAGATTTGGTTCTTACCATGAAGTGACTGGACAAATAGATCATCACACTTCTTTCTTACAAGAAAAAGTGATGATGCACCTAGATGAGGCTTATGAATGGACAGAATCTTTTCTATTAGGGCTTAGCAGCCACATTGCACAACTTTTCTTCTCCTCACCGGGAAACATTGTTTCTACTGAGAGAAATTGAAAGCGGTGGTTCTTTGCATGTGCATGAGACTTGTGTCATCATTCTGGTGACTTGCACAGAGCAGGAAAACACTGGTTTTTTTGAAGTAGTGTGTGGCATTTGTTCGAAGCTTTATTTGTAATTTTGACCATCTTCCCATGGTGAGGTTTGCTGTGTGAGGTAACCTGTGTAGCTGACTGCTCTGCACGTCATCCACCTACAGCCTGTGTTTGTTGCATGGTACCCAGTTATCAGATGTGACTGGTTAGTTCTTCCTGCATGTTTTGGCTACTAGCTTAGGTCCTTGACATCTGTGTGCTCTTTCTGTTCTCTCAGCCTTTGACAGCCAAAGCAATTTGTGTTTCTGGCTAACAGTCCACAGTTGTTGCTGTGCATTGCTCTGTGCCTGCTCTGAATTCCTTAGTAGCTTTTTGACATGTGGTTTGAAGCTCTGTTGGTTGGTTTCCTCCTCTCTTCATAACTGACTGACTAGTTTGTAACTGTTGCTTGGCCACCTGGAGTTTCCCTCTGCCTTCCTCTTAGTGTAAGGTTTTCTTTTTCCTTCCAGGACCTTGGTGTAACCAAAGTGGGTCACATGAAGAGGATACTGCACGGGATCAAGGAGCTGAGCCGGAATACTCCTGCCAGCGAGGTTTAGCCTCTGTTTTCACAGCCTGTGTCTACCATTCTCCCTAACTGCACAGCAGTCACCTCACAAAGCAGATGTGCTCACAACTATCTCTGCTGAACAGCCAAATTTTAGCTGTTCAGAGCTCATATCAACCAAGCATGGTGCTACTTTTTTCCTGTGGAGTATGGCTGCATCCAGTGGAGAGGCACTTCCTCTGCAATCAGCAGAGAACTCAGTCACTGTTTGAAGAGCCGTGTCCTCTGTCACGCAAGTTCTGGTTCCAGGGACAGTGCAGGACTCCTGAGAACTGCAACACAGCTACCTTTACTGGATAACTTCGTCACAGTAGAAGCATTCAGGGCAAAAGATGTATTGGCCAGTCTTAGTTCAGGAGCATCTGACAGTCTTTTCAGACCCCAAACTTTCCTGCTCATCTGTGTGTCACACCTGTATTTAGCATATTTAAGTGGAACAAAGCCTCTCCTTGTGTCTTACTAATCTCTTTTTGATGTGTCTGTAGTTGTGTGCAATTTGCATCTGAAATTGGAAGCCAGTGCAGACCTCTTCTGATGAATATCCAGTGATTCTCACTCACTCACACCTTTGCAACAAACAGTGCATATGCTTCAGACAGAGTTTGCACCAGTTGGTGGGGCTTTCTGCTGGGCCTGCTCTCTTCCAGCCAGAGTCAACGGTACAACCTGTAGGTTTTCACAAAAAATGTGGTGCCGAGTCATCATGGACAATTGTTCAGAAATTCCTGGCAGTAAGAAAAGAAAATTCTGGAGACTCAAATGGTTACAGGAGATTAGCTCTGACATTCCTTCTTCTGAATTCATCTTTGGGAGACCAGATAAAAAGGAGAGGAAAGCTAATGAGCTGTTTGGGCTGCACAAGGAGGGACATACAGGACAACTTGCTTCATCTTGGTGGAGGGAACAGCATGACTGGCAATGACTAGGTGCAGCTTCCTGCCCATTTAGTGCCACTTCTGTGGCCACAAACACAAGAGCTGTTTCTTTACTTCAGCTTGCAGTGTAGAAAACTACTTCTGTCACAAAATATGTGACTTAACTCTAGTACTTGTATCTTTTCACCTGTCTTGGTTTTAGTGGCTTTTCCACCTTGCTTCTCTTTCTTGCTGCCTTGCTCCTTCACTCCAGAGTGATACAAAAGATTACAGTAGCTCAGTTCTCCTGAGCTGTAAGAGAGAGAGAGATTCCTTATGCTGTTGAACATTGGGGCTCCTGTACGAGCACTGAAAGAAGGAGGATTGTTACCAAGCAAATGAGCATCATTACGAAAACCTGGAATATGTTGATAAATTGCCTTTGTACCAGCAACAATGGAGCATGGAAAACTTAGTACCTCTGAGTCAAAGTTTCTATTTGGCTGACTCCAGCTGAGTGGCTGTTAAAGCCAAAACCAGCATGCATAGTTATATCACTATCTTTATCACTGCAAAGGGTATTTGGCAACAGTCAGTGCTGTAAAACTCGAGAGACAACAGCAATTTTTAATTACTCTGTTGTTTTCTGTGTATTTTTTTTAATTATTTTATTACAGAGTGGCACCTGTCTGACTAAGGCTGCAGACAGAAAAGGCCACATACACAGTGGCATAAAAGATAATTTACTGAGGACATCATTCTTTTTTTACTTGTAAGGATTTTTATCAAGTCGATATCGCTTCCCTAGGCTAATACCAATCACTCAAGTCAGTTTATGTAAAAATCTGTCAGCTTATAAAGGCTCTGGGCTGATTTTGTTTCAGCTGGGCAAACTCCATTGGATTCCCTAGTACTTCACCAAGGGTTATTCTGACTCTGCCTGTCTGTTCTAACCAGATGCATTCACCGATGTGTCTGCTCTCAGCCTGTTGAGTGACAGTGTTTGCTCATGAGAAGGTAAAAGAAGGCTGAACATGCTTGATCAGATAGAAACACTTAAGGTATAAATACTGTGGGGCCTGAGCAGGAAATATGTCCAGCTTTGCCCTGAATGTATTTCTCCTATGTATACATTGGCAGTTGCTTCCATAGCTGTATTTTTTATTTATCAGTACAGACACTCTCTTAGTATATTGAATTCCTGAGGTGTCAGGTAAGTAAGAATTGCAGACATACTGTTTTGTCCCACTTGCTTGTTGAGCCACAGAGCAGTGTCTGGATGAAAATGAGGAGAAACTTCCTTAGGAGAGCCCCAGGATGCAGCCATCCTCAGTGGTGGTATGCAGTGACCTCACAGTGTGTGCATCCCACTGCCTGTCCAGAACTGTGTGTGGCTGGGACATCCATGTGCCTTTCCAGGAGGTTGCAGGGGAGGAGGCTGAGGCAGGTGATAACTCCAGAGAAGAGGTGAGATCTGTGTTTGTTCCTTATGTAATGAAGGGGCTGTTCTGTGAACTTTCCCCAGGCAGCCTCATGGTTAAAGATGCATAAACAATAAGCACTTGCTTGCATAATCCTTGAGGGATTAAATTCTTGCTTCCATAGAAACAGCTTCTGTCTACTCTTCCTGCCCAGAGCAACAGAAGAATCCAAAGAATTTTTACATTCAGGTGTGTTCCTTAATTCATGCCATATCTATCAAGACCTGATGGCCATTAGTCATCTGCATGAGTGATGAGGCCTGCACAGACCCATCTGCATTTCTTTTGCTTTTATGATCTATGTGTCAAGGCTTTCAGGTCCTTTTTATGTACATGCACATTTATCAAAGGGTTGACAGCCACTGTTTTCCTGTCTGTTACTTATCAGAGGCAAAGAGGGATTTTTACTTTCTTTTAAGAGCTAGAAAATGGGAAAATAGGATCTGCCTTTAACCTGAGTGCCTTTGAATATTTATTAAGATTTAGATCTAAAAAAACCCCCAAAGGTTATAGTTCTGTGTATCCAACTGGGAATAGTGCAGATTTCTGTTGGTGAGATTTTTGTGAAGAGATGAAGACAATTTGTGTTGAACATCAGTGAGTGCTATCTGCAAAGTAGGGAGCCAGGTAGGACTCCTGGCTACATTATTCTGAGTTTCTCTTCTGGCATCTGATGATGTTTTTGTGGGAGAGAAACTCAGGAGAGAGTTACAATCAGTAAAAAATCTGCTGCTTTGTCCAGCAGTCTCAGGAACACCAGCCTGAGGGAAGCTAGAACTGTACATTTCACACAGGTGTTTAGTCTCTGAAGAAACACAACTCCTGTGAAAGCCGTGCGGCACCTTCTGTTCGCATCCCTCACCCCTGGCAGTGGCTGCACTGAGCTGGGCATGGGGTTTCATCTGCTTGGAAGAGGCTTCAGTCCCTTCTCTCACATTTTGGCACCGTCCTTGATATTTAATGGCAGATTTTGGGAAATGATGGTTGGGGCTAAGTGAGATTGCATGCAGTGAAGACTGGAGAGAGGTTTGGCTGTTGGCAGTGCCCTGCCCTGGGCTGCCCTCTGTTGTAGCTTGTGGGATGTTGGCAGGAGCCAGCACAGTGGCCAAGGGGAGCTGTGCCACTAAACACCTGGAGGTGCTGGCCTGGCACCTGGGAGCCTCCAGCGCCAGTGCTGCGACTGCTTCTGCACCCGAATCGTATGGAAAGCTTTGTTCATTGTTTTAGTGTTATTTAAAAATGTGCATAATAGCAATGTGATTTATAAAACAGACTGTTTACAAGGCATATTTTGTATCTTAATATGTGTGTACTGTAAAAAAAAAAAAAGCAAAGGATGAAAAATTATGTTTTTCTACAACTGTCAGCAGTGACTGCATGTCTGTATCATTGTCCACCAACCGTTGTTCCTCAGGGGTCTCCCCACCATTCCTGTGATCCTGTCAAAAGCATCGGGAAGCAAGTGAATCCCTGTCCAGTCTTGGGAAGAAGGTTTTGTGCCTTAAGAATGGGACATGCTTCCCTCCTATTTATTTTGTTAATTTATACAGTGATTACCATGGAGATGTCTCTTGGGGTTTTTTTGTACATAGTTTACTTGTTGTAAATACATTTTTCTTGTATATAAAGTAAACATGTTTCTGAGCTTCCAGTAAGGATTCTCTGTTACTGATTTCTTTGTGAGAGGGCTGTTGTGCCCATCTGGTGGGAACCAGCTAATAAAAACCTGTGCTGTGATTAAATGGCTTTATCCTGGCTTGCATCAGAAGTTCAGAGCTGTTCCTTGGAGAGGAGTGAAATGGTAAATGTAAGTGTTGTAGACTAATTTTGTGGCATTTTTTGTGTTGATTTAATTGGCAGAGAGTAGAAGGCATCAGGTAGTTTAATTTTTTTTGCTGTTTCTTGCATTGAACTAAAGACACTTTAAATATGGTGGTTCTGCTGGTGCTCATCCTGATCAAAGCTCTGCTGGCAGCAAACCCACAGCTTGATGGGAACACTGTCAGACTGAGCAGGGCTGTGTTGGTTACTTCTCCTCAGGTGGCTGTTCTTGGCCATAGTGCTGCAGTGCCAGGATAAGATGGGAGCAGTTGTTCTTTCCTCCATCTGGGCCTCTGTGCACTCTGTTTGTTGCAGGCAATATGTATAGTGACTGGAGTAAGTGAAAATGCACTTACAGAAATGTGGGAGTAGTGAATTTTCTCATGAAATGTAGAAACCGAGTGCCGTAAATGACACCTGGAAACTTGAAACAAAAAAATTTGGAGGTGTTTGGGTGAGAAAGAAAATAAAAGTTTTATAAGCAGTCAGAGCTCTCCTAATCAGTGTCACTGGATGTGAGCTGAGATTCTGGGGGGGCCCATCTTTCCCTAACCTCTAGTGGCACTTTCCCTGATGAAGGACCCCAGAGGACTCCTGGGTGCACAGGTAATTTGCATGAAGATGCCATATCTTCAACATCAGGAAGAATTTCTTCCTGCAAAGCATGATCAGGCATTGGAAGGGGCTGCCCAGGGAGGTTGGCAGTCCCCATCCCTGGAGGTGTTGAAGGAACAGCTACATGTGGCACTCAGTGCTCTGGGCTGGGTGACAAGGTGGGGATCGGTCATGGGTGAGAGTCAATGGTCTTGGAGGTCTTTTCCGACCTGAATGATTCTGGAATTCTGCTGCATAGCTTACAGAGGTGCCACTGCACACACTGTTCTCAGAGAAGTGGGACACTGGTTCCCACCATCCTACCATATGTGCAAGAAAACTTCTGAAAAGGATTGGGATTTTCTCTAAATGCTTAGTGTTCAGAATTCAGTAGAATACTTTGTTCTGATGAGAACTAACCCAGGACACCAGAAGATGCAACATGCTGGTACAAGCATCTGGTACCTGCTCATGGCTGTCAGGGGAGTTAGTTCCCTTGGCTATTTTGTGGTGGAAGCTTTGATGAGAAAGTGGGAGGACTCTGAAAAATTGCGATATATGTCCCTTTTGGGTGATTGTGTGCTGTGAGAAGAGGGCAGGATCTCAAGAGACCTCAGCATTGGGTATGTACACTTGCAAATGATATATAACCATTCCTGCTTACTAGAGATCCAAAGGAAAAATAAAACAAGGTTTGAGAAAGGCAGAGTGGGTGCCTCAGCTGTTTCACTTTTCCTCTGTATGCAGGTAAATGGTCAAGCTCTCCCTGAGCGCTGTTTGTTTAACAACTAAAAAGAAAGCACTTCATGTCACTCCAAAGAGTAAATATCTAAAGTTATGGATTAACTAAGTTCCAGCAGAGCTCATGGAGGAAGAACATATCACACTGATTCCCACTGAATAAAGCAGTAAGTGCTTCAAAAGTGTTGTATCCTTTAAGATTTCCAAGTGCAACTTGCTTTACTGGAGCATGAAGCTTGTAAAAAATGTCCAGTGACAAGGGGAGGGGTGTCAGGACAGACCAGAAGTGTTTGGGGAGAACTGCTGATGCATTAAAGGGAACGAGCAAACCAGTCTGGAGGGACTCGAGTGACCAGCTGCTCCAGAGCCGAAGCAGAGAGGTGTAGGGCACAGCAGAGCATTCAGCAGGGAAGCTGCTCTCTGAAAAGCAAGTGAGAGAGCTGGCTGAGCTGGATGGATGGGAACTGCCTGCAGCAGGGGCTGGTATCACTCTGCAGTGTGCTCCTCTTGATGACACCTACCTTCTCCTCCTCAGGTGACTTCTGCTTCAGGATGTGGAAGCTCCTCAACGTGGGGCTGCTGCTGGCTGCCTGCTCTTCATGGGGCTGTGGTACCTCAAGTAAGTGTTCTTTTGAGAGATGGCCTTCACCTTTTCCCAGTCACTGCAATTGCATTTCCTACTCCTCTGTTAGTCAGAGGGAGTGGCTGGAATTGTTCCAGTTAGGGGGGTTTGACTTCCTTTAGCAGAAGTTGACAGACAGTGCTGGGGCCATGGCAGCTGCCAGGTCAGAGCCCTGCTGAGCCCCATGAGCTGTCAGAGTACCAGAGGGCAGTGGCTGGAGCTTGCTTCTGGTGTCTGGGGCAGCCTCTTGCTGTGCTGGAGAGAGGCTGTTGCTGTGTCCTTTGGGGAGCACCACTACCAGTTTTCAGCCAGCTCTTTTTTCTGCTTATGCTTTCACCTTTTTGCTTGCAGTATTTTACAGCAGTAAAGATGCAAACCAAGTCCTGAGAATCCAGAAGCGGGCAAACACTTTCCTGGAGGAGCTCAAGCCAGGCTCTATGGAGCGTGAGTGCATTGAAGAGCTCTGTGACTTTGAGGAGGCCAGTGAGATATTTGAAACCAGGGAAGCAACAGTAAGTTGGCTTTTTTAAGGATGAGTGGGGAGCTTAGCCAAACAATTATTTTCTTAAAAAATTGCAATCCAAGGCATAGGAGATCATGCTGTCAGTACTTAACAGGGATCTCTCCTAACTCCTCAGGTATAGGCATGGTTTTGAGTGTCACTGTATTACAGTGATTGTCAAATTACACCTCTGTGGGCTACAGAGCTTGGCTACTCAAATGTGTCCCACCTGACCCACCTGGTGAAGTTTAGGTCCCAGACAGTTAATTCCTATCCTTGCTTGGCCCCATTGGCTATTCTTGCTGCCACTGTTTTCCCCAGTCCTTCCAGTCTTTCCCCTTTGTTGTCCACTCACTAGTCCTGGCTGCTTTTCAGTGTATCTCCCAAGTCTCCCAGTTATGCCTGACAAACATTTCTTTTATTGCTATCTTCTCTCTCTCCTTCTCCAAACTCGTATTTTGAATTGGATGCTATGTTTACTGTCCACTGATTTCTGTCCCTTTCCACATTCAGCTCTTGGGTTGAGTTGGACTCTGTTGCTATTTTGAGCAGAGTAGGCTCAAAGCATAGGATGACCCAGCCCTTGCTGTTCCTCAGACCCCAGAGGAGAGAAGGGTTGTCCTTGGAATGTCCATGTCCTGTTGGCCAAGACCACAAAACACTTTAAATCCCTTACTTGTTAAAAATGGTTTTCTTGCTGTAATACAGGTTTTGTTTCTCCACAGCTAGATTTTTGGACCAAGTATGTAGGTAAGTAAAGACTTTTCTAATCACTTCTCTGTGCTTCCTCAGCAGTTACTATTACTCAGCCTTCCTCCTGCTGTGTGTCATATACTGATTCAAATTCTCATTCTCTCTCATAAGGGGTGCACAGAGGATGTTTTCCTGTTCTATCATACAAGCAACCTTCCTAAAACACTTGAGGTGCACCTGTACCTATCATCAGTCATCTTCCCAGAGTTAAGGAATTGGCGAAAAGTGTTTTGATGCTCTAACCACACCTGACACAGTCCAGCAGTAACCTGCTGCTGCCCTGCCTGCCTCAGGCTTTATTCTTTTCTCCCATTCTGCCCACTCCACTCTCTCTGCAGCTGTAATTGAGAACCCAGACTGATGGCCCTGTCTCTGGCCAAGTGCCATGGAAGTGTCACCATTAAGTGGCAGAAACATGGCTGATACTTGGGAGTCTGGGGAAGGTGTGTTTGTGTTGATGTTTGATCTGTGAGCTTTGTATGGTTCAGTGGCTGAGTTTTCCTACCTCTGTTTCAGATGGAGATCAGTGTGAGCAACATCCTTGTTCCAACGGGATCTGCAAGGACAATATTGGAAAATTTTCCTGCATCTGTAACAAAGGCTGGGAGGGGGTTTTGTGCAGTTATGGTAACACTGCATTTAATACACTATAAAATAACATCCTTTGTGACAGGGATCTCTGTGCAGTAGGGATTGACACTTCAGTCATTGCACAGCATACTCGTTCTTTACTACTAATGTGGTTTCTTTCTTGCTTCTTGATGTGGTAAGAGGTTTATCTGTGCTTATCTAAAGCAAAATTAATTTGTGTTGCCATTGAAGAATTTTAGAGATACGAGATATCTAAGTTTTGGACAATACTGGAAATAACTCTGTAAAGCAGAGGTTTACTTTAGAAGTGTCAACACAGGGATTATGGTGGGGTTTTAAAATGCAGGAGAAAACCCAATCCACTCCAAATATTTTATTACTGTGATGGCTCCTTCCTTGGACAAAAGCTGGGTAGCATAATTCAGGGATGAGCATTGTATGTCATGTATCACCAACAGTTTTCACTGTGTGACTTGGCACATAGTGACAGGGAATTTTCTGTTCTCCAATCTACCTGCCAGTAATCTATTTCCTCCATCTCCCCACTGCCTGATCCTGGACCTAGATCTGTTTGCTGTCTAGGGGCTGAAGTGTCATTGAAGCCCACAACTGTCATCCAAATCCATTGACAGCTGTTACCCACTTGAAGCACAATGTCATTTTGCCACCTTACCTTTCTGTGACTCTGACTTCCCAGCTCCATGTCTCACTTGCTGTTTGTTTTTCCCACAGAGGTCAAATACAGCAACTGTTCCATGGATAATGGTGGCTGTGAACATTTCTGCAGGGAGGACCCTGCCAAGCAGCATCGCTTGTGCAGCTGCGCATCAGGGTATAAGCTCAAGGATGACCACACCACGTGTGAGCCTGTAGGTAAGAGCAGAATGTTTGTAGTCCAGCTTTGACAGACAATTATTCACACTGAAGTAAGAGAGTTTTAGAGGAGATTTGTCTGCAGTGCACTTTGTACTCATTTTCAAAACATCTATTCCATGAAGAGTAGCTCTGCCTGCATTTCCCAGCTCCATACTCAAGTTATGGCCCTTAATCCGTGTTTGCCTCGTGGAGACATAAAGGGGAATCAGGAGACTGCCTCCTCTGTGAATCATTAAGGGCCTTCCATGAAGCCTCTGAACAATATTGCCTAGGTTAGACAGAGGAAATTCTCTAGGAAGAGGTTTGGTATTGGGTGATCTGGGCTTTGTTAGTGAACTTCTTTGCATCTTCTTCAGTGGAGTTCCCCTGTGGAAGAGTGAAGTTGAACTACATTGAAGCCAAAGCAGACTTCAATATTCGGCTCATTGATGGAACAGTTGGAAGAAGGGGAGGCAGCCCTTGGCAGGTGAGGAGAAAGGGATTCTTCACAAATAGTTCAGGCTCTTCCTGAACTGCTCTGCCTGCCTCTCTGCTCCAGAAAGGCTCTTGCATTTTTACTGGTGGTGTCATATGAAGCAAAGATTCCCTTGGCTTTTTCAAAAGCATCCCAAAGGTTGGAGTCACAGGAAAAAATAATTTAGTATCTGTGAGGACTCTTGACCTCATTGCTGTTGCCAAATTTTTAACCTTACTGTGCCAACACTGCCAAGAAAGAGGATGGTGATGGCACTCACCTGCTCTGTTGCTCTGTCCTGGGGAACTGATGCTGTGTGATGTGTGATTCAGCTCCTGCAACAGCCTTCTGGTGAAGGTGATCTTCCTGCCCTTTCTTATAAGTGTCTCTATCATAAATTAAAGGTAGCAGATGTAGTCAGCAAAATATGCCATGGCAAGTTGGGTTGTCACAGAGAAAAGGGAGACCTCACAGAGCTTACCATGGAACAAATGAATGCAAATAATTAGGGCCCAGTTCCCTTTGATATTAAAGGGCCTTTCACTCCATAGCGTGAGAGCTGCAGCTTGAGATGATGAGCTGTCCCTGATGTGGGTTGTGCTCTGTATTTCAACACTTCAGTACAAAGTGCTTCTTTGCAGTGACAAGCATCACCCATGCTGATTTGGATGAAGCCAACCCTCATTCAGGTAGAGCATTCAAAACTTTTTTGTAGGTGTTTTACAGAGACTCTGTTCATAGAGCTTTTTTTCCCCCTATAGACCTTTGGCTTCAGTGAATGTGACATGCTTTGGTGCTTGATAAGTCTGGGTATTTGGCAACCTCCAAGAAGAATGAGTACAGTGTTCTGTGAGATGTGCTCCATGCAGTGTCACACCTCCCTTGTCTTGTTTCAGATTATGCTGCAAAGTACCAAAGGGAAGTTTCTGTGTGGGGGTGTTCTCATCCATCCAGCTTGGGTCCTAACAGCAGCACACTGCCTTGAGGAACACATGGGGTTCAGAGTTAAACTTGGTATGGAAAATCACCTGTCCCTGTGTTTTTTAAATATAACTGTTTTATTCCTAACATTTATCATCTCAGGGAAAAGACTAGCAGGTTCTGAAGACAAAACTCCTTGGCTGTAGGAGTGGTCTGTCTAGGTAGTGTTTAATATGCACCTTAGCTTAAAACAAAGTTTAGTAAGAACCTTATTTCGATTGAGCCATTATCAGCCTTTCTCTGGAAGTGAGCTGATGTCTTCTGAGCACTGCTGCTGGTCTATAAAATAGAAAGACTTTGTCTCTTCTGCCTGTGTTTTTCTGGTGATGAAAATATTTGAGGACATCCCAATTCTGAAAAAAAGTCATGATCCCAGAAAGAGAATGTCACAGGGTCTCTTCCTGCCTTTTCATGTATTTAAACACTGTTACTTAAGAGTGTTACACTGGAGAGGTGCTGCAGAATGGCAACACTGCCTCTACTTGCTCTGCTGCTCTGGAGCATGAGAAAATGTCATTATGTCAAGTAAGTGTTTCTGCTGAATTAACAAACAAAAATAATTAGTGTTTCACTCACATTTACATAAAATTTTTTAAATTATGTTTTCTGTCTACCATTGGTGCTGAGGTATAATAGCTCAACTACTTGCTTTCCATTAGTGAAAGGATAGATTATTCCCAGTATTTGTGGAGAGTCCTGGCAATATATTGTCTGTGTATATAGCCTTAAAAATAGATAGTCTGTGTGCATGTTCCATACACACTGTGGATGTGCAGGTGCTTGAGGGCAGAGACAATAAGTTTATGTACGTCCAATATAAAGAATGAATCAAAAAGTGTGTTAGGTAGCCTTGTGTCCTCTTAGTGCCAGAATATTCACCTTTTCACAGAGACACATCTGTCAGCACAAAAGCAGTTCTCATCAGAAAAGCCCAGAAACATCTGTGAGGGACAAGGGCCATTGGTTTTGGAAGGAGATGTTACCATGTCCATGGAGGCAGCCAGGAAAGCATTTGCACTAAGCCTGCACACTAAGCCTGTGTCTGTCAGGCTGGGATATGTCACACCCTTCTGGATTTGTCCCACTGCAGCTTGGCCACCCACAGGAGCAGAACTGGAGGGGGAACTTGCATCTGAGTTTGCACTCAGCTTGAGGAAAAGTCTTGTAGCAGGGCTCATGTGGCTTTTTAGTGTCTGAAATACAAAGTTAGTTCTCAGAGTAGCAAAAGTTTTGGAAGATGGATTTGAGAATAACACAATATTCCTGGATTTGGCTCTTATTCGTGCATCACCAGCCTAAGAGCATCCAGAAGTGTGTTCAGAACTCCAAGAATATAGAGCAGATGGGTGGATGTAGTGATTGAATTCAAAATACTTTCTCTGCCTTCATAGTTAATATTTTTGTGCCAGCAGCAAGATTATGATGCTCCTTATTGTGTAGAAGGAACTCGACAGCCTCTGGATTCGGTACATCCAGGTGAACATCCAGGATTTCTGGAGTTTAAAACTGAGGGTGGACAACTCACCAGAAGTCAAAGGGTGTCCCTCAGGGCCGAGGTGAGGGAACCTGTCACTGCAGTACGAAAGGTGTCACCCACTGGTTGATGGATGCCCCAGGATGGAGACAGTTGGTGGCTGTGCTGGTGTACGGAGCGTGTGAGCCCACAGCAAGTGTGTTCCACAGCCACTCTGTCTGACAGTGCTTGAGTCCAGAGTTATTTCTGAGACCTAAAGCAGAGTTTGTACCTGGGAAGGCAGGAATAAAGCCCTGCCCCTTACCTGCCAGGCAGCCCCCAGCCACAGTGGCTTCAGGCTGCCTCAGGGGTGCTGCAGACACTGTCACTGCAAGGAAAAGAGATTGTGATAGGAGAGAAAAACTGATTTGTGATGGTTGTCTTGATACTGGCAAGTCTGTCAGGGGCTGCTACCACTTAGTACAAGACATCAGAGCAGTTTCAGCTGTCTGCTCTGGCCATATGTGAACTGTCCATTGTCTATCTGCAGAGGAGCAGACAGAAGAAGAAGAGATTCAGAAATAAATAGTCTGGAAGACCAAGATCCAAAGCTGGATTTAAGGGATCTTGCGAGAACATATTTCTTTATCTACTGTGGCTTAGAAGTCCCTATGCTTGGAGACACTCCTTACAGAAAAAAACCCTGCAAGACCTCATTGACAGCCTGCTGGAAGACCTAGCTCTGTCTTTCCTATTGCAATGTATCACAAATGACTTCTTATATTTCTGGCTCTTTTCAACATAATTTCTTGCTTGCTGTTCCATAACTGCTTGGCCCATGAAGTAGCCACAATCATGTAGCCCAAATAGCAACTGAGGAGTCTTAAGCAGTAAAAAATTCCTTAAAATACAAATGTAAGATTTCAGAAAGGAATCATCTTACCCATCAGTCAACTTTATCTTACAAATCCTGACATTCAGCCATCCAAGCCCTGACTATGCAGCCTAAAGCTCATGTCCTGTTGTAAATGTCCTGTTTTGTGGTGTGCTTGCTCTCCCAGCTTTTAAGGCCGACTCCAAGAAGGTTGTTTTCCTCCTGGAGATATCTCACATTGCACAAGTGTACTGAAATACAAACACCACAGGGCATTTTGGTTTCTCAGCTGATGACCAGAGCTCTAGGGCTCTATAGGTATTAATGATTTCCATAAATATGAAAAGTTTGCAGATTTGTCCATCTGTTAAGAACACAGACATAAACAATTGTATTACAAGAGAAGTAAAAACATGGAGTGCAGTCCTAGCACCTGCTGTAACCCAGATGCTTTGGTCTTCAAGGTAAAGGAAGCTTTGGCAGCATCTGTCATCTTATTTGCTCTTCCAGGTAAATTCCGTTTCCGTCCTGAGGCAGATGAGCAAACCATTTGGGTTGATAAATGGGTGACTCACGAAAACTACACCAAGAAGACCTCTGATAACGACATAGCCATGCTGCACTTGGCTGAGCATGTGATGTATTACAAATATGCACTCCCAATCTGCCTTCCCACCCGCAACCTGGCGGAGCAGGAGCTGATGAGGAACGGGAAGCAGATGGTGGTGACGGGCTGGGGCAGCACGAGCGAGCGTAACTCCAGCTACGCTGCTTCCCTCAGGTACATCGAGATCCCCATCGTGCCCCGGAACGAGTGCGCCCAGGCCATGAGCTCCCACATCTCTGACAACATGCTGTGTGCTGGGAGCCTGGGAGACAGGAAGGATTCCTGCAGTGGGGACAGCGGGGGCCCCATGTTCACGAGATACAGGGATACTTGGTTTCTGGTAGGACTGGTGAGCTGGGGTGAAGGCTGTGGAAGAAAGGGGAAATTTGGAGTCTACACCAAAGTTAGTCAGTACCTTGACTGGATCCAGCACCACATAGATATGTCAGCTCCTTTGAAGGGTTGATTCTGATCCAGAGTTTGAAATGTTGTGGCTCTGTGCTAGTGACAGTATGCAGTTAATGTACTGTCAGATCTTCAGTATTAAATATTGAATATGTTAACCTTGTGTACTGTTTTCCTTCATATCCATTTTTTCCTCCTTTTTTTCCCTTACTTATATTGGTTTGTTGCAGGTTATGTTGTTTATTTGTAGCATAGTCCTACTTTGGCCTCACAGGCAAGAAAAAAATCCTCTGTTAGCTGAGATGCTGTACATACAGCATTGTAGAAAATAAGGTTGTCCATGGTCAGACAACTCCCATCTTTGACATGTAAAATGTCTGAACTGGTTGGGGTGGAGGCAGGACGGGACAGAGAAAAGTGTTTTGCAAATAACCCTGGAGATGGAGTTCTGTCATTTCAGATGTACTGCAAAGTATTACCCACAGTAACTGTTTGGTTTGCTTGGTATTTGTGTAATTTTTCTTTCAACCTAGTGAAATTTTAATTATATCTTTACTACATCCAGTTCTTCACATCTTACTCCAGTGTTCACAGATTGTTGATTCAGTAGATGACAGGAACTTACCTATATTTTCCATTCTTTGCACATTTGATGCTTGATTTTACCCTTTTGATTTTAAAAGGGAATGGGAACTCTCTTTGTTAGTTAAAAAAAAAAAAAAGGTGTGCTTTTACAGGCTCTATTTATCATGAGGTCTGTAATTTCTCTTCTAATTAACAAGCAAACACTTCTGTTATAGCTGTTCTGGTGAATGCAATGGGCTGCAGGCTGTGTTAGCATAGCTGATGCTTTTACTGATAAATATTTGTTTGCATCTCTGTCTGTGTGTATGTCAGTAAACAAAATAAAGACATACAGCACCAGTAAGTCCATAGGAAGTAGGAATAGTCCAAGTGAAGTTTAATATCACAGTTTATACTTGTTTCTAATCTTAGTACTTGAGACTTGTTAAACATAATTAATCTTGTAGAAAGAAAAAGGAAAACTTTCTCTGCTGTAGTGGTGTTTCCAACATCTTGATGGGCTTGGATGCGTGTTTGGATCAGTGAAGAACTTCAGTCTGCTCTTGTGGTGAGAGTGTTTAACAAAAAGTCTCCAGGTACAACAAGATTTTATTAGAGTTTGTAAGAAATTTAATATGGTATCAGTAAGGAGGTTTAATACCTCTTAAATTCATTCTCTCAGAAGCTGCCTCTATGCTCATTACCCAAGTGAGGACGTTGAGTCGTGCACTGAAGAAGTAGCAGTCAAGCCAAGGGCTTCTGTGTCCCTTGCTGGCTCTGTCCCTCTCCTCCTCTTTTTGCCTTGGGACAGGATTTAGGGATGGACAAATGATAAAGAATAATGCTTTGAAGAGCAGCCTTCCCACCAGGCCTGCACCGGGAGGAGGGAACCTGGAACACCAACTTGCAGGCAAAACCACAATTGTGTTCAAAGGTCTGAGTAATGGCAGAAATTGTAATGTCTGGTGTGGCTGTGACTTGACAAGGCAATATTTGCCTGCCTGCAGGTGATTGCTGTGAATCCTCCTGCACACTCCCAGCTCTGCATGTTTCAGCAGACTCTGTGTTTTCCAAATCAGTTGGTCCTACCTGCTGGAAGGTGATGGAGTGTCAGAAATCTGCTCTCAAAATTTCCATATTTTCCAGAATAAGTTTGTTGCAAAAGGTGCCTTTTATTACTGAAGGATATTTTTAAACACCTGTGTATATGTGTGGAAACACATGTGCAATTTTCTTCTGATTTTGGGTTTCTAATGCATTTCATAGAATCCAGGTTGTCTCTCCTCTGTCAATATTTGTGACAGGTTAATGATCAACCTCTTGACCTCATGGCTGTTCCTGGTGTACATCCAAATCTCTTTCCTGTCTTCCTCTAAAAAAGTTAAGGAAAAAGTGAGTATAATTGCATGGTTCTGTGTAAGCTGAACTCACTGTGGATCCCATGTTTTTGAAAACGTGCTGCAGGCAGCAGAGGGGTACGTGCTGTCAAATCCTGGTAAATCATTCAGCATGGGAAGGTAATGCCAAGAAATCTCTCCTGTGCCTGTGACTCCCAGGTACGTGGTGGTTGGTGCCTGGCTGGGATTGGTGTGGATGATCTTACTTGCCCAGACCATCAGGAATTGCACAGTGGCTGCTGGAACTGCTGGAGCTTGTGCATCTGTCCTTGACATGAGAGCCAGCACAGCAGGGACTGGGCTGTGGCTGGGAGCAGCCCCTGCTCTTCTGAGGTCTGGCCCCTGCACTCCTGTGCTCTCCATGGCTTTTCTGTAGGGGCTCTGGCTCAGCCTCTGTCTGTGGGGATTCCTGCTGGAGTGGCTTGGAGAAACAAGGGACATAAGTTCAGAAGGAACTGGGGAGATTTTGATTTCTTTGTCCCTGCTCTTGTCCTCTTGCTTCTACTCCATCTTTGTTGCCAGCTGGTTTTGTGACAACATACTAATTCAATTCTTCTTTTCCCTCTGAAGGAAGTGAGTGTGTTCTGAATGCTCACTGACATGGGGAGCAGCTCCTTACTTGGGATATTTCTCCTGCTGATGTGCTACATCAACAGCAGCTGCCCATTTTCATATTCAGGTAGCACTTCTGAGTTACCTTTTAAACTTGTATTACTGTGGCAATTTCAGCATTTAAACTGAAACTACATTCCTGTTCTGAACACAGAGTCCTGTGGGTTGAAGAAACACTTCCTGAAATGCACAAGAAAAAAATAATATTCATATATATATATATATATATAGCTTTCTACTTAGCCCACACTCCTGCTGAAAAATATTCTCCTTGTGATATTGAGTCCAAAATCATGATTTTTGTGTGGCAAAGACTTCAGTTTGGGAAGCTAGAATGAGGCCCTCTCAACATGTATTCTTGGACCTTGTGTTGACTGTACTATCCAAGGTTTGGAAATGGCTTCAGAGGGCTGTAGAACAGGCACAAGAGTGTACAGGATCTCGGGGATCATTGTGTCTGTCCTTGCAGAGGAGGAGGAGCAGAGCTGGCAGTGTGTCTGCACACCAGAAGGCTCACCACAAACATCTCCTCTGGGTGGGACACCTGCTTAGAGTAGGTAAATCCTCTGAGGTGACCCCAGAACACAAAGAGTGGTGAAGGGAAATTTCACTCATGTACATGAAAGATATTTGCTGTTACAAGACAGCAGGATCTGTCCAAAGCCTTTGTCCATTAAGAGTTTTTGTGGGCTGTTATTAATTGTCTAGAAATGAGGCAATTTAATATCATTCTAGAATTTCAGGCATTGCTGTAGATAGTGTTCCTGCAACTACAAAGAAATGTGTGTCTTCACAGTCCATCTCCAAAAGTGGGTTCTTTGTCCAAGGGTTTGGCTTGTCCAGAGCACTGCCCCATGACTTGGAAAATGTGGATTTTCATGGGCTTTGTGGGGATTACAGCCTGAACTTTCACCTTAGAACACTGGTAGCAGCAGCCTCTCCATCTGCTGGGTGGGCTTTGGATATTGGGCCACACTTCTGGAAATGTAACAAGAAGGCCAAAACTTCAGAAGCAGCAGGGGGTGTGGGGGCAGGACCATACAGCCATATTCCCTCTTTCAGCTCTTCCTCCCTTAACTTACTGACAGTAATAGCTTCAGGCATCACAGGAGGAGGACAGGTAGTTTAGCAGAGTGAAACTGAGATGAACTAAATGTAAAACTGACACTTCAATATTTCTCTTAATGGAGGATTGGTGTCTGTCCCCTTGTGGCCACAGTAGCACCTGGAAAATTCCGAGTCTCCATTACCAAATATCGAACTAATAATTGCTGTGAAGCAAGATGGTTAAGCAGAAAACTATAACTGTCTTCCACAGAAGAAGCTGAAATACTTAAGAGTCTTGTGTAATAAAAAATTATTTCTGCACTTATCTGCAGGTCTCAATAATGGCTCTTTTGATTCACTGAAAGAAAGCTTAAACTACAGGTATCTTTTGTTGGAACACAGGCTAATTTTATTGTCCTTTGGGCTGTTTGTGTAAATTTCTACTTTTCCTGTTTATACCACTCCACTGAATACCTGTTTGACTGCAACAATGCTGCTGCTTTGTCTTCCTGTACCAACTGTTCCATTTTGCTTTTCTAGTGTTCATGAGAAAGGACAAAGCCCATGAAGTGCTGCGAGTCCATAAACGTGCCAACCACTTCCTGGAAGAGATTCGTCCAGGCAACCTGGAGAGAGAATGCAATGAGGAAAAATGTTCATTTGAGGAGGCTAAGGAGATCTTCCATTCACAGGAGAAAACGGTGAGAAGCCTGATTTTAGGAGAAATAGAGGGAAGTTAGCAGTGAGGTGTAAATAATCCTTCCCAAGCCATTTGGTGTGGCTTTGTTAGGTGTGTGCCTATGGACTCTGTAGCTTGAGTCACTTCAGAGTGGGTCACTCAAGGCATCTGTGAGATTTCACTTTGTTGAGTGCTTGGTTTGTTGTGTAAATGTTAAACACAATTCCTCGAAAGTATCTAAACTCCATATCTGTGTGAGCATCAATCTAGCAATGTTTGGGACATGTTCAGAGGTCCCTTGCTTGATCAGACCCTCCAAATTCAGAGGAGGGGGATCCTGCTTCCAGGGTCTGACAGCATCCTGCTGGGAGCAGGACTGGGGCATTCTGCCAGGGCCTTCTACTCGGGGGTGTCACACAGAGGGGCCTGAGCTCTCTTGAATCCAGCCTGAGGGGCCAGGTGATGTCTTCTCAGCAGGCACAGGGGAAGTGGCTCTGCAGAGCAAGGCAGCTGGTGCTGAGGCCTTGCATTGACACACTTTGGAGGGGGGCAGGTGGTGATGATGCCATTTGAAATTCCTGGGCCAGGAGGCCTTTCACTGGCTAAAGTGTTTATGGATCTGAGCTTTCAGTTTAATTTTGGTTCCAGGACAGCCCAGTTTGTGCACTCTGGAGCTGGTCCATTGTGCAAACAAAAGTCAGTGGCATGGTGGAGATCTACTCTGAGAGTGTATTCATGGTTCTAATCAAAATGTCAGTTTACATGGACCCTAAAAAAAGAGTTTTCTAAATTATATCTTCAGTAATCAATATGAACATTTATGACTGTTCTTTTCATTTGTGATTTCTTCTTGCAGATGGAATTTTGGTTCAATTACAAAGGTACGTACAAAAGGATGTTTTAGGAAATGTATCTCTTGTGTTCCTCTTGGGTACAAAGAATTATGTAGCAATTTAGAGCCAGGTTTCTCTTAATTCATGGAATTACACAATACCTTGTTTCTTCTCCATAGGTTTAAATCCATGTAGTACAAATCCCTGTAACAATGGTGGAGTGTGCAAAATAAGACACTACAGTTACTTTTGCATCTGCCCCCCTGAATTTGGAGGACACAACTGTGAAACAGGTGAGTACAGGAGTAGATACATTGACATTCATTGTGAAGGAAGGATGGCAAGTTGTCATCTCCCATCTGCTTTCAAGGAATGACAGGGAATTACCTCTTTTTATCACTTTAGAGGGATAACAATTCTAGTAACTCCTGCCATAGATGTCCGCACTGGAGATCAGTCATGGTGAGGCTCTTCTCTTTTAATGAGTCAAACAAATGAGACAAGGCTTACTGTAAGCAAAAAAATTACTATATTTATGTTGTAATATGTGAATAGTGGAAAAGGAAGGAGAAACTGCCTTGTCAGATTTTTGATCCTCTGAAAGGCTGTATCCAGTTTGCAAACTGAGACATGAAATAATAGCAAAAAAGCCAAACTAATATGGAAACTATGAATCATAAGTATTATTTTTTCCAAGTGTCGACTTTTTTTCTGTAGAGTGAAGCAATTAAACATGATTATTTTTAATGTAACAATGAATTAAAATCTCAATTTCTCAGAAAACTGGCCCTAAAATGCCCCATGCTTTAAACCTGCCTTGACATAAAAGACAAGGTATGCAGATGGACAAAAACCAGATGTATTTAGAAATATTTGTTCTTCTAGGCCTTTTCTTGCCCCTGCTCCACAGACAGAAAGGCCCTGAGCCCAGCTGTGGCCTTAAGGCAAAGTTGGCAAAGAGGAGAATAGTTGAAACAGAACAACAAACATAAAGTCTGGTTTGCTGCAACTCAGTGTGGGTTTCTGGAACTGTCAGAGGTGGTTCCTTCTGTTTCCCTGTGAGATTCCAGCAGATGTTTTCCTGCTTTCCTTGATGCAATGGTAGCTCTGGGAGCCCGGGGCTGTGCACACCTGTGACTGCACCGTGCCGGTGTTTCCCTGGCAGAAAGGTTGGAGTGCTGGTACAAGAACGGCGGCTGCTGGCAGTACTGCAGGGACGGCGACAGCGCCTTCCACGTGGTGTGCTCCTGCGCCCCGGACTATGCCCTGCACGAGGATGGGAAGAGATGCCTGCAGGCAGGTAAAGCGCAGGCGGCTCGGGTGACCTCCGGCAAAGGGCGGGGCAGGGCGGCAGGCAGCGACTTCTTCACTAAAAGCAGAAGAGCTACAGCCGGTGCAGCTACTGCAGCTTGCACTTAGTGTGTGAAAAGATCTGTCTTATTTATAATATTTATCTCTTTTAGATGTTAAGGTTCCTCTCTATCAGGTGTGTGTAATCCAGTGCCCCTGTGAGCACAAGTAGGTCACAGAACAGCAGGACAGTCAGTTCTGGACCTGTTCCTTCTACATCCACACAGGCTGAAAGGAGTCATGATGCTGAAGTGCCATGTGGGAGATGAAGGGATGGGACAGGGGCTTTAAAACTGCCTGTTAAGACAGGAAGGGAATGCTGGGCTTGCATTCTGTCCTGAAGAGGGCCCTGGGCAGGCTGCTACTGGCTGATGCCAGTGACTCAGAGAAGGCACAGCCCTGGGCCCATTGCTGGGCAATGAGCTCTGCACACCTCAGTTGGGTGCTGGCCAACAGGCTGTTGAACATCATGATGTCAGAGGGCTCTTGTACCTTGGCTCTTACTGGAAGGTTGAGTTCCATCCTTGAACAGGAGAAACTCTACGTTGAGTTCAACAGGACACCACATATCCTAAGCTCAAGTCTTTGTTTCTGTCTTTGTTCTCCCCAGCACCATTTCCCTGTGGCCTGATCAAAGCCAACCGGGCTCTGAAGGAACAGCAGCTGGAGCCCAAATGGGTCCACAAGGGCCAGTGGGAGCACAGGGATGCTGTGCCCAAGTGGAATGGCAGCACAGAGGGCACAGTTAGGCAGACAGAGCTGGACCATGATGATGTTGAGGAAAAGGAGCCTTTAAAGAATGCTTCTGGACAGAGCACATACACAAAGGGTGATGCTGGACAAATGGGGATGGCAGGAGATGTTTTCAGCTGGAACAAGACACTGGTGGGCTCTGTGACCCAGAAGCCACAGTTGGACAGTGCTGCAGGGCAAGAGCTGGATGTCCCTGAGCACCATGAAGCAGTGGAGGACACCACCAGGCCTGGCAGGCCCAGGGGAGCCCCAGCAGCCCAGGGTGAGCCGACTCAGGATCCTGCAGGGCAGAACAAGACCACAACACCTGCAGCCAGGCAGGAAGGAACAGTGGGAAATGCAACGGGGCAAAATCAACAAGGGGAGGGCTCTGGCCACAATGGAACAGGGGCTGTTCAACATAGGAATGAGGGACTGCACCAGGGCAGTGACTGGGGAGATGTTTCAGACCCATCTCAGCCCACCCCTCCGCCCCCCCAGACAAACATCAGCTCTCCTTTGGAGCAGTTTGACTCCAGGGTAACAGGAGGAACACTCTGTCATCGTGGACATTGCCCCTGGCAGGTAATACTTTACTTCCAGTCTCAACATAAACACCACACCTAAATGCTTTTCTTACTTTATCATCACTGGGTGCATCATGAAGAGCAGAGTTCATCAAGCCATTACTGAAGTTGTTCTTTTCAGGTTGAGAGCAATGGAACCACATGTATTTCTGTCTTCTGCAGGGCTTTTTAATAATAGGGACCTTAAGTACCTTTATCATTCTTCCCCTGTATTACTTTTGGACTGTCCCACCCACCTGTC
>VZRX01022569.1:63346-148902 GCA_013398075.1 Notiomystis cincta | reverse complement strand
TGCTTTGCTTGTGTGTGTGACTTCTGATTTCTTTACTGAACTATCCTTATCTCTGCACCTGAATTTTCCTTCTGATTCTCTCCCCAGTCCTGCTGTTCAGATGATGAGCAAGTGGCTGCATGGAACTCAGCTGCTGGGGTTAAACCATGCCAACGTTCCCTTAGGGTGCAAATGTTGTACCACCAGACTTACATGTTCTTGAGGAAAGGTTCAGATGATCTAAGCTATGCAACCACTCTGTGCTGCACACTCCCAAGTGATTCCAGTGGTTAGAAACAGCCAGTCCACTAGGATGTGTCTGTCTCCATTGACTGCACAGACTCAAGAAATCCAAACGTCAATTTTTGCATAGCTATAGATGTCAGTTGAAATCTCATCCCCCCAAAAAGTAGTTGTACACTCAAATTGTTGTACACTTCCTTGTACACTCAAATATGGCTTGTCAACATGTGAATACAAAAGAACTAACTATATTGACTGAATCATGAGCTAAATTAACTTTCAATTTAAATTTCTCACAGGTGTCAAGGCAAATAAACAACTTCTGGCTGTTTGAGTCAACTCTTTTTAACTATAAATATATTCCTTTACTAAGCAATTAAAATTACAGAGAGGGAGCAGAGCCTAGTTACCAGCTCTTGAACTGACTGGTAAAAAATTCTCATTTGAAAAACTAATTCTCTATATATTAAAATATTTATTTGAAATTAAATGATTACTTTAAATCTCTGTGAATAGAGTCTGTGCTTTCAAAAGGCTGAAGGGCAGTCTTCCACCATGAGCTTTTGCTGGGTTCCATCATAGTAAAATTTTTCCTGTGCTAGAAATGTATGTCATCCAGGGCCAGCAATATTTATCTAGACATTCTAGTTCAAAAACCCCCTATAATGGTTTATGCCACCTCTCTCCATTAGCTGCTGTCTGGCACCCCTGTACCATTCAGTGCTGCTCTTCTGCCATTCAGAATTGCAATGTGTTAACTGACCATGTCTAACAGTTTTCACTGGAAAATGAAACATCCTTATATCAAAAAGATTGTTAGGATTTTTAAATTATTTTTTATTTATTTTTATTTATTTTTAACATCTTCTGTACAAGGATTTCAGAAGGGACTGTTAATATACTTTTCTTCGTTAAGTAGAATAGAGCAAGTTACTTTGAGGTTTGCACTTAAGCCAGTAATATTAGTTGTCTGCAGTGCTATCTTTGTAAATTCCAGAAATATTTAACTAAACAATGAAAAAATGCAGGATAGGCTTATTACTTCATCTATAACTAATGTGTAATTCATATGTTTTAAAGACATCAGGGTATGAAAGTGAAACATATTAAAATAAGGATTGCTGGGAACCTATTGTATACAGGAACATAAGCATCTCTCAAGTATTGTCCTTGTCATATTTGCAAAAAGGACATGAACATGCTGGTTTTTATAGCACTTTATAAGAATTGTTTTAAGAACTGTTAATAATAGTTTATAGTAACTGTTTATAAGAACTGAACCTCACCCAGAGAGGTTGTGGAGTCTCGCCCACTGGAGATATTCAAGAACTATCCGGATGCAATCCTGTGCCATGTCCTCTGGGAGGACCTTGCTTGAACAGGGAGGTTGGAACAGATGTCCCACTGTAGTCCTGTACAACCTGACCCATTCTGTGATTCTGTGACTGGAGACTTAAAACCTGGAGTTCTAGATAGCATAACATCACCTACAGTGAAAATAGGTTAAGGAAATAGAGGGAAAATTAATAGAAAAGTTAATTTATTTCCATAAACACTTGAATTCTCTCCAGATCTGTTCCCAACTTTATCTTACATTTAAACTGAAACTTTGAAAAACTATGGTTTGATTCCTTATTCAAGAATATTTTCCATCCTTGACCAATGATTTCAAGTGAAAACACCTAGATTTCAAGTGAAAAACATTTAGGCATAGCTGCTCTGGATCAGTCTACCAGCTGTAATATTTAGTCATTAGGTTATTTTAGTTTTTTGTCTCAGCATAGACACTTTGTATTAGTTTCAGTTACTAGATATTCAGTTACTAGATATGGTATCAGATAAACTCTGATAACATAAATTCTACTAGTAGTTTTAGACTGATGCCCTTTACAGATAAGGGGGAGAAACAAGTCCTTCTAGGAAGTTCTATCCAACTAGTTGGAAGACTAAACTAATTGCATCCTACAAGGGTCCATTTATCTCTTCACTGAAAAACAAGCCAACAGGCCCATTCAGACATGCATTTCTTCTGGAGTAGAAAAGATGAAGGATAACAGAAATTTCAAGATGGCAAGCTCTTACTAACACAAGACATAAATGTGTTTAATATGACAGAGATTCACTCCTCAGACTCCTTAGGAGGAGCAGCTGTATCTTATTACACAGCAGTACACTAGAATGCAACCTCTCCATCCAAGAGATTTTCTCAAATATGCATAGAGATTTCCACAGTTTGAAGGAAGGTCTTGCTGGTAGCAGAGAGGTCTTGTTTATTTTGAATGAAAATAACAACTCATTGTGAGACTGGACTGGGTTTTACGCTTCTTATTTCCTTTCTCTGTCTCATAGGTATAAAGTGTGTTTTGGGGAGGAAGAATCTGCAGAGTCTCCTGTTGCATCAACGTAACAATGCAGTTCAGCTGCTTTGATCTGTTCTTCATAATAACTTCAGATATCTTAGGTGCTACCTGAACATGAAAACCTGTCACATTTGGATGTGACAACAGTGCTTGACTGGATCATTTACTAAGGCTGTAGCACGGCAGACATGTGTGTACCTATGTCCTTCTCACTGGGTTTTGCTTCAGTCTTTTTTTCCGAGAGAATTGTCACAGAAGCACCCATAGCAGGTAGGCATTAACTGGGTTGCCTCATTAAATTTCAGTGTGGGACATTACACTTTAAAAATTAAAATTCCTTCTGAATTAAAGGAGCTTCAGTTTGGATTATGCAATGAACTGAGAAAAAAAATGAGCTAACATCACTGATTTCTAAATTCAGAGTCTTCATTAATGCAGTTTAATTTTCCTGAAAGCCCACATGTGGAAAGTCCACTAGTGCTAAAAAACTTTGACCCTAGAAATGCAGTGCTATAATGGAAACAGAACAAAATAGTAATTTTAATGAATATAAGCCAATTTGTGCTTCCAATCATATAATTCTAAAGGAATACAAATAGAAGCTGAGCTGCTAAAGAAGATAAGAAACCATAACTTTTATTAAGAAGGACAAAATGATATTTTGAAGTACATGCTCATACACTCACAAATGTAAATGGCAGATTAGTTTTACTTCATTAGAGAGATCTAACAATTCTTTTGACTATAAAAGCAGCAAGAAAAAAACTGATACAACTGGAAAGAATAATATTTATTTCTAGAAAAAAATGAACTCATTTTTTGAATGCATTAGTAAAACTGTAGGAATACCAATTTTTTAGCATCTGTATTACATAAATGATGGTAACAAAATCAATCTGTACGCATAAAAATCTACAGAATATTCATCTAAACAGAACTATATAAAGCAAATTTTTCTTATATAAAGAAAAACTTTCTGCAAACTTTCAGAATTAGATTCATAGGGAAAAATAGGTGGTTTACATATAAGTGTCCCAACCAATTTCCAGATTTCTAAGGACAACCCTGCCTGAGTATCTACATCATCTGAAAAAATGTAAAAAGCAAAACCCTCAGCACAATCTAAGTTTCAATAGCACACTTTCACAGTCAGTGCAGGATGCTCAGTGAAAATCTGACCTACAGCTGTCAAGAGAAAAGTCTTCAGCAGATGTTACATAATAATATGAAGGTTGAAAAGAACATCTGTAAATGCTGCAGTGCTGAACATCATTACACTGAAGTTTCCTCTCTGGACTGGTAAAGTTGCAGAGTTTATAGAAAACTGCTGTGGGCATTACAGCGAAAGAAGACCTTATAGACAATATTTCACAACCCTAAGTATTGTTTAAATAATTCACTGAGAGCTGCTGTATCAAATTGCCATGGCTAGAGGTAGTAAATAACTTGGGTTTAGAAATATAAAATGTTTCAGAGTGTGAAAGAAGCCTCATTGTAAAATATCACTAAACTTATTATTTGAAAGAGAACCTGTATATCTAAGTTGAATTCAGTAAGAGCATATTTCTTTCATAAGAACTTCAATGGGGCACAAACTTTCTGTCAAGTATAATCTACTATGATTCATAGTTATTTATTCTATGCAAGGTTTATTTTTGAACTATGCATCAAAGTCTCCTGCATGAGTTTTCTTTGATTTTAATATGAACCCTTATACAAAAAGGAGACAATAGATTTTTGGTTTTATTGCCTCCATTCTTTCATGGCATGGAGTGTAGTAATAGCCCTGAATTCACTTGGAAAACCTTTAAGAGTCATCAGATCACTAATATTATCTTGTGATGCCTGTTTTTCTATGACTGTGTAAAATGAAGGACCAAAACCTTCCAAAATGAAGGTATGATGATGCAATAATTCAAAAATCAGAATATCCTTTGTCACTGTTCTTTCTCATGCCCACCTTTGAACAGTCTTCTGTGTCTTTATAAATGCTACAGTTTATTTAACATAGTGCTAATCATGTTTTTAATTTTAAAAGTCAATACCATTTGTAAATTATTACCAACCTAATAGAAATTATTTCACTGTTAGAACCCTTCTATTAGAGGCTCTGCTGTGCAGGACAAACAAGTGCAATGATTCTAGAGCAAACACTACAGAAAATTATATATTTGCTCAAGCAAACAAAAAGAAAAGAACATTTATTTTGAAGTTATCAAATGCAATACATATTTTGCTGATTTTATGTAATTAAATCCATTACATCCTGAAGCATTATGAAATTTATCTAAGTATATATAATAGATATTACCAATATTAGAGCAGGAATTACTTTTATTGTTATAATTCATGGAAAAATAGGGAAAAAACCCCACAGTTATTATAAATGAAGGGATCTTATTGCCACTTCATGTCTTTTCTATATTGACACAGAAATATGTATCATAAGCCCCTCTTAAACTGACTCAGTGCTTTGATACCTGAAAACTTCTGGTTCTCTTGTTGTGGAAAGCTAGTGGTATGAAGACTTCTGAGTTCATGGGAAGATTGAATGTTCACAGTTCTGAGTCAGGCATTTGCAAATTTGCATATTTTGAGGAAGTACAAGCTTACAGTTGTTGTTTTCTCTCTGATCTGTCACTGGTCCTTGTTGGTAGCAGCCTATTAGGCAAAGCACCAAGAGCCATAATGGCTGTTCCTAGGTTTTATGTTGGTCAGGCAAATCTTTTCCATAGGTGTCAAGTGGTGCCTTTGAAAGCAGGTTACATTCTTCCTTATTTTAAAAAGTGATGATTAGTTCAAATAGAAGGAAACTGAAATAAATTTATTAATTTCCCTTATATCACCATTGTACTTATTTTGTTGGGTAAGAACAGGAACAGTATTGTAGTTGTTTCAGAATATTCAAGAATTGAAAGAGAAAATTTCCCCAGCCTAAAAGCTATGCTAAAGCAAAGCATTTATTTGATGAGAGATGCTTATTATAATCACTTTTTAACAATTTGCTCAGCAATTAAAATCAATCACGCTGTTTAATTTCTCTTAATTTGGATACTTCAGATATGCGCTTTATATGAAACTCTTCCTTCAAAACTTGATTAGCTGTTTTTAATAATCTCCATTACTCCTGAATCCTTCAACACACATAATTTTACTATTTTTTTAATTCACATCTATTTTTACGACAGTTAAATAGCTGGTCTCAAGATGTACAGTACATATTATGCTTTCCTCTGTATTTTTAATTTATCTCTCTTCACATTCTAGCCAGGCTCTCTGGACAACCAAAGCTGTATAAATGTCACTTAAACCTCTTTATATTTGTGAAGTGGAACAATCTCGGTCTGTTTGCACAGCTCCCATTATTTTAGCTTTAATGCTAAGATGCCACTGAAATTCCAAACTCATATGCTTTGGTAGTGCCTAATAAATTCCTCTTTTTCCATTGGGTCTAATGAATCCTATAACACTAAATTCCAGGTACTTCATCACGACACTCAGTTATGCCTTGGAAAGTGAAGTTTGAATTTCACTTTCATGCTAGACCACTGCAGTCACACAACTGGGTAAGGCAGTGGAGGGGCTGAAGGCTCCTCTGAAATGTCTCATCTCTTGTGCTGCAGTGACATAGACCTCACCTACTTATCTTGTCAGGCATGAATGCAGGAGTGTGGGAATTCTGGTCTGAGATTTTGATGAAAGCATGAGCCTGTACTGTGTGAAATGCTAGACCCAGAACAATTTCTATTTGTAGAATCAAGGTCCATATTTCTATGGCATTGTGATTTGGGGGAAAAAAAATCTTAAACCAAAAATGGAACAGCTGATGCATATGAAATGTAAACTGTTAAGTAAGCTTTCTTTTCAATAATACCCTTTTTCATTTTCTGACCTTTTCCCATCCAGGCCTGATAATCTCTTGGATAGTATTAGAGAAGACAAAGGTTATAAGATTTAACAGATATACAGTATTATAGGTGTTAAAGCCCTTGAAATGCTTCCTTTAGAAAGATGCACAAAAAAGGAAAATTAAGAACTGCAAAGATATTTTTTTTCATTCATCTGTCTTCTGTCTCCAGGTCTTTTTGCTACTTGCACCTTGAAACACAGATAGAGTAGAGCAAGCAGTCTAAACAACCTCTTCAGGTCCTGATACACCAGCATTATGTAGTTCATGATACTGTTTTCTCATGTCAAGCCCAAATTTCAGTCATCAGCAGCTATGGCACATGTTTTTGAAACAGAAGGCAAAAACAGATGGAAAGAATGAAGAATCTCAAAACAGAAAAAAATTTGTCTTTAACTAATTTGAACAATACAGACTTTTCCCCCTCAGTGCCAGAAACACTGGTGAGATGCACTGATGAGGTCATCAATATTGTAATTTATTATTATATTAGTGGAAAGGCAGGATGAGGGGAGGAAAAAAAGAGTAAAGAGAGTGAGTGTGCAGGTTCTTCAGTATTTAGAGAGAAAAGCGATGATGGTGGCTCCAGTCATTATTGCTTCTAAAATGTCACAGTATCCTGGGATCATGACAATAGAAGTTGAGCAACACAGGATTTAGATAATCCTAGATTCACAATCATAGGGCTAGAGGAGATTTTAAGAAGTTATCTAATTTATTTCCACATCTCTAAGAAAAATCAACTTCTGCTGCATCATTTCTGAGTGCCTGCCCGGCTTATTCTTAAAAATCCTTCTTCATGCAGATGCTGGACAACAAAACTACTTGTTTTTGTCCTTGTCAGCAGAAAACTCTTGCTAATGTTTAAGCAGAATATATTTCAAATGCCTGCTATGCACCCTAGCCATTATAAAATAAAAGCAGATAATAGATACTTCTCCCTCGATCATCACTTCTGTAATAATAATACTAACAGTAAAAAATCCCATATGTCAGTCAGAGTGCAGAAAAGCTTTTCCCCTTCAGTTACAAAAGAACAATTATAAATAAATAAAATTGAATAAAGGGCATTTTGACTGAATAAGAAGGCAAAATGAAGGGGTGGAAGAGGACAGATCTGAGTGCCTTCATAAAGATACTGAAACGGGAGATTATGTATCCCAATGTATTTAGTGTACAATCAGAGGTCTTGGGATGTAGGACCTAATCTAAAGGTCTCAGGTCCAGTTGGTAATTTAGAGCAATTCAGAGCTTCCTGCTCTTCTGGTTTTAATCATCATTCTGTACTTCTATTATCTACATCNTATATATATGCACATATATTTATATAAGCATATATATATATTAGCCTATATATTAATTTACTTTTAAAAAACATTGTGAATTTAGAAAATTTAGAGTATGTTTGATTTCTTTATCAGGACCTTAGTGTCCAATCATTCAAAATCAAACAGTACAGTATAACAGTATAAACAAAATAATAATATAATCACTTAACATAATAATAGATACAATAGTACCATATAATAAAATAATAAATGTGTGAAAATACATAATATATTAATAGTAAGTATATAAGCAGCCAAAAGTAATGGCGGAAGCACCTTGTTCTTAGAAAATCTGTAATCACAAGACCCTCACTTTATATTGTTACTGAAATATTTGGTAGGAATATTTTAGGTCACCTGGGGAATGAGCAGAAAAACAAAAGCAAGGAGGTACAGTTGAGATTAAATCTCAAATACAGTTACCTAAAGAAGGAACATGGCATCTTCAGAAGATTGATGAAATCTTTGGACAAAGGTTGCCAATGTGACTATCAAGGGAGTCAACCACTCACTGGACCTTGGTGCTGCCAAAGCACAGGACTGCCCAAGAAGATAAAGAATAGTGGGTCTGTAGCTGTTTGCTAAAAAGAAGTCCATTAAGTTTCCTTAGGTATCATTCAATAAATGACAGCTCCTACCTAACTTTTTAGAGATATCTAAAGGTGCATATTGTCCACTCCCTCTACTTGGTACCAGCTATTTCACAATTTATTAACTCACCCCATAGCTTTCTTTGATATTATCTTTGATACTACCTACTAATACACACCACATTAACATAATAATATTTATTACTAATAATTGCAATGAACTTTTCAATATTTTGGCCTCTGCCATCAGGAAGGGAAGGATTTCCTGCTCAGAGAAATACTTGTTTTAATGAAAAGCATAGAGATCAGTTCTCTGAATATCTTTCAGCCATCCAAAAATGCTAGTGTTTTATAAGCTGTGTAATATATTGATTCCAGAGACACACATCTAGCAATTTATTATCTCTTCTTTGCCATTGCTGCTGAATGATGTCTCCCAAGCTGCTGCATATATAAAAAAATACATGTTTCACTTCTAAAATGTTTTATCTTCATGTTTAACTTTTAGTTCTCTCACAGGAAACCACATATATTAAGAGATTACTTCATACTTCACAGCCAGAGAAGGTTTTAAGCTTGAGTCTCTTACCACACACTGCATTAGAAGGAGCATTTTATAAAGACCGAGCTCAAACAAAAATCCATAATCTTTTTGTCCAACTGTATTTTGTAAATCCTAATCCAGCTTCCTTTCCAGTGTATGTTTAGGTGCTGCAAATTTGAAGGAATAATGTCTTTTCTTTTTCCCTAGACAGGGATGCAGGGACATTTTATTTACTCTGTAGGGGTGAAACCTGAGAGAAGGGAACTCACGCGTATTTATTTTTCAAACTGGTCTTGACACAGACACAGGGAAACACCATACCTGACTCGAACAGAAGCTGTTTCAGTGAAACATGACTTAAACCAGAAAACAGACAGAAGGGAGGCAGAAAGCTACTACCTTCTCACAACTTGTTCTCCGTTCCAACATGGGAGTCCATCGGCAGCCGCCAACTCGTTCCCGCAGAGCTGATCTGCCAGGCCGCCATAAAAGGCTCTGTAGAGCCGGAGGTGGCTGATAAATTCCCTGCACATGGGAACACGAGAAGGAATTGTCAGTGTCAACCAACAGCACTAAGCTGTCCTGCTGTTGTGTGTTTCTACAAGACAAGGAGTTTGTTTACTCCGTTACTCTCCACTGGTTCCAGCGATATTTTAAATCGATTTATCAATAGATGAGTTCGATTCTTTTAGATACACTTCATTAGTTTACAAACTTGATACTCCCATTTGTCAAATTAAAAAAAAAAACCAACCCTACTTTACATATGCTCTGGAACAGGAACTATTTTCTTTCAACCTAAAATTTTCTTGCATAGTAGTAATACAATTTTGCAATGCTACAGCTCCAAAAAAAAGCACAGCAAATAAAAAATAGGTGCATATGAATAAATCTCTTCTTTTTCCAAAGGGCTGACAAGAAGTCCCCTACATATCTTTACAAATACCACAAAGAATATTTTTTAAAGTTATGCAGCAACTCGAGATTTAGGTAAAATGTTTACTTTTAAGATGTAGGTGTTAAATATTCGGTAAATATTTAAACAAGTGTCTGAAAGATTGTATCTGTTCTATCATGTGCTGTGCTGGCAGGTTATAAATTATGTATTGTTATTTTAAATAATTTTCAACATGCCCAGTGGTAATGATAAGGTTTTGTACTTAACTGAAAACAAATTAATTACTTTTTAGTTGGTATATTCGTAACAGCATTGTGATATTTAATACAAATTGTTTGTTTATGCATTGAAAATCTCTTACTGGGAGACCTCTTCCTACTGTGAAAAATTAAAATACTTTTTCAATCTGGAATGGAACATGACACCTTACTGAGTTATCTATGACCTGCAGGCACACAGAAAAACCCCACCAAATGCTGTACTCATTGCTCTGTAACCCAGCAAGCTTCACTTTATGTTAACTTCTTGTATAGTGTATGGAGTTGTGAAAAAATGTCAGAAATAATACATATGTTTCCCTATATTTAGCCACCACAGGCCTAAAATGCTATAAGGAATTTAATTGTTAAGTATTGTTTCCTTCAAATTAAAACAGATAAAACATCAGTGATTTATACAGTCCATAATTTAAAAAGCCATATGTTCTTTCATGTAATAGGGCAAATATTTTACACAAACTACAGTGGTTTTGATTTACTGTGTCTATTAAATGTGATGTGAGTGCCCTACTAATAATAAAACTGCAGTTCTGAAAAATCTCATGTAGGGTCAATTTTGACTATGCATCATATAATTGCCTATGTGCATTAGGTTTTAAATATGATTCATCCACACTCTTCTAGACATGAATAGTCATATTTTTTATTTCTCCACACCCAAAATTGAATCCAGTGTGCACAGTGGATTTGCAATTTCCCTCCAAATCCCATTGAGTGGGATTGATTTTGATTTTGTCTGTGCTTTATGTTTACATTCTGGATGAAAAATAGTGTTTAGAGAGTCCTCTCAAAGCGAACAGTTGGAGATTCTTCTTCTGAAGAAATAAAAATAAATAAATATAGCTGTCATAATATCTTTTCACAAACTGCATTCTAACAGAAAGGTCATTCAGTTTATTAGTAAATACGTCCTGAGGCAAAGCTAAATTTAATAGAGAAGTAATAACTGATTTCAGCCCCTGTTGATGTTAGACCAAAGCAGTTAGAAGGGCAGATGGTATGAATGTCAATTTTCACATGGTCATCTTCTAGACCAGATAGCATGTAATTACAGGCAGCTAAGCACAAATGTGCAATTACAGTGAGTGGAAGCTGAAGATATTTTTATCTATTTATTCAGAAATGGGTTTTTTAGGGTTTTTTTTTGTTTGTTTTTTTTCTTATTTCATTCTCTGTACTAGAAGCTGTCTGCAGTATGAAGTTCTGAAGAAAAAAGCATACTTTCAAGTTTGTATGTTGCTATGTTAGAGTTTGCTTAGATTTTTAAAATTCATCTAACGATTTTTTGGTGTCAAAACAACAGAGAAATTCCTTTTTCCTGTTGTACTGAATCGCACCAGAAAATACCAGCTTAGGTCCAATGGTAAAGTTCAGGTAGCAGGAGCCCAACATGTACTTTAAAATGTAAACTTTCATCTGGGAATGGTTTTGGAAAACAGAAGTACCACAGGAGGTAAATTAGGTGAGTTAGAGAAAAGCCCTTCCTTAAAAGCAGGCTGCATGCACTTGCTGAAGTCACACTTCCATGTGAGGTTCTTACAGTTGCTATGGGAATATAAAGTGAAATGTAAAGTGATTGTGACTAATAAGAAAGGAGGTGACCCAGGAGGGAGCAACTGCAGATGATACCAACTTTGAAGCTGTTAAAGTGAAATCTGCATTAGTGGATAGCAAACTTTCTTTCCCTTCCTCCTTCTNAGGGGAAGGGAAGGAACCCAGAGTTCTGTACTTTGAAACATGGAACAGTCCTGGTTTAAGTGAGATTTTAGAATATAGCAGTGTGTTTGCAAAGTGTTAGCAGTCAGAAAACATCAAGAACTTACTTAGCTACAAGTAACTGAGAAACATGCATCCGTGCAATGGGTATTCCCTGAAAAACATCTGTGCTGGCTAAAGCAAACTTCTGTTTTGCGTATTTTTCAAATGTTTCAATGTTTTCAAAAACCTGTATTTGTGTTTTGGATTGATTTTTTTTTCCCCAATATTTAGTAACTGAAGGTCCTTACACTGAGAAGAATGGTTAGCCTTTGAAGGCCAGAGGTGCTTTTTCTTCTCCAGACCTCAGGAATAAGTACTTATGCCCTGCAATTCTCTCACTTCTGTTACTTTCTTCACTACAAAGTGAAATGAGAGGAAAAAGAGGACAAAGAAAACTTCTCTGTATTTTAGTAAATGCTACGACAGAAATGAAATTCTGATTTTAACTTTGTACTTTATTTGCATAGTGGAGCCTTTAATCTTAACTGCAACACTCCTAATGCCTTACACTGCCATTACTACTTATGGTCATTAAAAACCTGATTAACTTGTCTAAATATAGACTGGCCTTTGAGATTCCTTCAGCTATGTAAGATATCTGCAGAAAGCTGGAAGCCGTCACAGAATCTGCTGATTTGGAAGGGACTTACAAGGATCAACAAGTCCAACTCTTAGTCCTGCACAGGATCATCCTTCAGAGTCTCTCCATGTGCCTTGAGATTATGTTCCAAACACTTCTTCAACTCTGTCAGGCTTGAACTGTATGACACAGCTTATGGGACACCTGCATCCTTCTTGGCAGAAGAAGATCAGTTGAGACAGCCCAGGGTATCTTTGAGTGGCACTGGATGCTTGCAGATGTGTGGGCAGCTAAAATGACTTTGCCCTTCCACAGACTGTAATGGCAGCTCAAACACCTGACTCATACAGTGAGACAAAGTTCACCCTGCAATGCTGAGCCAGGTTTAAATGAAATCTCCAATCCTCTGCCTTCACTTCAATTCACTATATACCACCAAAAGAGCCAGAGAAAAAATATCAATAGGTCTTGCTTGAACAAGGCTTTCAGGATTTAGTCCCAAAAGCTTAGTTGTCTCATTTTTTATAGTAGAAAGGTATGTAAGAAAAGTCATTCATTTTTACTGTCTCATCAGCTTGTACAAATAGTTTTCTGTAAAAAGCTACAGTCACTTTTTGTCAAATTTAATAATGCCTGGTGACATGTAAAGTTAAATGTAATTTTAAGAAAATGACATATAGAGCTAACACTCATATTCTGTCAATGTTATCCACCCTCCTAAATACTTTAAACCACATCAAATGACTCTGGTTGTTTGTCCATTACTTCTGAAAACAAAATCTAGTCATGAAATTACCTTTCCAAAATGTAACAGAGCAGACTGTGTTGCTAAAATGTTTCATTCTTTGGAGACTTTATTCTCTAGTAATGCACGCCATTGCATTGACCATAATCTACTCTGTTTTAAAATTAATGGCTTACTTTATTCTTTCTTTCTGGCTGTAAAACTAATGTCTTACTTTCTTCTGTTGGTGAGTGTTTCTTCACTGTCTCTGGAGAACATCTTCAACCTTTGATTATCTTTGTTCTGATCAAAGGAGCAACCTGGAGACTGTTTAGGCTTCCTTACAGGAGGACCACATATTTTATTCACCTAAAAGAAAAAAAAAAACACAAGAAAGAAAGAACACATGTAAGCAAAAATTGTTATGTACCTCTCAATTCACTTTCAATACATTTTAATAAGAAAGAATGACTAAGCCAAGAAAAGCATAATTAATTATCATACTTTGTAATAGTATATCCATAATGAATGCAGCAAATACATAATTAGTCATTTTACAATAGGAAAAAAACAATAAAAGCATTCCTTCTTAAGGGATACCAAGTGTATAAGCAAGTCATGTATTTTATTGATTGTGGCTTTTTTTTTCCCATAAAAGAAGTATTCTTTTTATGCAGACAGTATCAGTAACCTCAGAGAACATGATGTGTTTTGAGCAGCAGCATATTTGTAATTTTTCTGTAATGTATCCGAATCACATTTTTAATTTGTACTGAACTTTGTGCTTTTTTTCAGGGCTGATGAATTATCATGGGATGTTCAGCCCAGTTACACAAAGCAAACAGTGAACAGGTATCATGGTGGAAACTTGCATTACAACATTGCAAGATGTTAAGGTAATGCTCCAAAATCTAAGTTTAATGATAGTGGACCACAAATGTTGAAAATATCAAGGAATTTTATGTCCAGCTTTCTGATCTAGATGTCAATAGATAAAAATTCACATGAAGTCTCATTTTCCTCTTTTTAAAATGTGATACTGAGCATTTTATATGACATAGGACATCAATTCACATTCATAGCTCATTACACTTTCTAGTCATTGAATAAAAATAATTAGGAATATATATATTTATTAAATAAGAGATAGTTATGCTTGTAATCACATCTGACAAGATATATTAAGCAAACTGAACAGCATACATTTGTGTAAGGTAGCACTGGTGAAAAACTAATACTGTATGTGATTTATGAAAACTTGATAGTCAATAGTTAGTCAACTTTTAGAGAGAAAAAGAGAGAGAGGAGATCAATGTGGCCTCTAAGACAGGCATTTAATTTTGAAGCAGAAACATATTCAAAATACTACCACATGAAGGAAGGAGTGTGTATGCTACACAACAAGGATTATTGTTTCCTATTGCATTTTATATCCCCACATATAAGAACAGAGAGAGCAAATAAATCTCATTTTCAAATTATCATCATGCATTAAAGAGAGCAGTGCAATTCTTAGGGACCAACTAAGAATTCCTGTAGAGCTAGTTAATACCTTTAGAATTTAAAATTTTGATAAGTTTGTTGTCATGAATGGTATAAGTGGTGACAATGAAAGACTCATTGAATGCACATGCTTAGGTCAGTGAAAAGAAGAAAGAATCAGCATTATTAGTACACAAGAATGAGTGTTCATATTATGATTTGAAATTGAGGGTAAAGTGAACCAGTGGTTCACATGTCACAACTCAGGCAGCCAAGTTATAGTTTAAACCCTCTTCAAATGGCATGCCTGAATTTACCTGCAAGACAATTATCTCTGGACATGTGACTAATGTCCTTTAAGGGGTTACACTCTGAACATCACTTGAGGCATTCATTTCACCATTTCTCCTTAGAGGCAGTGTCTCTTTGGACACCATCTTACTACATTCCTTTTTGTCCTTGAATTCAGTTTCAAACCTCCCTCACACTATTTCCCCCACTACCTCTTCTTCAAAGCACATTAAAGCATATTTCACTAGCTTAACTGGGCTCCCCATTTTCTCTCCTGTAAGTCTCTACACTTTACCTATAGTAAACTGAAAAAAATTCATACACATTCACCTTCACTAGGAAAACGAGAGAATCCACAGCTATCCATATTTCTTGAATTTACAATAAAGTCTCACCGTATTTTGCTCTGACTAAAATGAACAAAAAAAGAAAATCAATAATTCCAAGGCACAGTCATACTGCCTTGGAATGCGCATGATACTTGTTTTATATGTGCTTTACATAAACAGTTGTTTCAAAATACTAACAGCCTTTCTCTGTTCTCTTTGAGTCAATGTCTAAAGAAATGCATTTGCAATACTACAAAATTTGCATTCACTGAGACACGTAAATACAAACCTCAGTTTCAAACACAAAATCTTTCTTAAAAATTAATCTTGGGTGAATTTTACATATAAAAATAACACTAAAAGCCAGTAATTATCTGAAATGTCTTTTTAAGAACTGATTTTTTCCTCAGTGTTGGAAAATCCTGAAAATTCTAATAAAAAGCATTTGCACAGCACTGCATACACCTCTGCCATTCTCACAAAGATATGCATGACAGTAATCATACTGCTGAGAACTCACTTCTTTTAATGAGAGCAGCAGCACAAAATTAGGTCTTTACCAGTAACTGACCTATTCTGACATAGTTTCTGAAGGACGAGCTACTTCAGCATTTACAGTGGTGATGTCAGCATCTCTGTTACCTTTCTCATATCTGTGATATTTAAACCTCTGGGACCAGCAGCTTTGTGTGGTGTTGGTTCTTCTTTCTGTGTTTGCTTCATCACGCTTATATTGCTCACCCGGCTGAACCCAACCTGGCTTTTTTTAACTGTTCACTAGTGCCAGTCACATTTATGTCATTAACTTTATGTGCATGACAAAGTTACTTTTGCCTCCCTCACTAGCCCAGTCTTCATTATCACCTGATTTCTGCAGTAAACTTGTGCGTATGAAAACGTCATGTACTTCTGTCTTGCCTTCAGCTGCTTGTTCTGCCTGTGAGCCAAATAATTTCTAACCGAAATATGCCAATATTTCATTTCCCAGTACAGAGCTGATGATAGTCTACAAACCAGATAAATACAGTTTCCATAATAATGTCTGGGTTTTTTTTTCATGTGTTCTTTATATCTATAGAAAGAAGTCCATGTGATCGGTGTAACACCGTCTAGTTGTATTTCCTGTGTTTTCTGAAGGATTACCACTATATCTATTAGCTACATTGTTTCTTAATTTTTAGTCTTTGGTCTGAAAAATTAACCTTCCAAGTGAAAAATCATTCAGTGCTATTATTGCCTGTCTTGAGAGACTGGAATTGTAACTTTGAGAGAAGGGCAGTGCTCTCACTACCCCGATGAATGAGTAAATGACCATTTTGCAGCAATATCTGATCAGAATGTATTCTTACTGTCTTCCAGCTTTAGTGGAATGGTATTTCCTCTGAATGTTTCTACAAACTGAGCATTTTTCTTGGCTTCAAAAACAAAAGACAGTGTAAAATCATCCTCAAAGGGGATTAAAATAGAAAAGTGATATTGAGTAATCATCAGAAATATAATTCAGAGAGAGATCTCTCACTGAACTTCAAGAAGAATTAAAAACTTCTACAAAATTTTAAAACAGGTAAGCCTCAGCAACTTACTAGGATTTTTTTCTTTCTTTTTTTTTTCCTTTTTTGAAATGTTCTTAAATACCACACAATATTTAAGGGCATAAAAAGAAACCTCAGAAAATTATAAAACTCCTGATTTTCACAGTTCAGACAAACCTATTGTCATTATAGTCAGCATGCTGCTATTATGCACAATTTGTATGCCACAGTATGATGACTGAGTTAATTAAAAGCTCTTGTAATAACCACACAGTTAAATTGCAATTAGTGCCACACATGAACTTTATGGCAGTTTGATTTTGCTTGGTGTGATTCCTTCGAATGTCTACTTATATTCACAGTTTGGAAAACTGGAGCATTATAAACCTTTGTATTTAAACAGGACTGCACAATGACGGGAGCATCACATCAATAATGGTCAGGCACTGTCCTCTAAGTTCAGATGCTCAGTATGAGAAATCTGTCACATTCTTTGTTTTGGTTTTGGTTTGTGCCTTCTGCTCTTTTTTCCCACTATACAAATGGTTCTTTCTGACCTCAGCATTTCTACTGAAATTATTTTACATCGAATGACTGAAACAACCTGAATGCAGAGTCCTGTGGTGCACACTTCAAACTAGATTTACCAAGTCTCAGTAGACTCAAGTTTTAAAAGCCTGCATGGACTATGGCCACACTGATGCCTAGCACTTGACCCATATCCCACTTACAGAAAATCCTAGAGATATATACATATATGTATCAAAAACTTAGAGTGCTTGCTAAATTTACCAAAAGAAACATGAAAGAGTTAAACATAAAGGGAAGGGCAATTTTCAGACTCCTGGTTCTGGTTCCCAGCTAGATCTGAGTAGAAGCCCAATAACTTTTGTCTCCAGAGGTGTCTTTTCCCTCGTTCCTCTATGCACAGTCTCAGTGACCATAATCTGATTTTATTTAATGCATGTTTTAGTTAGTGATTAGTCTGGTGGCTATCACTTCTAGCTGTCAGATCACAAAATTGCCACATTCCTTACAGTTAAATCCCCTCAAACACTCATGAGAAAATGGACAGCTGAAATCTAATAACCCTGAAACAAAGCTAGAATGAAGTACCAGGCTGGTTGGAAATACATTTGTTACAAATAAAATTGTGGCTAATTTTATTTTCCTTTCTAGAAATATACAAGGAATACTTTCTTTTAGAAACAGATTCCTGATGAGTCACCAGCAATTCCAGCACCAAACTGCTAATCAAACTACCAAAGAAATTGATCAAGGAAAACAATGCATTAAACTGTTATAGTTTCCTTGGTTTGTTTTATTTTAGCTAAACCACGAGAGGGAGCATCTGTATTTCAGTATTCCCAAGCACTTCAACAGCCTTCCATTTCGGGAGGTTTTGGTTTGGTTTAGTTTTTTTTTTGTTTGGAACAGTTGCTCATTTAACATCAAACTTCTGTTTGATATAAATGGAAAATACATTTTGATATATGAGAGGGTGCACAGAAGATTAAAGTATTCCCTACCAAGACAAGATCCAAGGTTGCTTTATTTGCAAATTTCATCTTCTTTATCTGTGACTACTTGACTCTAACAATATGTCTCAGACATACAGAAATAAGAAAGTTCTGGAGTTACAGTGGCAAATTACAAGATTCATACCTACGCTTAAGCATTTTACAGAATTTGCAGAAGTCCATGACAAGTGAAGAGGAAAACATCGTGCACAAAAGCCTAGAGAACTGGAGAGCAAAATGACACTTAGAATAATGCCTGCTCAAATCACTAAACAATTTAGAATCCCCTGCAAGACAAATCTTAAATAGACTTGCCAGATAATGATATTTTCAAAGAAATTTTATTCAAAATTGAAATCAAAATTTCAGATGATACATGAAAACGTGCGGTTATAGTTTTTCAAGACGGATAGAGTTGGAAGTGGTTTCAAGCTCAAAGAAGGACAAATCCAACTCCAAGAAGACTTGTGAAATATAAGAATTTGTCTCGCACCCAACCCAGTGGTAATGAGGAAAATTAAATGTAAACTGCAGATGTACAGAATGTACACCCACCACCAAGGCAGTGGTAGCATCCTTAGGGGAAAAAAAAAGAAAGGATTACATATTGGAAATAAAAGGAAAGTAATTTTCTATGATATATAAGTTGAAGTACAACTTGGAGATACTTAACTAATAATTACATTTGGTTTGGCACTATGCAGCACCACTGTCATGGGGAAATGCCCCATCCCTGGAAGCACCGAAGGCTGGATTGGATGGGACCTTGAACATCTGGTCTGGTGTAAAGAGTCCCTGTCCATGGCAGGGGTGTGGAACTAGGTGATCTTTAAAGTCCCTTGCAATGTAACCCACTCTGATTCTAAAAAATCTTCACTCAAGACCAAGGAAAGTGACAAAAATGCAAAGAGTTTGCAAATCAGCTTTTTATAATCAGAATTTTTTCACATGGTTTTGTAAAAGACTGCTGTTCAAGCTGTTGGATTCTAGGGGTCACAGTCTCCAACTCTGACATGACTTAGACTCATATCCTCCTCTTACCACTACATTTACCAAAATCACTACTCCTGTCCAAGTTCTTGAGACTGTTCTCCTATCTTACCAATGTTTAATTATCTCTGCTTTCCTTCATAACTCTGTATGTTGGGGATTACAAAATGAAATCTAAGAGTCCATTAAATATGAGCTACTTAATATACTTTTAATTTGTGTCTTCTGGTCTTTAATTACTAAAATTGTAAGTGGTTTTAATTCTGCTGTTCCATTCACGAGGGACTAACAGTCAGCAAGTCTGGCAGTAAAAATAGCTTCTCCTCCTGAATGGAGCTGGGAGGGAAGGAAATGATTTTTTTTTTTTTTTTTCTTTAAATGACTTAATGTCAGGGGAAATCCTAGTGTTCTCAGCCAAGTTATCCTGTAGCCAGAACACAGCACTGCCAGTTCAAACTCTTCAAAGGCAGTTCAACAAAAACTGCTTCTTATGAGAGGCTGCCAGCTCTCCCAATCCAAGTTTGCTTCAGTGGATGCCAAGGTGTTTCATTTATGTTCAGTGAAAATACTCTCTGGTTCTCCTCTGAAAAGAAATTATATGAAACCAGCAGTGGCCCCTTCCAAAGATCAGCTGCTTGTGTGTAGCTTGACTGATTTATTTATGCTTTCTTGTGGTTCAAATATAATTTATTATTATTCCTTATTTCTGTGTGCCCAGCAAATAAAGGTCTGACACAGAGGGCTAACATTGTGGTGTCTTGTAGGACACAGGCAGAATTGTTCTTTAAATCCAGGTCTAAGACTATCCAGTAGAAGTATGATTATCAATGAAAGCAGAATTGGGGCTCTATAACCTTTATCAGGCACATAACTCACTTGAAACAAAAATCACATTACAATTTACAATACATAAAGAATTAGTGGAAGCAAACCAAGCTGGCTGCATCAGCATATCTGCACAATGTGTTTACACTTTATTGCAGGCTGCAATTTATGTTCCAAAATTGTGAAGAGCAGAGCAGTTTTGTTAGCAATATTCTAGAACATTAAATATGTAAGTTAATAAAATCATGTCCACTTAAATTAACAGTCATAATGCATTATTTCATTTAGCATAAGACACTGTCAATAACTCTTTATATGATTGGAGGGTCACCTTTTCATGATAGTAAGAATCAAAAAAGGTCAGAAAAAAAAAAAGGAGGGAAAAACCCACTACCTAGTTAGTATTTCAGAGATCCTACGTGTTTCTCTCCCACACCAAACTGTAACTTACAAGATCAGTGTTTCTGCTTCCTATACCTGTATATTAAGTGTTTCAGTGCCTCCTCACTCTCGTCTTTGAACCTGGGAAAACCTGTTTTCTTTGAACATCTTTTGTCACATACAAGACAGTCACTTACTCATACATGTTCATATAATTTCAGGGACCAAAATAGTTCAAAAAGCTAATTTTCTTCAAAATCTTTGGATTTGCCCTCCAAAAAGTTAAAGTTTTTCTCTTTCATTACAAAGAGTTGGTAGTAATTTAAAGGCCAAGTGAGATACCAGAAGTCTGTTCAGCTCAGTACCTCTCTTTGGGAAATTATTCTGATTCACAATGTAAAACGAAGAGCAGAGACAAAACACATACAGAGCTTACAGAAAGGATTGTTAGTGTTCTTCTTGACACTTGTCCATGCCTTCTACTCAGCTTTGGGGAAGGAGTGAAAAGTCTCCTTTCTTCTCTTTTTGCAAATATACAAAATCAGATTGCAGGATTTTCAATCTCTTAGAGAATCTTCCTTACCTTCAGTCTAAGTGTCCACCGGGCACTTTGAGATAAGCTTGCCATTGTGCCAAGGCAGAGTTAGATATCTATTGTATCACCTAAACCAAGAACATGATGGCAGCCCTGACTGCTTACTCCACATTTTTTCACACCTGAGTCCTCATTCAATGGAAAGAGAAAAGCCATTTCAGATCTGTGCATTTTGCCCAAATTTTGCCTAATCTCCTGTTATTAAAAAAAAAAAAAGATTAAAAGGGGAGAGTATATTAAAGATCCTATGCTTTCCTGACATAGCAGATTTCAATCTTTTAAAAAAGAAATACAGTAAAATGGAAACATTTAACATAAGATTCAAGTAATTTCAAATTGTGAAGCAGGATTGTTCGAAACACGCTAAATACGAATGCATAATGCAAGCCATGATATATTCCTACATTATTTACTTGGTAGTCTAGATTGAACATATCTCATGTAAACCTGCACTACTCAGCATTGCTTGCCAAAGTCATGCGTGTGTGTTGATAATTGCAGTGGGTTGGACTTGGCTAAGAACCAAAGACCCACCCAGCTGCTCTCATCCCCCTCTCCTCTACAGAATAAGGAGAGAGAAATAAGATAAAGCCTGTTGGTCAAGGTAAGCACAGAGAGATCACTCACTAGTTAATGTCATGGCCAAAACAACCTCAGCTTGGGGAAGACTAATTAATATATTGCCAAGTAAAAAGAGATTATGATGGTGGGAAACAAATTTCAGACTAGAAACACCTTTTTCCTGTCCCCTCCCTCCTTTATCTCAAGGTAAATCTCATTCCTTCATTTCTAGCTCTTCTGTTGCCCCTCAGTCCCTCAGGTGACCTCCCTGCAGGGAGGGGTGACTGGGGATTGTTGTCAGTCCATAACACTTTGCCAGTGCAACTGCAGCCCATACAACAAGTATCTCCACTGTAGGAGAGACAGGGGAGGAATCTGAGCAATTTGGCAAATGAATTTTAAAAAAGAACTTTTCAGAAAAGTGTGAGACATGAGCTTGACATTGGATTTGAATGTCTTCTCAGTAAAGGTGAGAAATATGTCCTCTGTCATTTCCATAAATGAAAGGAAAACAGGAAAAAGAGAAGAGGAATAAAAAAGGATGTATCTTGAAAGTGGTACCAAAAACTGAGACACCACATACTCAAATGCTGAGAAGCTGAGGAACAGAGCAACTGATTTTGTTTAGACAGTCACGGTTTCATGGCTCTAAGTTCTGCAACTATGTTTTAAAAGTTCTTGATGGAAACAAGTGCTTTCAGTGTTTGCCACACATCTATCAGTGTATCATAAACCTTAAAATAAAAGACAAACAGGATATTATCAAGTGTATGTCCAGTAATGTGTACATATTTTGTCTTTCCAATTTGTATTTGAGTATGATGCCTACATATATGATAGGAGTACATCATAACCCTAACACTCATTTTTCCTATGCATGTATTATTGCCTCTGCCAATATTCTATGCATGATTTCAAGCCCTATCTCTACGCATTAGAAGAAAGCAGACCAGTTGCACTGTAAAAGAACCCCAACTGCACTGTAGAAGGACTCCAATTTTGGGGACATTCCAGCAACATTAGGCATGCAACTGCCATTCCAACACACACAAAATGCTCTGAGTTGTTATTGCCACAATTTTTATATTAAATGTTGTAGCAGGTATCTTCTTGTTATCAGATAAACACTGATTTCAGTCACAAAAAAAAATCACAAAGACTTGTAGTAATACATAGTGTGGTACAGATGGGAGAAATAAGGGTAAGACTTCAGACCTCAGTAAATGTAAGCCACTGAAATATATAGAAAGGATGGATCAAACTAAAAAAGATAGGAAGACTTGTCCAATTGCTAAGAATGTTCAGGTAGGAATAAAGCCTGCTATTTAATGAAAACAACTTTTCATTAGTTAGAAAAAAGCTATAAGCACTCTTTTTGGTGATTTTCACTTTGTTTTCAAAGTTCTCCATTCTGTTTTCTGATGAGCAAAACCCAGCTTAGCTTCAGAAGAAAACTTTTTGATAAATGCAAGGAGCTTTTCCATGGTGAAACAATGAGGAAGTGAAATACAACACTAAAAGAGTCTGAATTTGATGAAGGTCATGACTGCAATAGACTTACTTCATGCAACATTAAAAAAATGACAGATGTATAAAAATATGCCATACGGTATCACACAAGCAGTACAATTTTTCACAGCTATGGCTGGATGCATATCTGAATAGAGAGAAAGGGAAGGTGATGGTCTTCAACTCTGTGTTAGGTTAGATATCAAACCTTCTTTTCAAACACAATTGTATTAGACTTTAAATCTAATTACTCCTCAGCAGTTTTTGCAAATCAGTTTCTATCGATCTTGTGAAGTAATTTAAATTCATCAACGTATCAAGTAATTTAAATTCAGCAAAGTAATGATGGAACAGTCATATGCAAAAAGCAGAACTCCACAATTTTATTCCAAAATCTGCTTTGCTGAAAATGGTAAGGGTTTGGGGTTTTTTTGGTCTTTTTCTAAAGTATGAAAGAACTTCATAGCAAGTGGCTCACTTGGGGGTTGTCTTTTACAAACTGGCAATGAGAACATACATTTGCTGAAAGTTAAAGGAGTACAAGGCTGAGTCCAGATAGTTTGGTGACAGGAACAATACAATTAATTTTCCCACAATGTCAAATTTAGGTAGTATCTGTGCAATCTCTAAACCAAAGCTCATTTCTCCTCCATAGCTTATCATGAATACCTCCCCTTCTCTTGAGAACAAAAGTACGGCTGTTGAGATACAGCTTGGCTACTACTTCTTTGAGAACTTCCAGACTATCAGTCCATTACTCTCAAATTTTATCATCTGTTGTGGGCAGATTTATCCATACTTAGAGATTGTGTAAGGAGCAATTAATTTTTTTTGCTTTGACCAAAGATCTGTGAAATAGACACTGCATACAGACTTGCGGAGATTCAGTTTTAGCAACATACTTGCATGGCAATGTTCACCAGCCATGGGATGAAGCTCGTGCCCACATCCTGCATTAGAAGAACACCATGAACAGGATATGTTCCTGCCCTGTCCACGATGCCTGTATGTGGGTCCTACCCCACCACAGCTGCTGAGTCAAAGATAGTTGGCTCCTCAGTAAGAATATTGCCCTGATGCATCCACCTTCTAAACCATTTCACAGAATCACAGATATATTTCAGAGGGACTTTTTGAGGTCATATAGTCTAACAATCCTATTCAATCAGGATCAGATACAGCTGGTTGTCCAGGTTCATGTCTAGCTCAGTTTTGAATATTACCAAGGATGGAAGCTCTACAACCTCTCTGGACGACTCATTACATGTAATTTCATGGGTTTTGATTTCTACCCATTGCCTCTTGTCCTGTTAGTGAGCAAGGCTGAAAATAGCTTGGCTTTTTCCTCTTCAGTGGCTCATAACAGATATTTATACACATTGATAAGATTCCCCTTGAGCCTTTTTTTGTCTAGGCTCAGCAAGCCCATCTCTCTCAGCCTCTCCATGTACGGAAGATGTTCCAGTTTAACATTCATCTTCGTGGCTGGACTCACTTTAGTCACTCCATAACTCTCTCGTACTGGCCAGCCCAGAACTGGACAGTGCACTTCAGATGTGGTCTCAGCAATGCTGAGAAGGGAAGGATCACCTCCCTCAAACTGCTGGCAACACTTTTCCTAAGCAAACCCAAGAGGCTGTTGGCCTTATTTACTGTACACATGCATTTCTCATGTTCAGCTTGCTGTCCTCCAGGGGCCTTACACTCTTCCAAAGCTGCTTCCCAGTCAGTCAGCCTCCAGCAGCTCTTGATGCATGGGGTTAGTCCTCCCCAGGTACAAGACTTTTCATTTCCCTTTGTCAAACTTCATTAGATTCCCCTCAGGCCAATTTTTTAGCCTGCCAAGGTCTCTCTGAATGGCACAACCATTTGGTGCATCAGCTGCTCCCCCAGTTATGCATTGTCTGCAAACTTTCTGAGGGTAAACTGTTCCATCCCCCCAGCCCTTCATGAAGACACTAAAGAGTATCTGCCCCAGTACCAAGCTCTGGGAGGCAAAGCACTGATGAGTTGCCTCCAGCTGTACTTTGTGCTACTGACGACAGTCCTCTAGGCCCAAACACCCATCCATTTTTCAGTTTTCCTCGCCATGCATTTTGACAGTTTATGTTTAAGGATGTTGTAGGAGACAGTCTCAAAGGCTTTGGTAAAGTTGAGGTAGACATCATCCATTACTCTACCCACACCCTATCAATTTGGCTGTCCTATCAATGGCATCAAGTAGGTTAATCATTACTCCCAATCATCTCCTTCTCCATTTATTTGGAATAGTTTCCAGGATTAGTTACTCCATCACGTCTCCAGAGATGGAGGTAAGGTTGACTGACCTGTATTTTCCTATATTGTCCTCACTCTCTTTGAAGATATCACTTTATTATAGCAATTCTGGCTGTTTACAGCTGGGCAATTCCAGCAAAAACAACCAGTAAGAAAAATTAAGCTCTAAATAGAATCTATTAAATTCTTCTTTCTGCTACCATTCTATGCCACNAAAAGTACGGCTGTTGAGATACAGCTTGGCTACTACTTCTTTGAGAACTTCCAGACTATCAGTCCATTACTCTCAAATTTTATCATCTGTTGTGGGCAGATTTATCCATACTTAGAGATTGTGTAAGGAGCAATTAATTTTTTTTGCTTTGACCAAAGATCTGTGAAATAGACACTGCATACAGACTTGCGGAGATTCAGTTTTAGCAACATACTTGCATGGCAATGTTCACCAGCCATGGGATGAAGCTCGTGCCCACATCCTGCATTAGAAGAACACCATGAACAGGATATGTTCCTGCCCTGTCCACGATGCCTGTATGTGGGTCCTACCCCACCACAGCTGCTGAGTCAAAGATAGTTGGCTCCTCAGTAAGAATATTGCCCTGATGCATCCACCTTCTAAACCATTTCACAGAATCACAGATATATTTCAGAGGGACTTTTTGAGGTCATATAGTCTAACAATCCTATTCAATCAGGATCAGATACAGCTGGTTGTCCAGGTTCATGTCTAGCTCAGTTTTGAATATTACCAAGGATGGAAGCTCTACAACCTCTCTGGACGACTCATTACATGTAATTTCATGGGTTTTGATTTCTACCCATTGCCTCTTGTCCTGTTAGTGAGCAAGGCTGAAAATAGCTTGGCTTTTTCCTCTTCAGTGGCTCATAACAGATATTTATACACATTGATAAGATTCCCCTTGAGCCTTTTTTTGTCTAGGCTCAGCAAGCCCATCTCTCTCAGCCTCTCCATGTACGGAAGATGTTCCAGTTTAACATTCATCTTCGTGGCTGGACTCACTTTAGTCACTCCATAACTCTCTCGTACTGGCCAGCCCAGAACTGGACAGTGCACTTCAGATGTGGTCTCAGCAATGCTGAGAAGGGAAGGATCACCTCCCTCAAACTGCTGGCAACACTTTTCCTAAGCAAACCCAAGAGGCTGTTGGCCTTATTTACTGTACACATGCATTTCTCATGTTCAGCTTGCTGTCCTCCAGGGGCCTTACACTCTTCCAAAGCTGCTTCCCAGTCAGTCAGCCTCCAGCAGCTCTTGATGCATGGGGTTAGTCCTCCCCAGGTACAAGACTTTTCATTTCCCTTTGTCAAACTTCATTAGATTCCCCTCAGGCCAATTTTTTAGCCTGCCAAGGTCTCTCTGAATGGCACAACCATTTGGTGCATCAGCTGCTCCCCCAGTTATGCATTGTCTGCAAACTTTCTGAGGGTAAACTGTTCCATCACCCCAGCCCTTCATGAAGACACTAAAGAGTATCTGCCCCAGTACCAAGCTCTGGGAGGCAAAGCACTGATGAGTTGCCTCCAGCTGTACTTTGTGCTACTGACGACAGTCCTCTAGGCCCAAACACCCATCCATTTTTCAGTTTTCCTCGCCATGCATTTTGACAGTTTATGTTTAAGGATGTTGTAGGAGACAGTCTCAAAGGCTTTGGTAAAGTTGAGGTAGACATCATCCATTACTCTACCCACACCCTATCAATTTGGCTGTCCTATCAATGGCATCAAGTAGGTTAATCATTACTCCCAATCATCTCCTTCTCCATTTATTTGGAATAGTTTCCAGGATTAGTTACTCCATCACGTCTCCAGAGATGGAGGTAAGGTTGACTGACCTGTATTTTCCTATATTGTCCTCACTCTCTTTGAAGATATCACTTTATTATAGCAATTCTGGCTGTTTACAGCTGGGCAATTCCAGCAAAAACAACCAGTAAGAAAAATTAAGCTCTAAATAGAATCTATTAAATTCTTCTTTCTGCTACCATTCTATGCCACAAGAAAGATCTTCCAGTATTAGACAGCTGGTTAAAAACAAACCAACAACCAAACAAGACAAAAGTCTCTTTTAATAGAACATAATTATGCCTATTTTTTAGAAGACATGTAACTTAGATTTTCTTTCAGGAATAGACTGAGATGAAAGAACTTGAGCGCTTCCAGAATTTTGATATTTTTGTTATCTCCAACTGTTTGGAAAACTGTTAGAAGATGGTGAAGACATAATGCTTTTGAAAATCCCATTCTGAATTTTTGTAGACTTATACATAACAGTACATACAAGAATTTTACCAAACCTGTAGCACAGATTCCTCACTTTCAAAATGAGGAAATGACAGAATTTGTGCAATATTTTTTTTTTTAAGTTATGTTCCCACATTTTTATATGCATGTGTATCTTTTAGTATCATGGTCACATACTTAATTTTCCTTCAGATCCCAAAATCATCAGTGCTCAGAATAGCCAATGAACAGCTAATCAATATTCTTTTTCATGTCTCTTATTCAATATTAAACTCAGACACCATTGATCTTTTGGGAATCAAGAACAATACTTGTATGCAAAGTTTGCAGGGAAGACTTAACTATAAAGCACTTTGAATTTTCTCTTCTCTGCTTTTCCTTTATCTTATGCCTGACCTCAGACCCATTTCACCTCCTCTCAGGTCCTCTGTTTGTTGCACTCCAGTGAACCTCTCACCTGTGGGTTACCCAACACGTGGCAGCACAAGTCTTCAAACAGCAAAACCAAACTATGTCTAAGATCACAGACACTCCCTCCACCAGCCTGCCTTTCAGCTGCCAGGGCACAGAGGGAAAGCGGTGCCAACAGAGAGCTGAGGACAGTGCCAGAGCAGGACTTGGGCAATCCTGGGTGAGACTGGCTTAAACTGCTGTTGAATCACACTGAAAGTGACACTGGAGGCTGCGCTTCCATGGCCTGGTGCTGTGCCATTAATCCATACATAAAGGGAGTGGAAAAATGCTCTTATGCTGGGGACAGTAGGCTCCACTCACACCAAAACTTTGTAAATCTTGCTAAAATCTCTCTTTGTCCTTCTGTCTCAACACTGACAGTGGTTTTGATAACAGAATGGAGGTGACATGAAACAATTTACTATAATTTGTAAATAAATTTCCATGGGTTTTCTGTTTGCTTGTTTTTCGGTTTGTTACGGTGTTTTAGTTTGGTTTGGGGGTTTTTTTACATGTATGAAAGGCTTAAATGTGTAAAAAGGTTCTTGTGCATTCATCAGGCTGTACAGTGCCCTCCATGGGGATTTCTTGGCTATACACAAGCTCAGAGACCAGCATGTGGCAACTCAGGCCGAGCACAAAAGAAGCACAGGATGAGTCTGCAAGTTAACAACAGGCACTTTTAGCTGTTATCCAGTATGTAAGAACTACACACCATCTTCTTCAGATTATTCTAGTAATGCACAGTGTTGTGGTTTTGTATGTTGCAGCTCTCTTAAACCTCTATTACACTGTATCTGCACGAGCATTCACACAGATGTTTGCTTAAAAATTTCTGTTCCAGCTGAGAAGCATAGCGTACACTACACACTGAGCAATACCAGTAGATAAATGGACATATACAGACTTCAGGCATAGAAGTGGCATTAAATATATGACAATATGTAGGTGTGAAAAAACATAAATCTGTGAATAGTTGCACAGCCCACACATCTCCCCTAGATTCTGTAAAATAGCATAAAATAATGCACAGGTATTGAGATGATGAACATGCTACACTTATTTGTCAGTCAGCAGAGCTGTAGGAGGCAGGAATTAAAGGTGATTTTGAAACAGGAAGAAGAAATAGAAAGACAAATTCCATATAGAGACAGAGTGGCACTGCTCTGCTGACCCAAGTAGAAAAGGGATCAAATTGTAAATTATTAGAAAAAAAAAAGTCTTGAAAAAGGAAGCCATGCTATATAGGTATTAAGAGTTCTTTCCACACCACACAGAGTTTAGAGCATGAATATACACCAGATTTAAATATTCCTGCAAAGTGTTAGAAAAAGTCCTTCACATAGGGTTATTTGCACAAACATGCACATGAATGAATAAAAAATCTGCACAACTACATGTATCATTAAGCAGGATACTCTGTAGATTCTCACATTAACACTTGCATAATTATACATACTTCCAAATATATTTTTTTCTCTGTTCACTTCTCATGAAATGTAATGGAATTCTCTTTTAAAACTGCAGAGACTGCTGCGTGCCTAAGCAAGCCATTATTTGCTTGCTCATAATAATTTTTCCCTGTCTATTAGAGTCATTGATGCATTAATTGCTTATCAAAACTTGAAACAGTTCATGAGTCACTCTGAAGATAAAATAAATATTAATGAGCCAATTTCAATGGAATTCATGTCCTCTGCCTCTTAAAGCTGAAAGACTGTATTTATTACATGTCAGAATTAAGTCTTGATACCTAATAAATGGGAAAAGATGAAATATACTGACTAGATCACCATGTTTCAAGGGATCATTTTATTATAGTCTTATTTGACCAAATTAGCGATCAAAGAGAGAAAGAACTGATCAATTATAGCAGAGAAATTAGGCAAAAGAGATGTCTAGGTCTGGTGCAGTTTGAGTAAAAAATGAAGTAAGTGGGTTTTGAAGTTGAGAAATGCTTCTTTATCAGATGATTTTAACGTAACATTAGTAAACTCATAATCTTCATACAAACACATTGGCAACAATATCATTACATAAATTTATAAATAAATAAATACCATTACATACATAAATAAATATCATTAAATAAATTTTAGTATTCCTTACATTGAATGAAGGAAGAGTAGAAGCAAGGAATGGAGTTTTCAGGAATATCAAAATAAAGCACTTTATTTTTGATCAATATGGAATTTTCATTAAGCCAAAACACTAAGTGGAGGGCTCTTTATCCATTTAATTTTTTACTAAAATTCAGTGAAATATATTATTTTGGACTGTAAAAACCTTCATTTTGAAAACATGAGTGTATTGAGAGATTTTTAACTTTGGGCCAATGACAATTCACTGTTGAAAATCCAAGTCTAAAACTTTTCAAATTAAACGACGCAACACGAAGTGGGAAACACAAGTCTTTCCCTTGAACCTTTACTTGCTTGTTCTAGCTTGTCCCTGAAAATGGTAGGCAAAGAAGAGACCACAAAAATCAAAGGAGTAACAGGGTATATCCCAAAAAGTCAACTGTAGATATGAAATAACTTGGGAATTAGAGAGACATCAGGGAGCCATTTTTGAGTCAAACTGTTAGTGAAAAACCCTTTTCCAAAAAAATGACAGCTTTTCTCAAGGAAGTTAAGTAGCAGGATATTATGGCTCATGTAGCTGGCTGGTATAAAGCAGATAAAGTGGGAAATCTGTAGAAATGAATGCTATTATTCAATTGCAACAGGATGAAGAATCATTTTATCAGACTCTGGGTCTTATTAAGAAATGAAGAAACCTCTATTGATTATATTAGGCCAAGTTGTTTATTTTCAGAGGTCTTGTGAGCTGCTTAGCAGAAGACACTGCTTTAAATTCAGCTGATCACATATTGAGGCAGTCCTAGAAGTACTGCTGCACCTCAGCTGATGCCACAGCACAGGGACACCCAGACATCCTCTTTAGACCCGTGTGTACTATAAAACTAAAGGCATCTCCCCAAACCACACTATCTGATCCAGCACTTAACACAGAATGTGTCACTGTCAGTGAAGTCTGCCTGTAAGGCTACAGAGAAAAATGCAATTATGAAACATATTGTGGGTTAAATATAATACACGAAAAATTCAGATTTTGGTATTTACCTTCATAAATTAGCATATGCACTAGCTTTTTTCCCTGAAGTGCAGTTAAATAGTGTGCACTTTCCATAGCAGTATCCTAAAATTCTTCACTTCACACGTTCACAGCTAACAGAGCTCTCACACAACTTGTTTCTTCTCTTAAGTGTAAGGAAGGACTTAGTTCATGCTACAAATGAACTGTGCTGCTTCCTCTGAAACATACAAAATTATAGAAATAATATATTCAAAGTCATAGGTTCTCAAAGGCAGGCCACTGCTATCTAAAATAAGTATTTTTTACATTTATCATAATATGCAGATAAGATAACAATCAAACAATTTTCTTATGTTCATGAAAAATATTGTTTGTCCTCCCAGAAACCGCATAGTCAAATAAAGCTGAACTCAGATACAAATATGTTCCTCCCCATAAAAATGGCCAAACAAATAGCAGCTATCAGCGATGCTTTCCTACTGTCAAGTCTGCCCCAAGTGTGGACAAAACCAGGCTCTTACCTGCTCAGATAACTGCGGCCCGTTGACCCGAGCCTGCACCAGCGCGTCACTAACAAGCGCGTGGAAGTTCAGCAGCACGTGCTCGATGCCGTAGGCGCCGCTCATGGCTCCTGAGAGCTCCTCCAGGGACTGGATGTACCCTCGCCAGTGGACATCAACTTCTGCTATGTCAGCCAGGCAGCCTCGGATGATGTTGAGGCAGTAGCCCATGCAGGGCTTGCTCAGCGTCAGCCCCTGGCAGTGTGGGCAGTACTGCATTCTCAGCAAAGCTCTGCTGCAGTCTTTGGAGAAGTGCAGGTGATCTGTTGTATTGATCACTTCGATCCCCAAATTCAGAGCCTGCAAGAAAGTCCGGCTGGGTAAGAGTGAGCTTCCCATTTGTCCTATGGCCTTTCTGGGAACGTTGCCAAAGGGCCTGATGTCTCTTCTCGCCACTCGGAGGCACTCCGCATATTCCAGTGAAATGTCAGTCGGGCCAGGGTTAATGACATGATTGTAGACTACTGGAAACAGGGTGTCAAAAAACCTGTTCACAGATTCCTCTGTGCTAACGTCTGTGCCAAATAAGAAGAGTCCAACCTCTGTGAAAAACTCCTGCACACGCACAGTAGCCTCAGCAGCCATGTTTCTATATGCATTGCAGAAAAGTGTGCTTGTGTAATTCTCAGCCAGCCTGATAAGCATTTCAAAGGTTTCTGCAATAAATCAATCAATCAATCAATCAATCAATCATTATTTTTTAAGGTTTAAAAAAATAAAAAATTAGAGTAAGAAGTTAAAACAGTTACATTACAACAACTTATATATATCCTGAATGAATTTTTGTGTTAGAATTTTTGAGGAGACAAACTTCTCACCAACTATGACAACTGTCTTTTCTATATAGGGAAACACTCTGTAAGTTATGTTACAACACAATTAATAATCCATGTTTTCTTTATAGAAAGAAATTAATAATCCATGTTTTCTTTCTTTTTTTTTCTTTTACATAAAACACAACCTAAAAAAATGCAACAGGAAATAATTGTAAGCTGAGTTATTAATCTACAAAACACAGCAAAGTCCTATTGTATCTGTCTATGTATATAAACACATTAGCTCTCTCATCTCACAACTCATTCTGCAATTTGCAACAAACAGATGAATGCTCTCAGTAACTCCAAATCATTCCTCTTAACATCCTAAATGGATGAGCAAAAGTTAAACAATCTTAACAACTCTTCAATTCTACTAAAACTTAACTCTTAAAATATCAGTTTTTATTTCATGTCTTCCAGAGGAAGCAGATGTACCTAACACACATGAGAACATGATTTTAAACAGTGCTTTTTGGTCTGGCAATTGGTATGGTCAAGAACTGCTTTCCTCAGGAATGGATGGATAATCCCTCTCTTAGCCTCAAGAACTGCATAATGAATAAAGCCTGAATGGACAAACTTGTGTTAGGTGGTAATCCTTAAATACACTGAGTAGTGTTTAATAAAGCAGTTTAAGTATACTGGAAAAATACCCTCTCCTGACTTGATCGATGATTTGCAGGTAAGAAAACCCATCAGTTTTCAAAACAGAAGAAGAGTGTTTACATTTAGGAATTCCCTAGATCTGCCTGAGAAAGTTGCACTTCAGGGAAAGTAATGAAGCAATAAATGGATCAAAAAGAAACTTAGCTTGGAGTTGAGAATAGAAACACAAAAACACATATTATAAATATTAACCCATTTTATACACTGAATGGCTACGACTCAGTAACTTTTAGTTTAAGTTTTACAAGATTTCATGTATCTTTTTCACATTTATTTTTAAGTAAGACTGTAAAAATAAAGTAAGGAAAAGCATGAAGTACAGTTAATACTGTCTAAACAGTGACATTAAATACAGACAGAATCAAATAGTGTCAAACCATGTCAAGCAATTTCTGAAGCAATCTGAAGTCTGCTGCTAAGTCACTGACAGAAAGGAANGAGCTCCTCCAGGGACTGGATGTACCCTCGCCAGTGGACATCAACTTCTGCTATGTCAGCCAGGCAGCCTCGGATGATGTTGAGGCAGTAGCCCATGCAGGGCTTGCTCAGCGTCAGCCCCTGGCAGTGTGGGCAGTACTGCATTCTCAGCAAAGCTCTGCTGCAGTCTTTGGAGAAGTGCAGGTGATCTGTTGTATTGATCACTTCGATCCCCAAATTCAGAGCCTGCAAGAAAGTCCGGCTGGGTAAGAGTGAGCTTCCCATTTGTCCTATGGCCTTTCTGGGAACGTTGCCAAAGGGCCTGATGTCTCTTCTCGCCACTCGGAGGCACTCCGCATATTCCAGTGAAATGTCAGTCGGGCCAGGGTTAATGACATGATTGTAGACTACTGGAAACAGGGTGTCAAAAAACCTGTTCACAGATTCCTCTGTGCTAACGTCTGTGCCAAATAAGAAGAGTCCAACCTCTGTGAAAAACTCCTGCACACGCACAGTAGCCTCAGCAGCCATGTTTCTATATGCATTGCAGAAAAGTGTGCTTGTGTAATTCTCAGCCAGCCTGATAAGCATTTCAAAGGTTTCTGCAATAAATCAATCAATCAATCAATCAATCAATCATTATTTTTTAAGGTTTAAAAAAATAAAAAATTAGAGTAAGAAGTTAAAACAGTTACATTACAACAACTTATATATATCCTGAATGAATTTTTGTGTTAGAATTTTTGAGGAGACAAACTTCTCACCAACTATGACAACTGTCTTTTCTATATAGGGAAACACTCTGTAAGTTATGTTACAACACAATTAATAATCCATGTTTTCTTTATAGAAAGAAATTAATAATCCATGTTTTCTTTCTTTTTTTTTCTTTTACATAAAACACAACCTAAAAAAATGCAACAGGAAATAATTGTAAGCTGAGTTATTAATCTACAAAACACAGCAAAGTCCTATTGTATCTGTCTATGTATATAAACACATTAGCTCTCTCATCTCACAACTCATTCTGCAATTTGCAACAAACAGATGAATGCTCTCAGTAACTCCAAATCATTCCTCTTAACATCCTAAATGGATGAGCAAAAGTTAAACAATCTTAACAACTCTTCAATTCTACTAAAACTTAACTCTTAAAATATCAGTTTTTATTTCATGTCTTCCAGAGGAAGCAGATGTACCTAACACACATGAGAACATGATTTTAAACAGTGCTTTTTGGTCTGGCAATTGGTATGGTCAAGAACTGCTTTCCTCAGGAATGGATGGATAATCCCTCTCTTAGCCTCAAGAACTGCATAATGAATAAAGCCTGAATGGACAAACTTGTGTTAGGTGGTAATCCTTAAATACACTGAGTAGTGTTTAATAAAGCAGTTTAAGTATACTGGAAAAATACCCTCTCCTGACTTGATCGATGATTTGCAGGTAAGAAAACCCATCAGTTTTCAAAACAGAAGAAGAGTGTTTACATTTAGGAATTCCCTAGATCTGCCTGAGAAAGTTGCACTTCAGGGAAAGTAATGAAGCAATAAATGGATCAAAAAGAAACTTAGCTTGGAGTTGAGAATAGAAACACAAAAACACATATTATAAATATTAACCCATTTTATACACTGAATGGCTACGACTCAGTAACTTTTAGTTTAAGTTTTACAAGATTTCATGTATCTTTTTCACATTTATTTTTAAGTAAGACTGTAAAAATAAAGTAAGGAAAAGCATGAAGTACAGTTAATACTGTCTAAACAGTGACATTAAATACAGACAGAATCAAATAGTGTCAAACCATGTCAAGCAATTTCTGAAGCAATCTGAAGTCTGCTGCTAAGTCACTGACAGAAAGGAATAGTAGAAAAACCAGAATAACTGTAAAAAAGACAAGACTGACTATCACATCTTTAATAAATACTTATGCATAAATACCTATGCATAAATGTCTTATATTATGATAAAAAGTTTGTTCGGTTCAGGTCAGTGAAAGGATTCTTGCTGACTGCAGTGGGTTTGAAATTGCATGCTATGTGAAAAGACCAAAGAGAAAACATTAAACTCATCTGCATATACTTTGTATTCAGTCTCTGTTTTCTCTAATAAAAATGAGATACATGCTTCTAAATCACAATCATTCCTCTGCTATCTGTAAGTTTTAGTTTTGTATTCCATGCCGCTCTCAAAATTGAATTTGTTGTTCTCTTTTCTATTCTTCTAGCATTCACACAAGTAGGAAAAAAAAGTGTTGACAGCTCACAGTAAAGAGCCAGAAAGTGCATCCCATTTGTGTGGTTTTTTGGTTTGTTTTATTGCTATGTCACATACATATGTGAACCTCTCCTTAAATGAATTTCACTATAATCATTCATACATGCCAAATATCATAGCGATTCAGTAAAGGGATAAATTTGTTTCAAAAGTCAGACCCCTGAAGTCAGTACCCTTCATGAAGCTATGTTCCCACCAATGGAGACCTATTCAGCACAGAAAAGCCTCTTGGGTTTATCCTGTGAGTTAACAGGCAGAGGTGCCAAAGAGTATCTCTGCAGCTCCCAGCACCTCCACCAGCCCCTCACAGTTCATATGTGAGCTAGAATTTTACATACATACACACAAACAAGGTGAGTGGACCTTCAACTTCGACATCTCATGTCTTGTATCCAAGACAGCCACACTGTACCTGCACTCCACGTCTGTAGGTGTGCATGTACTTATGGGAGACTCAGTTCCTTCTGGAGCAGCAAATGAGGCACAGCCAATCAAACAGGGTAGATTAAACTGATCAAGATGCCCACTTTAAGGCACCTGAACCGAGGATAAGATCTCTACCAACTATAGAGCTATTTTTTATCCACCTGTCCAAAAGGGCATGTGTGTTCTGCAGGCCCTGAGCCATATCTGTGGGCTCTTTATGGACATTTTGCATTTAAAATGGTACTAGATGGCTGTGCTGAGATCACTGAACTAAATTCTAGATATCTAGGCATCACAGATTTGACAACCCTTCATATAAAATCCTGGAGCAGCCTAGAAGAGCAAAGACAAAAAATTAAGTAAAATTGATTCTTGGTTTAGATGGCTTAAAATAATAAAAGGTGAAGAATATTAAAGGGGTTTTATTATTACTTTTCCTAGATGGAAATCATAAAGTCTGTGCTCTAAAATGTCTTTTACAATCCATGGCTGCAGTATCCTATTACCAAGAGCACAAACATTAGTTGAAAGAATAAATCATGCTGCACATGGATAATCAATAGATTTTACAATCTAGTCTAAACAATAACAAATCTTTAATATTGAACTACATTGCTAGTGCCTCAGCAACCCCCAGATGAATGAGTACAATAATCAACTACATTATTTACTGACTATTTCTGCCTTTCTAAATAGGATATGATGATACTGGCCACTTGTGTTTGCAATTCTGCATCATGTTGCTTAATTGTTATTTTATGATTTCTTACAGAATTTGTTTGTCAGGTTTTTTTCTACTGGCACAGAAACTACTTCCATAACCATGGCCATTTCAGAGATTTGTTTTGCTCTCAGCAAATTTGCTGACAGACAGCAAATCAGACCTATGTTTACTTTCGATATTGAACAGCTCCTGTGAATACCTTACGATGGCAATCTATGTCATTTACAACACACTCTGATATTTCAGTGACAAATCAAGTTATACTGGTTCAATACTGCAAGCTGTAGCAATGTATTTATCTTTTAACTCTATGGGCTGAGACCAATAAAATCAGCATTAATTAATTATTCAGCAATGTAAAAGAAGTAATGAGTTTTCAATCAGTATAAATCTAATACATATAAAATACATTTTAAGTATAAGTAATATGAGCTAGACAAGCTCTTTTTATTGTTATCAAATGATTTTTTAATCTTCAGGGTCAGTGTCTCTTATATCCAAAATCTACTAGATCTTCATATTAACTGCTATACAATATCCTATAGATACTTTGTGCAACCCTACTGTTAGTAATGTCTAGTGTTTACTACATGTCAATTTTGTTTTTCTTTGCTGACAATTAAAACTATTGTTTGTACACTCCTAAATCAAAATTGAGGGTTGTCAATATTTTAACTGATTAATTTTTTGAAACAACAGTAGTATTTCTCTTCCTGATTTTACTAAAAAAGAACAAAATATAAGGCTAGGAAAAAATGTAGATGAGGACTGGTTTTGCATTTATTCAACTGACACTTCATACCATTACAAATATACATTATTTTTTGGTAATATGTGTTTAACAAAGTGATTACAGAGTGATGTAAAATAACTCTTAGGTCATTGTTTTATAATATTTGCTCTCTCCCCTTCCTTTAACCTTTCTGTTCCTGAGAAGCACAGTTAGTTCTAAATTATAAAGAAGTTCCAAGGTATCAATTAGTCCAGTGGATAAATGGGTTTAAAATAAAAATCAGAAGTATACACATGCCTTGTTTACTAGAACAAAGAGAACCAACAAGAAATATAGTTTTTTATTCCTGGACATTAATCAGATTTAATGGAAACACTGCACAGAATGAAACAGAATTTGGATTCAATTTTAAACCAGCCCTACAATTCTCATCCATAATAGTTTTGGCAGAGTGTCTTTATACTACAGATATCTTAAAAAATTAATTTGAAATAAATTTCTATGTAACCATGCTGTTGTAAACCAGCTATATTTTCTTAAATTTACCCTTTCTTTACACAGATGAATGTTCTATAAATCTGCTAAATGAGAAAATGCATGATTCTAAATGCTGAGCACTACCTTTTGAAACACATATGGTACTTAATGCAGAGACAGTCTATTAAATTAAAAATCCAGTATTAGTAGTGGGCCAACAAGTTGTGAAGTCTTACAATTTGGCAATAATTCACCAGCCTAAATTACATATAATAAATTAATTCACACTTAGTCAGGGTAACATATAGAACTCAATAAATTATAAAGAGACAGGTTAAAATCCATCCTTGATTTATGACATTGTATTTAGCAAGACTGCCTTTCATAGTCCAGAGGAGATCCAAAACTCATGAGCCTGAACTATCATAAGGATCAGTCCATAATATACAGGAATCAATAACTAAATCCAAGCAAACCTGGAAAAACCTAGCAATGTTATAAATTTAGTATGATTTGAAAAATCCTATGGGAAAGTATTGCCAGCTGCCATTGATGTTTGGCAATCTTGTAAGTTTTCCTTCTGTTTATGGGTAGCACAAATAAACCAGGAGCATCATACTCCCACTTCTAAAGATTTATAGTACAATCAAATGTACCTTGCATACATTGTCCTTCTAGAGTTGCAAGGAATGTCTCAGGTGCAATTTACAGCCAAGTAAGCAAAAGGCATTCAAAAATTTTGAAAAAAATTTGTGGAAGGGAAATGAATCCACACAGTATTACATTCATACATCTTTGTTTAAAATACATCAAACAGAAATATGTATAGGTGGGAAATTCAGTGTAGCTATTCCTAATTACAAAGTAGTACATAGTGACAGATAGAAAGCAAAATCTCTGAACCATTTACCATATCAGAAAAATGAGCTGGAAGAATAATGTCTTCAAGACATATAAATGAATTATAAAGAATGAACTCATTAGGGCATTACCTGTGAAGGTTATATGGGAGAGAGATCAATAGGGTAAGTGCCAGCAGAATAGATCTGAGACTCACTGAAACTGCTCCTCATTAACACAGTATTTCAAATTAATCCATTTCACAGACTGCAGACTCACCAATGAAGTCAGTAAGGAAACAGGTATACCAGATGTGGCGGTTTGGACATAAATTTAGGAGGAAACACCAGATTAAACCTGTAGCATAACCAACTTTGAGTTGCCAAATGATAGTGATGCACCTCAGGCTTTTATAACTCATAAGTACCCATAAAAGACTTTAGAGTTTGTCAGGTCTTGTTTGAATTTATTTTAGCTCTCTTTGAAAAAACACAAACATTCAAGAAACTTGAATTAGAACTGGTTGACCATTGTCTAAGTCATTCTGTGTTCAGTGGCATATTATTCATATACTTCAGGAGTTTCCTACATATCCTGTGATTTTGAGTTTGGTTTAGTCATACTGTAATTTTTTTTAGTTGGGGTTCTTTGTGGTGTTTTTAGCATCAGGACACAAGGAAGTTGGCATATGACAGTTTTAGTTGGAATATTTAGGAATTAGCAATCATACATAATTCGGGCTATAAGCATTATTTACACTAAAAAGTGTAAACTTCTATTTACACTAAAAACTGCTGCACTTTGAAAAGAAATAGCAATTTGTCTCAAATCCATATGTAAAGCATATTCTTTTTTTCCCCCAATGAAATTGTAAGGACTCATATGAATCTCATATGAATCTCATTCCCAAGTTAACCAATTCACAGAATGTAGAAAAGATGTCCCAAAGCTGGGTGAGATGAATTTCATTCATTATTGTTCTACATCTTTTCACTAGTCTGAATTGGTAAGTGTACTTCTTGTTCTTGTTTTATAATCTACTTAATATCATCACTCAGTGTCAGTTTTTGCTTACAAATCCTGACACAAATTATTTTGCCACGTAGAATTTGCTTTCTAAATCAACAAATTTAGTTGTGTTTTCCTTTCCTTCTCCATCTTCCCAGACTTGCATTTGAGAAAAGGCCCTACAGTACAAGAGGTCTCAAGTTCAGGTCCCAAGCAAATCTTGTCATTTGCTTGGGAGTTTTTTGTGGGGTTTTGTTTGGTTGGTTTGGGTTTTTTTGTTCATTTGTTTGTGGATTTTTTGGTTTTGTTTTTTAGGGAGTTTTTTGCTTGCTTTGTTTTTTGTTTTGGTTTTTGTTGTTGTTTGTTTTTCAATAAACTGTTGGAATAAATTTATTTTTTATCCAGTTCTTTGGAGTTACATTATTTTTTATGACTTTATGGAAATCATCACAATTAATTCAGAATGTAATTTTTGAATTTTTCAGTGAAACTTACTGCTGTTGATTTTAAAATATCTAGCCTTAGAATTTGTTATTTAACATACTCCTAAGTGGTAACTGGAATGTAAAGTATTTAATCTCACCTTGACAGATTATATTTTAATATTGAATGTCTGTCATATGAATGAAAGAAAGAACGAATAATGCAAAGTTATCATTTTATCTAGTTATAAGCAATGATTCCACTTTTCTCTCAGAACTGTTCTTCCTTCTTCTTTTCCGTCTGCTGTTATCCTTTTAATAGTGATGACTATGGAACCATTCATCTTGTCATTTTGGAAGCAACATGAGCAGATTGTTTTGTATGGTGCCAGGAGAAGAAATAACTAGCAATTAACAGAGCTCGACCAAACCATTTTTTTTCCGTCTTGGTTTCTGCTTATGTTCTCTCTGATTTTGTATTGCTCTCCAGGCAATACTTTCCCAGAGGAAAATATTTCTAAATTCTGAATATATTGCTTACAACTGTGGAACGAAATATGCTCAGAGTTGCAAGCAGAGCACTCCAGGGAATCAGAGCTTTAAAGTCGGTATCTTCTAACAAAATTGTTTGAAAGTATTTTGATGTAAAATTCTGCGCATGGTTTGCAAAAAGACAATAAATCGATACTGGTTTAGGATAACCATTTTTACACATTTGCCATAATAAATAAGGACAGCACATCATCTCAGGTGTATGAAAAGGGTACGATTTGAAAAGAGAAATTCAGAATTTATAGCAGGATGATGTTGAGATAGGACGGTAGGAAAACGAATTGATTAGAAGGATAAATTCATTTCACATAATTTCAAATTATATATATGAGAGTTAAGAAGTACTTTTGCAGCATGATTCATCTCTGACTTTAGATGACTACTTCAGGTTGAGATGAAGTGCTCGCTGGAAGTGCTTGTTCCTCTCCCATTTACTATAAAGGGATGTGACACCGAAGCCCTAGGATTTTTGTGAAGAACTGGTATTAAGGGAAGTGTCCTTAAACATAATTCAGTACTGCAATTTATACAAATAAAGAGCTGATATGATCATGCTTCTATAAAGTGGTCTTAATGGGACATAAATTACAAACTTCTTATGCATTTATGCAAATCTGTTTTCCCTCTTCACACCTGTAATCTTTTCTTAGAATGAAATATATAGTTGGTTCCAAGGAGCTGCCAGAGCATTATGTCTAACTTTACAGGAAGTAATTACTAGGGAATGGCAGAGAAATTAAACTTGAAAAGAAAGAACAACCTCAGGAAGATTTCCATAAAGCTATGATGATGACTGACATCAGATGAAGCTTCTGTCTTTGTATTTAAAAGTTTAGAACATGACTTTCTATTTATTTTTTCCTATCATCCCAGTTTTATGGTGACAATACTCACCCAACTTCAGTAAGCTGGGTTTTTTTATACAAGTTAAAGTGAAATGTTAATAGATTCTAGCAGATGCAACACTACAGATCAACATTTCTTGAACATCAAAAAAGTAAATACACTCATTTTGTATCACTAAATATTTAATCTCAAAGCTTTTTTTTTTAAGTGTTGGTTGAGGTTTGGTGAATTCATGCATCTGATAGTTGAGGAATTCCACACTAAAAGTTATCAGACCAGCCAGTCAATAGAATTTAAGGAGATTGGTTACTTAACATATGACTACATGAAATGGGTTTCAAAGATACTCCAGAGAGTTTGGGAGGGGATTAGATGCATTTATGATCTTTCAATTCACTTTACTTAACTTCATATTTACTAAGAAAAGAAAAATATTTTAAAAATGTCCTTAAGGCTGCATTTCTTAAACATCCATGTTTTTCATGGAAGATTAAGGAACAAGGAATTTTATGACTGCGCCTAGATTGTACTGAGGTTAATTCTGTCTTTCTCTAGAACTACTGGATATCAAGAAGAAAAACTGCATGTCCCTCTGTATAGCTCTGGTATATTAGTGATTAGTGGCCTAATGATTAGTTACTGTTAGTGATGAGTGATGTGTGCAAAATTCTGCTCAATGCAAGTGATACAAAAAGCACTTTGGTCTCTGCCATTTATTCCAGTACCTGTTTTGCCACATGCTACGAAAAGGAATGAAGTATGCACTTCCAAGTTTCAGACAGGTAAGTAAATGTAGCATTTCTCACTTGACAAATGACAGAAATTCAAAGGAGGTGGATAACCAGGCAGCCAAATGTGCTCTTTCACAATTACAAGCTGAAAATAGCACCTGTCAACAATACAAAACTCCACTTCTCTAAAATGGTTAGGAAAGAACATACAGTTTTAGTATATAAACTTATCTAAGTTAAGTGAAATTCAGAAGATATTTGAAGTCTAGGAAAATCCCAGGAAAGAGTAATTGCTTCTAAAATGACAAATGTACAGAACATTCCATGTAGCTGCTTTTGATGATAACATCTTAAAATCAAATACTGATATGAATTGGAACAATCCACTCTACTTTGATTCATCCTTCCTTATCCAGTATGACTTTGGATTTTAATACAATTGATTGCTACACCAACCATGACACATTCTTTGGAAAATAAGGATTAAACAATACATGTTAAATGATCCATAGTTCCTAGCAGATTTGGCACTTAGAATAAAAGAGTCAAAGAATCGTTTAGGTCCCACTGAGACCCCTTCTCTTCTGTCTCCTGCAGCCCTTGGATTTCCATGTCCTCCCTCTGCTGAGGCAGCAGAACAAAGGATCTCGCATCTGATTTTTCAGTCCAGCTCTCTGACCTCAAAGCAACAGGAAACAAGAAGTCAAACTCTGGATTTCTTAATTTAGTCTGTATTTCTTTCTATAGTCTAGATATGTTTTCAAGAAGCAGACTACTCTGTGAAAATTTTTTACATCCTCTTCTTAAATACCAATATATTTTTTTCATGAGATTATTATCACACCTTTTATTTTCTGGTTTTGTTTTGCATTGTGCCTTTTTATGACTATTATTGTTTAGTCAGAGCTCACTCAATGACCAGAGAACAACTCATGTTAGATTTAAATGCATACCAATTTTTTACTGTGTAATTACATAAATATGTGTTGAGTATAAGCTGTATATCATTAAATTATTTTCTTGAAGTTTATATCTTAATGCTCTTTAGACTTCACCAAGTTCTTTTCAAATACACGAAACATAATCTGCCTTTTTAAATGCTGCTCCTTTTTTTAGTTTCAGAAAGATTATGAGTATAATCAGTACATTATCTACTTTTACTGTACAGCTTTACTTGCTTTCACCCTGGCACTGTTTGCAGATGCTCTGCTAAGCCCTGTTCTGCAAGTGCTGCTGCAACACTGCTGACTCACACATTCTCAAGGCACAAAATGCTTTCCAGGAGGGAGCTGGAGATAGTAGCTGATGGAAATACGTGTCTCTTCCAAACTACAACCCCACAATAATTTCTACCTCATTGTGTGATTTGCCTCATCATGCAATGTGACAAGGGCTACGCATTTCTTGCATCACTCAAAACTAGATCATTACTTCCCCATTCCCTTTACAGTTATGAATCCTAGATTACGTAGGACTGGAAGATCTATCACTAAAGAATGAAACCACACAGAAACATAGGGCTAGAAGGCACTTGAGATGCATTGCAATGCATCCTTTAAATCCAGGGCAGGTTCAACTACATTTATGACCTTATATTTTAACATCTTCATATAAATTATCCTTAAAATATGCATATTAACAGAGAAACCGCAACCTTCAAGAAAATCATTCCAGGGCTCCACCATACTCTTGTTGCAGCAACAGCTCCCACCCGCTGGTGGGCTGTGTTAGAGTGTTAGAGACCCCCCTTGTAAAATCTGTGAGAATACCTTCTCCCACTGACCCTGTAATTCTATGCAGCTCCCATAGAAGAATGTAACCCCACCTCCGTTTCCCTTCCCCCCTTTCCCCACCAGCTGTCCTGGTGTGACCTCACTCCCTCCAGGACCCCTTTATAAGTTCCCTCTGAGCAGCAGCCCGGCCCCTTCTCCCCTGGGTTCCCCACAGTCGGGCTCGCTTCCCCCGCCCTACGAATGAAACCAGCGGGAGCCCACCCAGAGGGGCCGCCTCTTTCTTCTGGCAGCACCAGGGCAAACTAACCCTGTGAGAGAGTGGCTGAGTGTGCATCCATCCATGGGTGAGAAGAACCCAGTGGCAGAGGTAAAGTCACCAGGAAATTCTTTCTCAAAAGAGTTTCTCTGAACAAGCACTGACTCTTCCATCCGCCACCCACACGGCGCATTATACTCTCATTTGCTTTTACCAATGAGTAGAAATTCTTTTCTTCTTTCTCCTCTTAGTTATTTCAGATTAGATCCTCTGTAAATGACAGTAGGCATCTCTAAAGACCAAATGCATCTCCAAAGCAGATGTGTCTACATCTCAGCTACCAGTAGAGAGGATGATGGCATGATTCATCTGACCTAGTTTAGATGTCCACATGGAAATAAGATGAATCACGCTGCTTTTCTCTTCTATTTATACAGAGAAAGAGAGTGATTAGTTCTGAGTAACTGGGAGATTAATCTTACTCCTGAAAACTGTTTAAAATATTTTATCTTCTTTTTATTAAAATGAATAATCTTCTTTCAGTTATAAGAGGGGTCCCATTCCTCTATTATGTAGTCAAACTTCATTCTAAATACTTCCAAAGGGAAGTCTAAATTGCCCAAATTATATGCTTAAGTGGACAAGCTGGATGTTTAGGAGTTCCAAATTCAGCTCTGCCTGACTAGCTACTTCAAAAATGTTTTGTTAAAACTATTTCAGAATTGCATGGCTTCTCTAGGTCATGTTTACTGTGGGAAACACTAAGCTTTATACATCATTTCAACAGAACAACTGCTGAGCCAGTCATTCTTCAGTCTTCAACTCAGTCTTATTCCTACCTCAGTGCAGAATCCATGTATGTCCCCATTTTGAATTCTAGCTCTATTTTCCATCCAATGCAGGAGCTCTTGTTGCTCTCCCTCATTGAGAGCACACTGATTATTGCACCATTCAACAGAGTAATGAAAATGGTGTCTGTACCTGCCCAAGAACCATGTCTGAAGCGTCTTTTTTCTATTCTGACTGTGAACATTTGCTAACCAATTAAATCAACATTTACAAAAACTTTAGTAGTAGTAATTTAATCAAGATCATTCCCAACTTACTTATGTTGAAGATCATAAAGAGACTTAGGAAAGCCAGTTGACTTAACACCTGTGCTTCTCACATACCCACATTTTGGTTCCATTTCCCTACAGGGAAATTAGTTTAGTTTAATCTAACTTGTTACCAGTAAATACATTTTCACTGTTATTGTTTGGTATGTTCTTATCTTTGGCTTCTAAATAAATCAGTTTTTTATTCCCAGTAACTAAAATTAGGTTAAGAAGTGTAAAATGCTCTAGTTACCTCCTTTTCTGTTTAACAAATAATAAAACATTCAGCTTTTTCAGTCTTTTGCTACCTCTAGAAATCCAGCAAGTACTAGGGCACTTCAGAACATGTATATTATCAAAAGAAACATCAATGAAAACCATGTGGAAAACAATTCTGAAGTGAACATACCTACATCTTACAAACCCTGCTCCATAGCTGTACGTAGGGGACCTTTACTTGATAACAGACTGATCAACATGGGTGATAGATGGGCTTGAACAAAACCAACTGTTTCTAGGGGATCCTGATAGGACACATGGGAACATTTTGTCCTTTACTTCTTTTTTTTAATGGCTCTGCATGAGAATCTGATTTATGCTCCTGGAGTATCATATATTGTGATATCATCTATTAAAACACATTTTACTTCCATAATAGAAAGTAAAAGGTTCATTATGGAGCTTTCCATTTTATATTTTCCAGTTCATATCTATCTTTGAATGCATGCATGTCAACACTGATGAAAGCAGTTGATAATCACTAAATAATGACAATGCCAAACTCAAAACCCTCAAGACAGCAGATAAAGATCACATCTGCTTATCACACCTGTCACATAAGTATACAGGGTAGTGATTCATCTCAGCTACCACTTCAGATAAAAAACATACTCTCTTTTCCTCAACAGTAGAAACTTATGGGATGTTTAAGGTATGATTCATCTGACACATTTTAGATGTTTATGGGAAAATGAATCACGCAAAAATATTTATGTGGGTGTGAATCATGCCAAAAAAGTGCCTCTCTCTATTTTATATTGAGGGAGCTGATTGTAAAGAGCTGAACAATCCACTCTATTATACCAATCATCATTAGTTTTGCTATTTCACATGTATATCTTGGTTATCTCAGTTACAAACTTACTTAAAACTTTCATATTGTTGTCTTGGAAAAGCTGCAGCTGAATTTCCACTGCAGAAAATTAGATCAAACTCTGTTTGCTCCAGAAGTTTATTTGTCCAGAGATTATTTTCTTGCAAGTAGATAAAATATTTTAAATTATATATTCATCTAACTCCCACTGTATGAATGCAATCTGTACCATATAATAAATTTCTGGTGAAAGTAATGAACTCTTAAAGAAAATATACAACCTGTACAGACGATGAACAATATGCCTCTGCAAGTTGGACGTTATATTTCTTGGGGATGTCACTTAGTTTAATGTTGACCTAATGAAATAAATTTGCATCTTCTTTTATTTATGCATATTTACCACTGGACATATAATTAATAGCTTACAGCCAGATTTGTTTCAGATCACTCCTACTAGTTCTTTCCAAGAATGTCTGTGTGGTTCTACAGACAGGCTTACTACAGGGGCCACTGAAAAAACCAGTATAGCTTCCAATATTGCTCCTTAAAGCTTCCCATTCCTTTTATCTTTCTGACACCCCATGGCATATAGCAAAGCACCTTGAGGCCATTTTAGTAGGTGCAGTGCATCCTTCCTATTATTGCAGACTGAAAAAATGCATTTAAAAAAACAGTCATGTAAAGTCCAGAGTGCACACACAGCCAAGCAGCAGATGAAAAGGATGGGATCACCCTGCTCTAGAAGGAAGCCCTAAGTGGTGTGGCCATGAGCCACACTGTATTATTTGGCATGCAATCTGATATATCTTGAGACTCATGCAGTTAGCAGTGCTGATGCAGCAAATGTTCAGTTCTGGGCAATCTTCACTCTGTAATGTCGAGGGCAGTGCTGTAGTGTTTTCTTCCTTTTGTGTACCTTTCATCTCACTTCTGAATATTGTATACAGTTTCAGAACTCCTCACAGGATTCCCTCACCCTCTACATCTAATAGAGATGAAACAGATGAAAGAGGTACAGGAGAGAAAAGTAATACAAGTTGTGTGCTGTCTATTGAAGACTGGAAGTAGCATCTCTGTCCTCCACTCAATTTACCAAATGCCTTTTAATTTCCTGCCAAATCCAGTTTGACAAGAAGATCAAATATTAAACTATTTTTCTGAACTGGCCACTTTCCTAGGAGTGACAAAGCGAACCACAGCTCCTCTCCACACTGTGGTCTATGGAAAATGGGATGAGAGAAGGAAAACCAAGAGCACCAATCTGCTGTAACCATCCAAGAGAGAAAAATTTTCATTTCAGTTCCAGTGGTATGTTTCTTTCAAAAGAAAGTAATGGAAATTAGTCCTACTTTAATCCTAAGGGATGAGCAATAATTCCAGCTCTTGAACACAGACTGTTACTCTGAACACAGGATATACAAAAGATGTAAAACCTTTCTACATAACCATCAAAATCACCTCTTTTAAAAGCAATACAAAACTCCCTTCTCAAGTCCCATGTATGCAGGAATGATTATATTTCCAAGGTAGCAAATAATGTACTGTGAAAACAAGAGGAAGGTGAACAGCCAGGGTACTTATCAGTCTCTTAAGACTCTCATAAGTGCCCCATTATTCTCTTCTGAAGCCAGAAGTTCATATGGGTAGTTTGTACATATTTAATATTACAGGAATGTTCTGAGGATTGATTTCCTTCCTCTCTTTATTAGTGGGTCTTAGTGGGATGACATTTACAGCAGAGATACAGGATCACCCTGTTCTTTCTTGAGGCTCTTATATATTGCTCTCAAGAAGACTCCTCAAACCAGTTTGACTGCTGATGAAGGACTTTCCTTCTTGAAGACGAGAAACTGCCCCCAGAAACTGGTCATTTGACTCAGAGCAAACAGCAAGGAAGGCATCCCTTTCTCTTCCATCTGGCAGATAATGCAAATCAATGTACCTTAATATATTTTAATGCTGCTCTAAAATAACAACACGACTAGTCACATGGTTGGAGGTTCAAAAACGTGTACAAGGAAAAGCACTTCAAAAGTTGCAATGAGCATTACCTATGTGAAGCTGAGTATCAGAACATTTTTTAAACAACTATTTCTTAGATTCTCTGACTTATTCCTATCATGAGGATTTTTCAATTTTATTTTTTTTCACCTGACATTTTGCTGCATGGTTTGGTTCCACATGCATGAATTAATTGGCTTTCAGTATGGCATGAGCAACAATCATGGGTCATTTAGGAAGCGTGAAACAAAGAAGTAGCATTGTAAAAGTCATTGTGGATCAACTGAAAATATGGGGCTTAGGAAACTTTCATCTACATGAGAAAAGATGACACCCATATATATTTTTTGTGGAAAAAATGCACCATACCATAAACCATTCCACTGAACAGACACAGGTCTGTGAGCACTCATATTACAGTCATATGTCTTTATAGATAGGCACATACAAAAAAAGACTCAGAGGAGTAATGAAAAAAGGCAAAAAAATCTATATAAAATATTTTTTTTACCATTTCAAGTAGAATGTTCCACGCCTCTTGGGCTTTACTGGTTTTAGTCTTTCTAAACCCACAATAAATAACACAATTCCAAAATTGCAAAGTTCTGGCTTTATTCTGTCTTTTATCTGTTGATGCAGTTTATGCATCATTTATAACTTGCTGCTACAATCTCACCAAATCAATAGTTTTCAATAATAAATAAGTAAATAAATAAGTATTACTGTATGGCTTAGTTTATATAGGCAGGTAAGATAACAATGCAACTGTATTCTTCCTTAACAGTGTTCTGAGATGGGGGAAAACCAAAGTAGATAATATTTTCTCCTTTCTACATGTCTAAATATTGTAATTTTAGTACCAAAATAATGACACAACTACTGTCAAAATGTCATTTTTTTCAAAGTTTAAAGCAGGATTCATTTCACCTTACTTTAGCCATATGGAAGTCAAACACTTCACCCACCCCAGCTATTTAGATAATCAGATAGGCACCTTCTCATATTTTATCCCTGAGGCAAATCTAAGGTTACTGATTAATTAAAGAGATGTTTTAACTGTGCAATCCATAGTTCCCACTCACACAGACAACTTTGAAGGGCAATTCATCCTGATTATGGCAACCATCCACCTTAGGATGAGATGAGTTGAACTCCGGAATTCCCCTTCTTTCTTCATGAACTATGCTGAGCCTAAATGAGGCAACTGAATAGACATTCTTTTAGCTGCTTTATAGGTGGCTAAAATTAGAAAAGATTAATCCCTCTCAGAGTCTGCAAATTCAGTTGGGTTTAGTTCTAGGTGGATTTAGTGCTGAGTTCGCCTGGCTCATGGGTCTTTAATTGCCACAAAGATAATTTAATTAATACACTGGGGGGAGGGAGAGGAAATAAAAAAAGGAACAATATTTTACTATAAGATTATACTACTAAAGGTTTTGAGAACCTTTAGGTGTTAAATACCTTTATATCTACCAGTAATATACTTGTTTTTAACTTCAATAAATGTGTATTGCTTGATATAGAGGTCAGTTACCACCCATTTAAGAATTTAATAATACCCATTTAATAATACCCATTTTTGTAAGGATGCAGCACACTGCTATTTCAATATATTTTTCCTAAATAATATTTTACTATATTGATATATTTTTTATTCATCCCACAGAAATAGATATACTGCCATAGAATAGTTCCCATAGCAAAGAAATACTGCAGTGAAAAGCCAGTACTGTGCTGACTTTAAGATCCTTTTACTAACAAACTACTATTTCCACTGCTGTCTCACTTGAAAAGACTTTCTGAACTAAATCTTTATTTCCAAATATCCACCAAAAATAAAGTATTCTAAATACCTGGATCTCCATACACATTAAGGTTCCAGGATTTTTTTTTCTGGGTTGGATTGCAAGACAAGTTAATTTCCTGAATTTAGGATAAAATCCAGGTATGCAGCTATTCCCTGTTCCAGAAAATAAACCATATTTCCCTAAGAAGGTCTACAATCAAAATATCCAGGAGAGCAAGACATGAAAGTAGGAATCCACTGATTATTAAATAATAACACTTTGATTTTTTAAGAGTGCTTGTATACAAAGTTGAGCCAGCTCTACAGAAAGATTTCTAAGCAGCATCCAAGCATGCTGGAGGTGAATGAAAACCTTTTTGTACACCAATGTTCTCTGATCTAACTTAGCCAGAATCTGAAGAGAACTATGAGTTTTACCAACACTTGGGCCAGCAGAGGCTTCTCCCTTCAGCGGAAGACAGAGAAAACAGCTCACCCAATTCTTCAGAGCATATCCTTTTCTCATAATCACTTCTACCTCCCTTTAGGAAGATTATTTATTATTTAAAAGCTAAAGTCCTATTAAAAATCTTCTGAGAGTTACTTTTGAGCATCAGTCGAAAAGAACACACAACACAATATATTGTTAACGTGCAAGTGTAGCCAAGGTTGTGGCATCCATCTGTATCCCAAAGTGGCTTCCAGTAGAGCATGGGACAGAATAAATAGCCTAGTTCCATTAATGCTTCACAGTTAATAGTTTTCAGACCAGAAGACAAATTACCCAGTAACAGTTTCTAAGTTCCACTGAGAAAAACAATGCTGTGTGGGATCACCTATTTCTGTTTTATCACATAATCATTTGCTGATGTTTGATCTCAAAGGCCAGAAGGGAGACTGAGCTTAGAATCTCATACTGGTCATAGTGATAAGAAGTCATTGTTTATTGATGTTACTGGCCCTTGATCTTTTTGGTTGCGCTGTACTGTGTCTGATCCTGGACTGTAAAACACACAGGAAATTCATTCATGTGCATTTATGGAACTCAGTGATTACTTCTTCCCAGGAAGGAAAAACTTGAGCTTGTCAGAGAGATCCTGGATCAAATGCTGACAAAAAAAACATACTGCATTTTCAAATAATGTGTTAAATATGCTTATCTGAAGGAAATCAACTATTTGGCTTAATAGTGAGAACAGTTTTGTTCTATTATTTAGAAAGCAGGAAAGAAATGTACTTTGGAGAAGAGAGTGTGAAAAGTTTTCAAAGCTGCTTAAGTTTCAGCTTACATTTTCATGCTGAATGCATTAAAAATTATGAAAGAAAGTTACCTAATTTCTTCACATAGAAAGCAAGTGCAGCTGGATTTTTTATACATTGTTCAGTGTTATAAATTAGTACACAAAATAAGACTATCAGTTCCTTGGAAGCCTCCAAGAAACAGGGCTGTTACAGTATTTTTTACTGAGATAAATCTTGTGAGAACCAGGATCCAAGAGATTTTGGCATGGAGACCTCTAATTTTTGTATGCCACCAGCACAGTTAAGTTAAAAAGCGAAACATTAGAAATTGAAGTGTTTCAACATATTTGTGAAAATACACTTTTTGAGCACTTCTGGAAATTCAGAAACTGCAGCACCTGTAGAGTTAGATACCAGCTAAATGACATGTTTTCAGATCACTGTTCTGAAGGTAAACAAGTTTTCTCCAGCTTCTGGTATTTGCTATCAAAGGTAAATTTGTGAATGAGTCACCTAAGAATATTACTGTTCAACAGAATTTGATTTCTTTCTGTCATCACATGAAAGACAGTTATCTACTGGACACACTAAGTCTATTCATTCACTTGTATCAAGAATGTCTGACAGTTTACAGGTTGATATAGAATATTATGCTTCATCAGTCTGTCACATATCACACTGCAATTTGTGTGTCAGATCTTAATGTGGGAGCCCATTGAAGTTGGTGCTTAACTACCATGTTTGGTGTTTAATTGCTTCTTTAGACTTAGTTTCTTGATCTAATGTTTTAAAGATGATTTGCAGACTTAGAAGCTTTGCTTTCACTGAATGTCAAGTGCTAAAATCTGAAGAAAAATTCTAGTTTTCTTGCTGTGTGATAATAAATAATACAGTGTACAAATCACTTGTCAGTCACAGTTACAGCAACAGTGAGCAATTATACAGCACTTTGAAATGGTGTATTTAATTGAGTGAACAGGTTAGACTGCTTATGCTATTAAAAGCTGTCCAATCTCAGACCAGATCTACTAGATTTTTATAGGTGTTAACAGCATAGTATTTTGTAAAAAAACTTTAGCAGCTTCCACATCATGTCAATATGGCTCCATTTGAGCTGTGTGTGTTTCAGTAACAGAAATACTGGCAGACTCCATACAAAACTAATGGGCAGTCTCATCATACATGCTTGTATGATAGGGTATTGCACAGAACCCGTTTCATAGTACTGCAATATAGTTAAGCTATAGTGGGAAGCTGTCTTCTAAGATGATAGACTGAAATGCATGTTATGTTATTTAGGACTGAGAAGTAAAGATATAGAAATAGAATAGTTAGTATTTCCCACAGTAATGCAGAGTAGTTTGGATCACTGAATAGTACTGAGAATAGTGAAGACTCAAGTTCCAGTATCCCCAAAATTATGAGATGCTGACTATCTGTGATGATTTGGGGAAGTCCTAAAAATCCCTCTAATTCATAGAATCATAGAATCATTTAGGTTACAAGACAGGTCCCAGACCAGCAAGTCCAAGCATTAACCCAGAACTGCAGTGTCCACCATTAACCATGCCCCCAAGTGCCACATCTACATGTCTTTTAAAAACCTTCAGGGATAGTAACATACCACTTCCCTGGGCAGCCTGTTCTAGTGCTGGACAACCTATTCAGTGAATAAATTTTTCATAATATCCAACTTGTACCTCTTCTGGCACATCCTGAAGCCATTTCCTCTCATCCCATTCTATTCTTCTGCAATATTAGGATAATATACTTGTATGAGAAGAAGGCTATGATGATTATTATTTGATCAGCATGTTTTATACATCAAGAGACATATATATTCTATCTACACTTACAACTAAATGAAGACAGGAAATTTTTCTGAAATATCATTAATATTACATCTTTGTTTACATATTCCAAAAATATCTGAAACTGTATTACTTGTCATATGTGACTATCATGTTTTCTATTACTGATTGCTTGTTCTATTATCTTCTATAACAATGAGAAAAGAAAGGTGGAGGCTACTGTACTACTGACAAACCAGAAAGACTGAACACATAAAGATAATTCCTACACACATCTAAAAAATACTGCCTGAAAAATAAAATCAGAGACAATTCCTATGTCTAATGAACCAAATATCTTTTGGGAAGGTAATATAGGGAAATGCAGACTATTCATCAATCTCTCTGGATGGACTGGTAATAATTTGTTACACAAAACAGAATGCAAGAAGACATAGACCCTATGAAAGAAGACAGATGGAAGCACACACTGAGATAAGTAAAGGCACAAAATGTGAAACAGCTAGCAAGAAACATGCAAGGTAAACAAAGAAAAGGATCAATAAGAACATCAGCTGCAAGGAGAAGACAAAAGAAAGCTTGTCCACTATTCAACAGGGAAAAAAGCTACCAAGTCATGGCACTAAGAAAACCTTAACGTTTAGCGCACTTACTGCTTCGGCCTTCACTACTGGAGTTAGATGTAATCAGGTAGATAATGTAAATTACACAAACAACAGTGCATTTAAGATAGAAGAAAGGAAACTGGTTAGAGAATACACCCATTAGTTAGCTGGCTCTAAATCCTTCAAAAATTATGAAATTCAGGGAGTGTAGAGAATTTGCTGAAGCAATTTCAGAGGCGCTTCAAAAACTCATGGATGATGAACGGGATTCTCGAAGACTATAAAAAAAATCAAAGAAGTTACCTATCTATCCTTGAAAAAGTGAAAGTAGAAAAAGCTGGAAAACTATATGTATCAGTCAGACTACTCCTCGTTTCTAGAAAAACACTGGAATATATCAGCAAGCAAAAAGCTGCAAGCCTCAGCAAAAGGAATAATGAGTAAGAGTAAAACAATTTTTAAAGCCAATTTCTATGGGGGGCAAAGGAAGAGTAAAACAAGATTTTACTTGTTTAATAGGAAAAAGCAAGCTTTAGTGAAGCTTCTGGTACTAACATAATGTTCTCTAAGTTCTCATAAGCTGACTTAAAATGATCTAAGTTAAGTTAACTGTTAATTAGCAAAACCAGTTGGAAAGCTATATTCAGAGATATGAAAATGGTCCCCTGTTAAACAATATACTGAGAGAGATGGAAATGGTTCCCTGATAAACAAGCATATACTGATTTGTGATTCCTGGGAATCTACATTTGGCCTTATCAGTATTTTCCTTAATAAGTAATATTGGCATAGTTTTAATAAACGTGAAGTTATGAAATACAAAGGTATTGCCAAGCTGAAGCTTAACAGTAAGCATTTTTGCCGACAGAACTAAAATTCAAAATAACCAGAACATATTGGACACACGTTCTGCACAAACAGAATTAATTTCCCCAAAGAGAAGTGAAAAATACTTCACTCGGGCAGAAGTAGTCAATGGCACAAATCCAGACTCTAGAATAACTGCCTGCAAGAAATAAAACATCTGGGGGCTTTCGTGGATATGAAGTTGAACATGAGTCTTCTATACCATGTGGGAAAGGAAGAGACTAGACAATTAGTGGATTAAAAAAAAAAAAGAGAACATAGTCTGTAAAATATGTAAATAATCTTTCTGCTGTGGCTGGCTTTAAGACACATTTCCTTGCAACATTAAATTTTATTTCGGAACCAGAATCCCTAAAGTATCTGGATTGTCTAGAAGTAATAGAGGGCACAATAACAAAAAAATCATCCGAGATAATGATTTAAATATGACTTGTAATGAAACATATAAGTAATATAAGTTAAATATAGCCTAAAACAGGAAAGGTGTGATAGAAGGTAACTGGAGAGAGGAGCAAAAAAAATATTCTTCATGTCTATTGTGGGTAGCTGTGGAAAGGGAGATTAATTCAGGCATAGAGAAAAGCTTACTAGAAGTGATAGCTATGGTCTGGAACAAATTGCCTTAGGAGAGTGAAGAGTAAACATTGGTGAGATTTTTAAAAACAAGCTAGACAAAAGCTGTTTAGTTTTGTCCTTTGTTGTTTGCAACCTAAAACATTTGGAGAGATTCTGTCTTGCCAACACATTGCTTCGTTTCCCTGACTTTATAGTCTTCTGAATTCTTGAGCTGGTTATGATACTTGGTACCATGGTGACAAATGAAGAGAAGTCTGGTGTTTCACAAGGTCGTGTTAAGATGGGAAAGGAGATGCTGTGAGGAAATGGTAACTGTTGGTCACAAAGGTAATAGAGGTGAGAAGCTGAGGTTGACAGGTGACCTAGCAAATAGCCCAGCAAACACAGAATCAAGGGTCTCCCTGAGCTCAGCTGTCTGATAGCCATGATGACTGACAAATGAACAGTTCATCATAAATAATCATAGGACAGGGAGGAGCTTGGAAGACAGAGCAATACTAAATAGGGAAAAAATTAGTCACAAGGTCCAAAGGTCAAAGACCCGACAGAATGTGGTAGGACTGTAGAAAAGGATACCAGAAACAGGTTAATTCAAGAAGGAGAGTTACTGATTTTTATGATGAAAGGTGTTCTTTAATCAGGATATGCCAGTGGAATGTGTGAAGTGCCACTGGATCAGAATTTTTCAGTGAAACTGCTCCAACTACCAAAATACTAAAAAGCAATTTTCTGTAATGGAACGAGATCTCACCAAGTTGCAAGGGACTGTGCTGAAATTTTAAAGAAAAAGGATTAAATACTTGTTCAGGTGACAATGAAGTAGTTAATATTTTTAAGTACAGGAGTATCAGTTAAGTGAGTGCAAGTAACATTTGAGTAAAGAAATGCAAAAGATCTTTTGACTGTTAATGTTTGATCCTCTTTCTAACTCTTGTCATTTTCATGTGAAGATAATTACAGGAGCGATTGGGCCATGGCTCACTCAGATATTTTGCTCTCTCTCCTTAGTGGTTCTGTATTCCTTACTTGTCCCAGAATTTCAGCTGGAAAAACCAAATGTGGAGATGATTTTTTTGCCAATGGTTGCACCAATGGGGGAGTACAGCAGCTGTCAGCAATGCAGGGGGGCACAGACATGGATGCTGGCAGCACAAGGGTCAGGAGGAGCTGAGCAGCCCTGCTGATGGTCCTGGGGTGAGCCATCAGCAAGCACAGGCAGGGCATGCATTTGGAGGAATGGGGAAGCCCTGTGATGTGTTAAGCGGGTTCCCAAGAAAGTAGCATAAGGTCTCAGGACAGAACATACTGTAGGACTCGGTGTGGATAAGGTTTGGGAGACTGCAGGTAAAGCTGGAGTCTCAGGCAAGATGGAATTTGGGGTGGTCTAAGAGAAGGAATTATAGAGAGCTGTGGGGCTCTGACTTACAGAAAACTATGTTTCAGAGCTAGCAGGAAAAGCAGACTTACATGAGATTGAATGAACCTCTCCACCGAGAAGTCTTCAAGGTTCTAGTGCAGCTGCGGCAATAATTCAATTCTGGGCAGAAGAATTACAATTTGGCACATGAAAGGCTTTGAGTCAGGGCAATAATGAGTTTTAAAAACTTCTTCCTCCCTCTAAACATCTATAACCTGATCTTGCTATGAAGAGTGATCACACACACAGCTTGTCCTCAAGTTGGGATAAAACTGTTGTGCATGCTTTTACCACCTTTCCACATTCTTCCTTTTTCTTTTAATATCTTTATGCTTTTTAATAGGGAATATGATAGCTTTACCTCACACAGAATTCTGAATGTCACTCCCAGAAGGATGCCTCAATTTCAAAACCTTCTATCCTGAACTTTTAACTTATGAAGAATATTTCTGTCCCCTTTCATCATCAGTGTAAATATCAAGATGCAGGTTAGCTGAGTAGCCCCTCTTTATAGAGAGAAATACAGTAAAACATACTTCTGTATGAATCCTGTATGAATTCTATATGAATAAATGTACAACTAATAGGGAATAGATCAGTCATGACCTGCAGATGTCCATTTTCTTCCTCAACTATAAAAATTATTACCCAAGCTGTAGAAAACTATGCTGAAAATATCTATAATTAGATGAGCTGAATCACAGCCCTTTGCACTATAAAATCTCTTTTAAAAATGTTATTCAGAACCATACATGTACATTGGTAGTCAAGCTAAGTATCTCAAAAGTGGCTGAATTCATGGCAGAATTAAATAGGTCAATTTTTGTGGTTATCATAAAAATTAAGTATCACTAAGATTCTGGTAGTCTGAGTACATGGTCAAGGACCACATTTTTTTCTTAAGCCAAATGTATTATTATCTTCCTATTTTGATGTGAACATAGAACTGGTTATTATCTATAACTGCATGGTCAGGAGTGTGTCCTAGGTCTTGATTAAACATGGAAGGCAATCTTGCACAAATGTGTGACCACCTTCAGACTTGGATACCTACAATTCATAACACAAAGGCTGATTTTTAAAACTTTCCCTTTACTCTTTGTCATATTAATACAGTTCATTTTCATTCACACAGCCAATAAATGAATCCCTGCAAGACCTCAGGAGTACAGCACAACTTCTGCCTATCATCCAGAACAGCCAGTGAAGGTAAGTACATTGTGCATCAGAAGCTGCTCTGTTTTGCATTCCAACAGCAGCAGCCAGTGCTCCATCATGCATTTGTTACTGCAATATTGGACTGAAATTTCCCTCATTAACTAATTAATAACACAATGCTGCTTGTTGCATCACTGTCATTTGGAAGCACTGCTCTGCTGTGCACTGTGGAATCAGTTGTGTGTGCAAACAGTTCATCGAAGAGTGGTAACTCCTTTGTGAAGTTAAAAGTTCTACATCTGTCCCCTGCTCGTCAGAAAACACCAAAGCAATTACCAGAATTGTTCATGAAAGCCTGCTGCAATATTTATCAATTAAAACACTTCACCAGACAGATCCTATTTATTACTTACAGTGTAGTTTAGAAAACCAAACACAAGATTATATAGTCTCTCATCTGCAATTATTGTTCTATATTGGCCATTTTAAAGGAAACATCTCTGAATTCACAAAATTGCAATTCTAGAACTTCTCTACAACAGGCAAGTGATTAAGCATAGGTGGTATTTTCAAATGGAATTTTCAATATCATATTTGGGGAGAAGGGTGAGTGTTTCAAATTGAAAGATCCTTTAAATATGTATTCTCCTCTCCTCATTTCTCTGTCTCATGCAGTCATGCACTTGATGCCAAGATGTAACAAGTACACTAAAAGTAAATATAACCCAGTTAATTATTAAGAATATCACTATCTTACTTTTTAAATGCCTCAAATACCTCAATTTGCTTCATAAGTAATACTCAAAGCATAACAAAATTATTAAGAATATCATTACTTTACTTTTTAAATGCCTCAAATACCTCAATTTGCTTCATAAGTAATACTCAAAGCATGACAGAATTAGCTCTGAAAACCACCCAATTACTGAAAAAACAGAATATGTATTCACCTCAAACTTTTTCATATTCATGTAATTTGATTAGCAGACAAAAAATGCTTGAACATAAAGCCATATACTGCTAGAAGCATTTATTGTTACCAAGGATGCACATAACAAAGTATTCACACTACTTCAGTGACTTCAAAGTGCTCCTTAGTTCTTCTAAGATGGGGAATGGCAAGATTACTGGGATGATTGCTTAGGGACATGGTTTAGTGACAGATCTGGCAATGTTAGATTAATGGTTGGACTAGATGATCTCAGAGGTCTCCTCCAGTCCTAACAATTCTAAGATTCTATGATCAAGGTCAAATTATCATGAACTGGGGGGAAAAAAAAAAAACAAAACAAAAAAACAAACCAAAAAAAAACAAAACCTCCACAATTCCTAAAGGAATTACTCATGTTCCCAGGAAGAATGATTTGAGTAAGGTTTGTATAATCTAGCTACTCAAATCAAAAATACATGTGAAGAGGGCTCTTTCTCTGGAGCCCATAAAAATTGCTGGAATTCTACTGACTTATATAGACTTTGGACTAAAAAATAAAACTGTTTTTATGTTCTGTATCTATCTATATACACTGAATATGCAGCATGTACATATCACATAGAGGAATAGTCAGAAGACTAAATTTGCTTCCAGGAATATATTTCAAAATAATTTTTGAAGTGTAAAGAACGCAAAATTGTACGCATTAAACCAGTTTTTCTGGTCACCAAAAGAAAAAGCATTATACATATATATGTATGTATGTATGTAGGCATAGGTACAATAGGATTTAACCCACTGGCATGTCCTTGAGTAACATTATTACTTTACAACTGGATGGATGTCCTCACGGTATGAGCCGTTCACTGGAGGTTCTTTTACCTTTAAATTCTTGTATTACAGCTGCTTTATCAATGTCATGCTTATTCATTTTCTTGCATGGCTGGATGCAGAGCTCAGAGCAGCCTGATAGAGAACAACTATGAAAGTATATACATTCACTCCCTTCATTGCTGCCCAGAGCAAATGCAAGGAACTTACTGGATGAAAAACAATTTAAAAACTGGGTATATATTATTATTTTGAAGAAATATTTTACTATATGTATCTTTTGAATGATGAGAAACTTCTGTGGTTCTTGAGCTTTCTTAGCAAGAAGGAATTTTTTTTACATACTTGGAAAGAAAATAGATGACTAATTTAATAGAAGAGGAAAATATAATAAATTAAAATTTCTATTTCATTCAATGCAATATTGTTATTTTACTCCCTTTCATTCCTCTCAAAACCCAGATTTGAAGTATAACTTCTACAACATCTAAACATATTGCTGTACACACTCACTGGAAACACAGCTTATAACACTTATACACTGTTACATATAACTAATAATATACCACCACTATGAGAGGCATACAAAGTTTTATAATGTCTTTGTATATATGCTGCTTATATGAAATCTTTCACTTCTGTGTTATAAATACTGGCCTTGTGTGAAATTTGTAATGTAGATTTCTTAATGAGACAACATACAAGCTTGCAGTGATTTTCCTCAGAATATCTTCCCTTTATCTTCAGTTAACAGAGGATCTAACATTCCTTGGGCATTGAGAGAGAGGGTAGATGGGTCTAGGAAATGTTACTCTGTTTGGCTTTCTGGATTAATATGAATTTAAATCTTTCTGTATTTCTCTCTTCTGTCTGAACCCATAATTACTTCTTTCAAATAGAAGTGGTAGTTTGCTTGTTTTTCTTTTCCTCTTGGTACTTAGAATCATGACCTGGTGCTTAATTCACAAAAACATTGCTTCATACAACACAGATGGCTAAAGCAACATGTGTCCTACTGTCCTGCTTCTGAAGTGGGCAGCCTGATGACTGCAGGCTCTGGTTAGAAATGCTGAGAAGATCAGGTATAAAATTCAGTTGGGTAATTTTGCATCTCTTTGGCATTTGTATTATTCTACATTATTTACAATCCATATTGTTACTGTGTATAAACACTTTAGAGATCTATTCAGCATATGTTCTGGTATCTTTATTATCTGTATGAACAAAATATTTTTAAGTGTCCAGTAACTACAGGCACATGACAAAAAATGTGTGACCATTCTGAGCACATTTCACAACAATGTAAAAAATCAAAGTCACTTTTTTAGTTCATCTTTTCATCAAAGTTTACCACTCATGGTACAATTAATCTAAGGAAAGACACACACCTTCAGTGTAGGTGTGTATTTCAGATACAAATTCTAGATTTTGGTTTTACAGAGGCATCCAATACAGTTCCAGCAGAGTAAATCTGGACTATGCCTCATTTGTTCCCATTTACTATAAAAGGAATAGGAATTACTTATAAACTTAAAGGATACAATGAAGAAACTGTAGATTAAGTTTCTGAACATGTTTTTTTTTTATTCCTTACTGTAAGGCAAATTTTCTTGTCAACACTGGGACACCTGCACTTTAGTGCCTCCAGATGCTGGAAGCCTTGTAAAATACTTAGTGATGAAATGTGCTACCATACACAAAGTCTAAACCCTTGCCTGCAATTTCTTTAACTCCAACATATCCCATTTTCCAGGAATTGTTTTGTGCAGAATAACATTATTTCAGAGGAATTACAAGTTGAATGTAATAAAGTAATATAACCCAACACACTGATACCTTTAAATCTGGATAAAATATGTAGAAGCTCAAAAAGCAGTTTATGACAGTAAAATAAATAAATTAATTCCAAATGTTACACTACAGTAGGTTATATGTTTCTGCCAGATGTTTCTCTTTACACAAACTTTATTATGCCGCAAAGGGCAATTTGTTTTAATGAGAATATTTTTTTAGGATAATATTTATTCTGGAAAGCAGTACTTCTCTAGCTCCACATTCTAATGAGAACAATTTCCTTTGATTCATTGGTGTTACCATTCACATGTTGACTCAGTCAAAACACCAATTAGCTGCACACATGCTGCAAGAGTGAGAAAGCTAGAAAATGCTGATTAGGGTCACAATCCTGAAAACTCTTGATTAATACCATTAACTTAGTGGAGTACTTTGCATGAACTGATTGCATGATTAGGAGCTTTAAAGAAGCAAAATTACTAAATAATTTTGAATAAATTCCAAGTATAGGATCAGTTTCTTTGCTTCTGCATGTGAATGTACTTCTCAAGTCCATTGGGTAGCTATTTTCTAAAGAAAGTTTTAAGTACCCCTATTGCTTAACTGGTGTCATCATTTAGCTGTTTGTTTTTCCAGGCTATACTATTGTTTCAGCCCTTTTTTTTTCAACATGTATTCAATAGGTATTTGTCTCTTATATCAGCTACATATTACTCAGATTTAGAACCTGAATTCTAGTATGGACAAAATTCAAATACACATATACAAGTGCTCTCGCTTTTTCACCTATATCTCACTCTTTCAAGCTGCTACCAAATATACAACCTAAATTATGTGCTGAAAAGTTGAAATCTAAAATAAAGGATTTTGCTTAAGAAAATGAAATGGTTTAAATTCAGCTTCAGCTTGCAGGGAATTTTTACATCTTCTAGCTACTTTGGCCAACACAGATCTTCTCACGAAAAAATTAAGTCAGTGTTAGATCTAGAAAGATTCAGATGTTTAAGCAAGTAAAAGAAAGCCTAGTTTATCTTTCAGTGCACAAATGGGTCCCTTGAATTTCTGTATGTTTTATGAAGTGTCTAGCAGAAACTGGGATCATAGGAAATTTATACAGCACATGTATCATGCATAAACTTGGAATTGTTCATTTCTTGAATCAGCAAAGCAAATAAAAGGCTTTTTTTTCTACCTGAAGAGCAATCTATATTGGTAAAGTTCCATTATAAAATTACATACTGAAAATACATATACCTTCCAGTGAGTACTATAACTCATCATGTTAATTTTAACAACTTAATTTCTAAAGATTTGACTTCTGATGTTGATTGCAATATTATAGCAAAATTATAGTGTCCTCTGGCTCCACATCTGAATCACAAAACAATCTGGTAGAGAACAGATTTTAGCAAAACTGCATATGAGCAGGAACTGAAGTGATACAAAAACGATTCTTCAATTTTTCATTTTAAATTACAGTAACAAGCAAGAAATAAAACAAATCTGCTGACTTAATGATGTTTTGTGTACACAGTAGCTCTGAGTAATACATAGTAAGTAAGCTGTAATAATTTAATGCAGTTTAACAGTTTTATAAAAAACTCAACAGCATTATTATAAATGAGATTTTTGGTTTCACACAGAAATTGAGCAAATACACTAATCTGAAACTTTTATTAGTTTTTCTGGGTTATTTTAGAAAAAAACCACCACTTATGTAGCTCTGAAACAATCAGCTTACTTGCTACATAAAAAAATGGGGATCTATTTAGCATAAATTACATTTTTTAATCTGTTAACAGGAATATGATTAAGTTTATTAAAAAATGCTTGCTTTCTGAGACCACTGAGGTTTCTGTATGTTTTATCCAGAGGAAAAAAAAAAAAAAATCACAGAATCGCAATTTCAGTTGGAAAGGAGCCTTAGGATTTTTGAGCCCAACTATTCACCTAGCACTGCCACATCCCTCAGTGCCAGATTTACATGTCTTCTAAATACCTACAGGGATGGTGATTCCACCTCTTCCCTGGGCAGTCTGTTCCACTGTTTAACAACCCCTTCAGTGCAGAAATTCTTCCTAATATCCAATTGAAACCTCCTCTCATGTAATTTGAGGCTCTTTTTTCTCATTCTGTCATTTGCTACTTGAAAGAAGAGGCCAACCCCCACCTGGCTACAGCCTCCTTTCAGATAGCTGTAGAGAGTGATCAGGTCTTCCAGCTGTCTCCTCTTCTTCAGGCAGAACAACCCAATCTCCATCAGCTGTTCCTCACAGGACTTGTGCTCCAGCCCTTTCACCACCTGCACTGCCATGCTCTGGACATGCTCCAGCCCCTCAATGTCTTTCCTATAGTGAGGGGCCCAGAACTGGACACAGCACTCCAGATGTGGCCTCACCAGTGCTGGGACAGGGGGACAATCTCTGCCCTGGTCCTGCTGGCCACACTATTGCTGATACAGGCCAGGATGCCATTGGCCTTCTTGGCCACCTGGGCACACACTGGCTCAAGTTCAGTCCCTGTCAAACAGCACCCACAGGTCCTTTTCTGCTGGACAGCTTTTCAGCCACTCTGCCCAGCCTGTGGCACTGCCTGGGGTTGTGACCAGTGTGCAGGACCTGACACTTCAAACTGTTGCACCTCAAGCCACTGGCCTCAGCACATTGATCCATCCTACCCACATCCCTCTGCAGAGCCTTCCTCCCCTCAGCAGATCAACCTGGTGTCATCTGCAAACTGACTGAGGGTGCACTTGATCCCCTCATTCACATGAAAGATATGAAACAGGGTTGGCCCCAGTATGGAGCTGTGGGAAATCCCACTGATGACTGTCCATCAGCTGTGTGTAACTCCACTCACCAACACTCTCTAGTCCCAGCTACACAGACAGATCTTTATTCAGTGAAAACTGCACCCATCCAAGCCAAGAGCAGTCATGTTTAAAAGCAATTTTCAGTATGGACATCAATTGATATACTCCTTCTCAAGTTACTTCTCTGTGCATTTTTAATAGCTAATTATGTAACTGCAGAAGTTCAAGGAAATAAAATTATTTTAAGTATATTAAACACAATTGCTATTTATTTTAATTTCTGATGCTTTCTATCTATTTCAATTTTTAAATTACCATGAATACACATTGCTTAAGGTAATGACCCTAAGCCTGTGAATAAAATTCAAAAGTAACTATACATGCAGCAAACTGATAGTAATCAAGAAAGGTAATAAGACCCAAGTGCCTGAAGGGTTTTCAGTCATTTGATACATATGTATAATGGTGTACCTAGCAAATATATCATGTTGTCCTTTGAAGTGATGTTAAGCTGGTAATATTGATGGCTTTATCAACAAGTGAACAGCTTCTGGTTTCCAAGAGCACTTCCACAGAATGGGAAGAAGAGAGTACCTGGAATGTGTTAAAGATGAAGCAGCTACAGACTTGGCAATAGGTTTGATTTCTACTTTTGCCTTTGCAATTTAAAGATGAAACAGAAAGAAAATCCCTATGAGTCATGCTGCAGGACTGACCCTTAAGTGACTGGCTAGTGACTGCATCTAGAGATTTCCCCACCATGTCGTCCACTTGGCTGCCTTAATGAGAAAACTAGCAGTGTATTCTTGTAAAACTTGGCACCGTAAGCATTTCTGGTAAATTCAGACATTTCCTGGGTATTTATCATTCCTAGAAACACTCCTCAATATTGGTGAGATCTGCAAGGGATGCCCTTCAGTATTATTTGCTAGAAAAGTGGTGTCCATTTCAATAAATATTTTTCAATATTAATGAAATTATTATAGAAATAAATGTAGATTCAAGCTTTTTAAAGCACCAAACCATCTGACATAACTGTACAGATGTTAATGTTGAAGAAGAGGCACAATTCCAATAAACTGTTCTCACTCTTGGCTGTGTTTGAAATTTTATTGGTTTTCTTTCTCCTTTTCTTTCCAAATTAACCTCTCTCAGACCCACTGAATTGTTTATAACCTAGCATACTCTAACTTAAATAAAAAATGTAAAATATAAGTTGATTTAAAATAAACCCGTTTGTCTTATCCTGTGCTCTTCCTTAGTAGATGAATAGGTGATTTATTACTTATTATTATTCTGTCTCATTCCAACTGTGAAGCCTGAGAAATATTAGAAGAGGGAAAATAAAACACAAATAACTATATTTACACATGCAGAAAAAGACAAATACTGCAAATATACAGTGTTAATCTATATGCAGATATATTATAAATACATACAATGGAGGCAAACCTAGCTTGTATCAAGAAAGAACTGCTTTGAGTGGATACAGGGTGAGAGATGCTTTCTGGTCACTTTATACAACAGACCATTACCAATAGCCCAAATTGCATCCAAGAGAGCTAAGGACATCTACATATATCAGATCTATTCTCCTATTCTTTCTTTTTTAATCACTGACACTATGATTCTGGTAAATTGATTCAATAATTAAAATATCATTTTACTTAGTGCACAGGGTTTTTTTTTTGCTAAACTAACAGCTACTACACTTTAATTTTTTATTTGTTTCTAAGGGTATTCTTCTCACCATTAAAGATCTAATTCAGACTAACAGAATTCATAACGATCATTTCCTCCTGTCCCCTTCAGTTTTTGAAGATCAGTTTCACCTTAACTTTCTCTCTGAACCCCCCAGTGCCTACACACTTTCTCTTAATTTTCTTATTTTTTAGAATAAATTACAGTTGTAATAAACCGTGCTTAAATTCACTGGGTCTATTCATGTTTTTTTACAGTTTGCAAGTTTCTGTCTGACTTGGCTTAAGTCCAGCTGCTATTTACCCCTGCTATTTGCTAAGGGCCAGGCTGTCATGCAGGCTGCAAGAGAGAAAAGCTGTGTGAGGAGTTTCCCTGACCAGCCAAAGCCAGGCATCGAGCAGCCAGCCCTGCAGAGGCAGCAGTGCCTCATCAGCTGCCATTCCTCACTGCACAGCTGAAATAGTGTGCACTGGCAGACAAACGTGAGCATGGTGTGAGAAGAAATGCAAGTCGTGGTCAGATGTGGATCTGTCTCCTGATTCAATACCTGTTTTTCACCCAGACTGCACAGCTATGTCTCTCCTGAGATTTCAAACAGATCTTGATGTGCCAACCTGCTTCTGTTTGCTCATGACTTTCCTTTTTCTTTTTTTTCCCCCCAAGATTGATTTTTTTTTAAATCACTTAAGCACTTGGCTACTTAAGAGTCATTAATCATTAATTTAATCTACCTTATTTATTAATAAGCTTACTTTCTCTCTAGTCTTCCACTTTCACTTGATACTCTTCTAAAAATTGTATTGACTCCAACTTCTCCAGGTGCCACTAATCTGTCCTCATGTTTTGCTCTCCTTACCTTTTCCCTGAATTATAAATGACCCTGAGTCCATTCAAACGTACCAAAAAGTACCCCAAGAAATGACTCGTAAGTAAGCAAACACTGCTTTATTTCTTTCTTGCACAGGCTCCTGTTTACATACTAAATAAAAGGGTGAAAGATTACACATGTAATTGCTTTATTGCCCGTTATCTACTCGATGATCACTCAGAAAGGTACTTGCAGAAATAGCTGCAGCCTGGGGGGCTGAGAGTAGCAAATACAGATGGTTGAAAACGCCTGTGTGAAGAGACTGTGGAACTCCAAAACCAGAAAGATGGGCTGAAATGTGACACTGAAACACAGAGGTTTGTTCACTTTTGATCAACTTTCAGTTAATGCAGTTTCTTTTTTGATCCAATTATGGATCCACTCTTCAAGCAAGCTATAAATAAATGAGCAGAATCTTTTAAGAAAAAATCACCGAATTACAGTGATTTTTAAAAACCTGCCAATAATAACACATGTGAGTAATAAAAAGCAACATTAAATTAATGCAGATTTCAACTCTGCGGGTTTAAATAGATGCTGATTATTGGAATTAAGGTGTAGTTTACACAATAGTCCTTCTTTGAAGTATATTCTTTCATCTGGAAAACTTTGGGCACAGCACATACTTTTTCATGCAAGATATGAAAACTTTTTCCTTCCATTTTTAAGAGATACTTGCAGCAGTTTGCAAGACAATAAAATCATGGTTTTCTCTCTGGAAAAAACCTGCAACACTGAACTGGAAGGGCAGTAAGGAGAAGTTGGCCCTCACTTAGCCCTGATAATTGCACCCATCTAATGCGAAAAAATTTTGTATTCTCTCATGTAAACCTTGAACAGAATGGCAAAAAATTTAACAGGATTTCATGTGCAGAAAAAGGCATATAAATGTTTCCTATTCAGCTTCAGAAATAACAGCTCTACTAAAACATAATCCCACCAGAAATACCAATTCTATTACCTTTGAACATGACTATGATACATCACTCTAGAAAACACAAGTCACCTTCTAATTGATAGGTAAAGCCTAATTTACAAACTTAGGGAATGACTCTGGTGTGGCAAGAAGTCTTGGCCTTAAATTTGGACTAGAAAGCTGACTTCAGAGAATCCAGAATTTCACAGTTAAACTCTTCTAAGTAGTGACACTTAATAAAAAAGATAGCTGAGTAACACCTACCCTAAATCCACATTAATATGTCAGAACTAGATAATGTCATTAGAAAGTGTCAATGATCCCTCAGCATCCACAAGTGTACCACGAGACACAGGGCTTTTTCAAAAGTTAAAAAAAAAAAACAAACCAACACCTTTTTTTCAGTATTTTCATCCTACCTAAAGTTACAATTATAAAATGAATAATGAAAAGAGACACACAAGTTTTGTCTTTGTTCGTAGAGCTTATGTATCATGTAAAAATTTAGATGATTTTTGGCATTAGTGCTAACTCTAGTCTGTGCTGACCCCCTTGCCAATGCAGTAATATTCTCTAAAAGGAAAAATGTATTGTCAATAAAAATAATTGGTTTGATGATTTGGAATTTTTTCTGGAATTTGTGCTGCACTTAGCTAGCATGCTTAACTCTAGGGCTGATTTTATTTATCATTACAACAAAATATTAATTGAAACCAGTTGAGAGATTTGATTTGTCTAATTGATACAAGAATGAACTGTACATTTCTTTGGTGTTCTAGTCTATAGAAGTGAATTACCTGACCCTTTGATCTTTAAAAAACTAACTTTGTGCTATATTTAATAGTCTTATCATCATTCTTATACAGATCATTTCACATGTTGAGCATCATTCTTACACAGATTTTGGAGTGTTAATATACTTCATTTTTACTAGGAATTTAATCTGTAAGAGGTGAGAGCTACCTAAATATATACCATTATTCATGAATACTTCTTGGTGTGTAGAATTACTGTGCTAGGTCTGTTCTGCTGGGACAGATTAACCCCAGAGTCAGTAATGCCCTGGAGCTGCAGTGCTTTGCAAAGGCATATGGAGATGTGAGGACTCAGTGTGTCCTGTGTCCTTTTTCTACAGCTTCAAAACCATATTTTATCTTTTACAGTGTGAGCATTAAGGACATCTTTTTGATCATCATTTCTGATATCACATTTATCCTTTATTTCATGTGATTTATTTAAAATTTTTCTTCAAAACCATGAGATAATTTCAGTGGTAAGATACAACTTAATGTCCTACATGAAAAAAAGGACACCAAAGTAACATCTCTAAACAATAAACAGGCTGCTGTCTAAGGAGCTATAAAACCAGTACAATGCAGCTGTGGGCAGCAATATAGGATTGACACTGAAAGGATGCATTAAGGATGGCAATTAGACAGGATTCAAACAGGTGTGAAGATGGGACAAATCAGGTAAAACAGACACAGGATTGACAGGGTTGAGAGATTTTTCTGTAGGTGTATGAAAGTAAAGGCAGAATTAAGAATGTAAACAAGAAATGAGGTAGGTAGGTGGGAATCTTACATTACTATTACATCTGTAGAGAAAATTAGCCACAATCTTACACTTTTTCTTCATGAAACACAAGTGCAAAGGATCATTCTTTCTAGAAAAGCAGGTGAAATAAAACCACCTCAACAAAAAGTGTTTCTAATGGTCTGAATCATTTAAAGTTTGACTCAGGCTGATTTACTCCCTTGATTCCCAGCTAATGCTCTTTCCAGCCAGGTTATGGCAGAAGGTCTTCCCATAATGCAGGGTGTGCCTGTGCCACACTGATGGGACCAAGCACCACATCTGAGTTCAAGGAATTCACAAGTGCATGTAGCTGCAGCCACTACAGATTGGTCCATGACATTTTACAGGTCTCTGGACATCACACAATAAACCAAAGCTATGACTAATAAATGGCTGATGACAAGTTAACAGCAAAAGAGGAGTATTTTGTCACAAAACCACACAAAATGTTATCAGTAACTGAAAACTGATTCCAGTCCTTCTTCATATTTTAGAACGAAAACTCTGTAAAGCTTTGTCTTCAGCAATTCACTTATGTATTAAAAATAACACTCTGAAAGAGCTAACAGTCGATTGTTTTCTTGGTCACAGTACACTCCACTTGTTTGTCAAATGCAAACATCCTACAACAGTCTAACGCAGTCAGTTACCTTAAAATCGAGCTATTTATACCTAGTTTAAGAATATTTTGTTACATATACTTTTGTATTAACCATAAATATTCCAAATTTCTAAAGCTTTGCCGTTTCAGAAGGTAAACATCTGTTATCTTGCAAGTGACAGGACTGGGCACCCACACAGGTTCCCCTGCAGTGAAACATTACTGCATTAGGATGCATTAGGATGTAAAGGAAAAACTTGATAATATGCTAACTCTTTACAAGTTACTAACATCAACATTTTCAAAGTAAAACTTTTTTCTAAAAGACACAGTCACAGATCGTTACTGGAAATTCTCACGGTTAACCACAATGATGTGAATTTTCTTACTACCCCTGGGTATTAGACAAAAATCTTTGCTTACTCAAGGAATTCCATGCTCAATAGAAAATCTAAAGAACAAAAGAACTAAAAAAAACAGCCCATTGCAGTTCAAAAGGTGCAAAGAAATGCTTAGGGATTCTACATTATTACAGGAATGTCTTTGCTGATCTACATGAAGCATGACAGGTATAATCCAAGCTGCGACAGGAAAGATTAGTAAAAATCCTACCACAAAGACATGCAAAACACCAAACTATGCTGCTATTAAAATATCACTTTTTGATATGTGTGCACCTAAAATTCAAAAGAAGTAAATGACTCAATATTGCTGGGGAGAACTTTTACTGCATTTCATACTATATTGCATCATTCATTAAGAACACGAGGAGTGGAATGGAATAACAATAATACCCTATTACCCATATGTAATGAAATATAACTAATAGACTCTGGATTGAAATTCAGAAAAAGACTGCCTTTGTTCTTTCATCTGCCACTGATCACCTGTGGGGCCTAAAGGAAATAAATCTACTACTTATGCTTTGCTCCTCTTTCTCATTTACTTGCACTGTGAACTTTTTATGATTAACTTTCCTTGTTATGTCTCTGTACAGCATCAGTAGCATGGGAGACTTGGAGAAATATGTACTTAAATGTGATCCAGTAGCAATTTTAGTCATAATGAGCTCTTCCATTTATTTTCCGTCATTGCTTACTCTTAGAGCTTTAGACACTCCCTTACATACTTCCTCACTTGTCCTGGCAGTTTTCTGGATAGCCATACTTTGACATTCACATATCCCAGGTCAGAAGTGTCCTAAGACAAGAACACAGCCAGCTGTTTCCTTCCTACACTCCTAAATAACCTACGGTCAAATTAAATTACACCTTCCTGCTGCCTAAAGGTCTGGAAGAACCCTCATTATTGAGTCTTCACTGCAGCTAACTACATCTCCCACAAAGGGATCCTAGTTAGACATAATTTTGCTTTAATGCCAATATTTAGTATTTTCCTAGCAAGTAAGACAACTCTAATCTACATGTTCAATTTGATATAGTTTGAACACAAATACTTCATCTCAGGTGGACATTCTTTTCAGGGTACATGCGACAACTGCCCACTCCTTTTGACAGTTATCTGGTCAAAGAAGCCTTAAAGACAAGAACAACACATGTTAAGAACAAACTGTGTCAGTGGCATAACTGGTAAGGATATATGGATTGTGAGGATCTTTATTTTTCCAGTTGGGAGGATAAGGAAAGGAAGGGAGACAAAACACTGAGAGACATAAACCCAGGCCAATTAGCATTAGCAAACAATAACCAGAAACAAACCCAGTCAGTCACACTAATTGATAGGCTATCAAAGAATTGCACTTTTCAAGAGATGAGAATGCAAATCTGAGGGTCCTGCATTTTGGAAGAGTTTGGTGGGACTGTGTCAAGTGGTAGGCAATAAGCAGGGCAAGGGGGAGCAGGAGGGAACAGATAGAGGGGTAGGCACAAAGGGGTATAAAACAACACAATTGCATTGTTAATCAGTGTTGTACAAAGGCAGTGGGGGTTTTTATCCTGTACCACTGTGAATGGTGTACATGTACAAACAAGCTTGAGGTACTGGGCTGAGTGAGGGGCTCAGAGCTGGTGGCTGGAGTGGGCCTTGGGTCACAGCCTGTGTGCCTGGTGTTGGCCACTGGGCTAGCTGTCAGTGTTTGTGAAGGGGCCTCAGGTCCTGGAAGAGGTATCAGTCAGACAGACAGACAGGCCATGCTGGTATTTAGTGTGGGGTATCTGTGGGTCGAGTGTGTGAGTGCTGTGTGTTTGCACCGAGCACCCACTGCACCAGCTGGCAAGCTGGGGACTTGTGGGGCAGGTAAGAGGGGTCCAGGCAAAGCTGCCAGTTGTGTAAAGGGGCCATGCTGGTACCCCAGGGATCTCCATTTGCTTGTGAACTTGGAGAGTGCTGTGTGTGTGCTCCACTGGTGACCTCCTGAGGCAGCCTGTGTGATCGGCCGTGTTGGTGTCCTCGGGGTGTGTGTCCCCACATCTCTGTGTCCCTGTGACACACACTCAGCTTCACTGGTGGTTCAACCTGCAAACCTCACAGCCCTCAGCAGCCCTAACACACATCATACTGCTTCAGACAATCCATCAACAGTCCCTTTGGCACTGCAGACAAAGGCAGAAATCCAAGAATCCTCATTCCAACAGAGAGCAAGAAAAAAGGAAATGTGATTTTAATTTGCTGCAAGGACAGTAAGCTGAAAAGGAGAAAACTAAAACTCTCATTTACTTTCTATCCAGAGATTCGTGTAAAATGCCCAAGCACTCAACAGGTAGAAAATGACGTCTGCCTCTCATCTCATGATTTCTTTTCTGACTGCTTGACAAAAAAAGCATTTTTCAGGTTATCAGCACAATAACTTTTTCCACTTATAAGTTACAACATAACAAAGTGGTTTTTTACCTGCTTATGATTTGCTGGGAGAAGAAGGGGAAAATAGATATTTTTCTTTTTAGTATAAATAAAATAAATCAAATCATACATACATGCAAAATAAGGTTTCTAATTCAATTAAATATATATGATGATCAGCATCTGAACCTGCAGATAATTCAAATATATCAAGAGTAAATCCATGTAAAATAATGTCTAACAATATATTTTTGTAATATCGCCATCTGTTTCACCTTGTGTAAGGGATGTGTAAGTACATGTTATGTATTGTATATTGCCATAAGCCAATTAAGGTAATAAACTCATCTTAGACCTTAAAAATTCAAATATAAAAATGTATAATAAATGTTTTTCTTCACAGTCTTTAACACTGCTTTTCTCAGTTCCCTCAAAGAGACAATGCTTTAGAAAAGAAAAATGGGGATTTCTTCATTTTGGCCTCAGGAAAGAAATCACTGAAGCTGTACCATTTATCATCCTGGAAGGTACTATATGTATTTCAGATAACTGTGAAAATACCATGTTTTGTTCAAAAATGCAGTAATTTTTAATTTGGTTCACTCTACTTAAGATGTTGACTTGGATAAGGTCAAATAAAAGAACAGAGGAACAAAAAGAGAATTGAGTAAGACATATCATCCTAAACCAGCCAAGACTGGAAGGGATCTTGAAAGATCAAGTAGTTCAACCTCTTGTGGAGAAAGGGAGCCGAGATTAGATTAAGCATCCTGTCCAACTGAATCTTGAAACTCTCCAGTGATAGGGACTCATCTGTAAAAAGTGCATTAACTCACTGTAAAAACTTTTAATTCCTATATTGAGATGAAACCTCTCCAAATGCCACTTGGAGCCATTGCCTCCTATCACCTCCATGCGACTTTCTATGAAGAGAGAGCCTTTGTCCTCTTTGTAGCTGCCCTTTTAAGTACTGCTACATTGGACTTCAGCTAGTGTTAAAAGCCCACCCATTTGACTGACAATAGAAAAAAATAATCAGTCCTCTTTGTTTGTCTTGAACAATTTCACTTAGTAATGATTGAGAAACACCAGATAAAGGGACTCCAACCATCTTTGCAGTCCTCATGGAGGGCTGAACACTGCCAACACGATGAGCTGCACCTGGAATCCTCCAGTAACTGTTTAGGTGCATTAGCTTTATTACCTGTCTTGCCCCCAGTAACTCTTACATGAGCCTGCTAAGTTCATTGACTTGGCAGGACTAAAATTCCAAAACATCTGAGCATTTCAATATGGCCTTGTGTATACTGCCTCTTTGGAATTGATTTAAGGACACAGTAAAATGCTTGGTGTGCCAGGCCATAATCTTTGCAAACCCCAATACTATGTCATTTCTGTACTACAAGCTCTTCTAAGTATTTCCAAAGTCATGTAAGATAACACGTACTCCCTCATTATCTCCAGTTGTGTAGCTGTTGTAACTGATATATAATAAGAGATATAGAGAGATAAAATTCTTTGAAGAGTTTTAACTAAATGTGAGGCTGCAGACCTCTACCAGGAAATGCTCCAAATTTGGAACTCTCAACTCACAGCACTCTCCTTTTAGAATTTAGACATCCACAATACTCAGTCTAAAGAGATCCTAACATATAGTCATAAATACACAGTATAACTGTTGACCTCTTTCAAGTTTGGTCATCTGATTCTTTTTGCCAAGAAATGCCAAAAAAAAGTCACACAAAGCCTCCCAAACTAGCAATAAATTTAATTAATCTCCATTTACCTCAAGTAATTAGAAATTAAAGTTATTATTACACCTCTTGACAAAATTATTGCTGTCCCATTATATAGAAATCTTCATGAAAAAACATAGTCCGTATGTTCCAGGATGGAACTGGGTTCTTCCCACTATTAATGCATGTACTCTGAAAATAGTATCATTCCTAGGTAAAGAACCTTACACCTCCCTTTCCAAACAAAATTGTGCATTCACACTGAAACCAGCTTTTCACTTACCTGTACTAGATAAGGTCCCATGTAAAACAGCCAGATGGAAAGAAAAAACTAGTAAAAGTTATCTCCAGTATAAGCAAGACCACGGATGAGAGATCTCTTCTAGGATGCAAAGAAAATAAATTGAAACAGCTTATAGTCTTGACCACAATTAACTTCTCTGTTTCTCCAGTTGGAATTGAAAGAATTTTTATGTCTTTGCCTTAAGGTGGAGAAACAAGCAGTAATGGTGGCACACTTAGTTAAAAACTGCCTCCTATCACAGAATCACAGAATGGTTGAAGTTGGAAGGGACCTCTTGAGTTCAGAGGTCCTCTTTGCACACTTCTTTTGGATATTTACAGACATTGGTTAGATCCCCCTAAGCCTTCTGTTTCCATGCTGAACAGTCTCAGCTCTCTCAGCCTTTCCTCATATGAAAGATGGTCCAGTCTCTTAACTGTCCTTGTGGCATTTTGCTGCAGTCTCTCCAATACATCCATGTCTCTCTTGTACTAAAGAGCCCCTACTGGACACAGTACTTCAGGTTTGGCTTCATCTATGCTGAAGGAGCAGCCAAAACAGGACACTGGTCTTATTACTGAAGAGTGAGGAGAAGAATTGAATACCTCAGCATATTCCATGTCCTTTGTCACCATGACCACTGCCCACTAAGCAGCAGGTCCAGGTTTTCCCCTAGTTAGCATTTGGCTGTTTAAATATTCTTAGTCTCCTTTATTGTTACCTTTGACATTCTTCCATAGTTTCAACTTCAAGTGGGCTTTGGCTCTGCTAACTTCATCCCTGTAACACTGGAGAGCAATTCTGTGCTCTTCATGGGTCATGTGTCCATGATTTCACCTTCTGGATACTTCCTTCTTAAATCTGACTTCTGCCAGCAACTACTCTTAGCCTCTCTTTCCTATCTTCCTGACCAATGGGATGGATATCTCTTAAACTTGACCCCTGAATATCAACCAGCTTTCTTGGCCCCTCTACCCTCAGGGACCTCATCCCACAGAACTCTTTCAAGAATGTGTCTGAAGAGGTCAAAGTCTCCTCTCCTGAAGTACAGACTTGTGATCTTGCCTTTTGCCCTGCTCTCTCAGAATCTTGAACTCCACTATCTCATGGTCACTGCAGCCAAGGTTGCTTTGTCATCAACAGCCCTTCCTCATTCTTGAGTAGGAGACCTAGTGACACACTTCTCTATCACTTGTGTCAGGAACTGGTCATCAGTTCTCTTGAGGAACCTATTGATTTCCTATGTCCTGCTGCATTGTCCCTCCAACAGATACTGGGAGGGATGAAATTCCCCATGAGGAGGAAGGCCTGCATGTGTGAGGCTGCTTCAGGCTGCAAAACTCCTCATCTGTGGAGTAAGGCAGGTGCTTTCCTTCCCCTAAAATAGGCACTTCTTCAGTTACAGACTAAATTTGACTAACAAGTGATTCCCAGCCAAAATCCGAATGCGCCGAATGAATTTGTCAAGACACAGAATGTTGGAAGGGAGACAGACTGAACTGTTGACTAGGATTTGGGAACACTGCAGGTGCCCAAAACCCAAATAAACAATGTTCTGGTGGCCTGGAATTATTGAGGAATGTTGTATTTCAGACTCCTACTAGTAAATGTTATTAAAAAAATTAATATCTGATATTACAGAACTTTCTGTACTGTAGCAGATTAATCTGTGTATTGAAAGCAACTTCAAGCATTTATACCAATGCAATCTCTCTCTGCCCTACTAGCATATTGTATTTTAAAGTCACTATTCTAATACATTTTTATCATATCAAGGTTTTTTCAGATTATAAAACAAATGTTAAGACTAATTTTCTGTAAAATGTAAATAATTATGTACTTTTCGTTTGTTGAATAGGAGAAACTAAAATGAAAAAGTATTCCTTATTGAGAAATTAATGATCATGAAATTAATGATCATGAAAATACTATAGAAAGTGCATCAGTAAAATCATTATACTGTAATAACTGAGAAACCAACTGCAGTGTCATCCATTTTATTTTGTTCTGCTGCCATTAAGTTAGCAGGAAAGAGAATTAAATAAGGTATAATACTTTCCTTTTAAAGAACAGCTGATGTAAGAAGAGATATATGAATGTCGTGGAAAAGTGCTTGACTTCTTTAACTTTTGACTTATTTTTTTCTTATTAAACCAATTATTCCTGCACCATCTAAATCCTTCTGAAATAATTTCCCACTGGCTAAAGCAAAAGCCACTGCAGGGAGCAAAATCAGCCAATTTTTTAAAAGCTGCCTTCATTGAAAACCTACACAACATGCTACAGAATTCAAGCAGATGTTTTCAGGTTCTAAGATTAAGGAAACTTTGTATTAATGTCTTCCAGTGACCTTATTCACAAAATCTGATGCCCTTTAGCTTCACTGGAGCCTGAGGTCAGCAAGAATGTGATATAAAAATATTATGGTTATTAATCACCAACAAGTAAATCTATGAGCTTGCAGCAAACTCTGAGAATAGGATTTGTATTGCAGTCTAATCCATTATTTTTTACAATGCAGCAAATTGAAAGGCCTTTGTCTTCATGGACTTTTGAAGTGTACTTTCTGTAGCATAAAAAAATAAATACCGTGTAATCATATGTTGCATACTGAAAAGTAAGAAGTGAGTAGTATCACTAAACAATATGTGGATCTGATTGAATATAGCAAGAATTATCATCCAAATCTTTTAGAAGTATACATCTGAAAGCCTGCAAGGAACTGAAATTCTTTATAGAGATCCTCATAATATAAGCACAGTTTTTCCCTCTTACACTTAGGTTTAGGCAATGAACTGTAGATCAGTCTGAGTAACGAAAAAAGAAAATTGTAGCTTATTCTCATTATAAGACTTTTTTTAATCAGTTCTCTCAGTAATAAAAAATAGTGTTTGTTTCTAGACGCATTTTCAATATTTGGAAAATAAAGGAAATGGGAAGGAAATGAAAAGGAAAGGCAGGAAAAAGAGTGCAAGGGATGTTGTTTTCTATGATACAGTTGTCTGTGGAAACCAAAAAGTTGTTACTTACTAAAAGGATGGCCATGAATACTAACTATTGCTCACAGTAGCCAAGTGGCCAGTCCTGAAACAGATCACATACTTTTTAAATGAATTTACTTATTTGACTTTATGATAGAAAATGAGTACGGAAACTAGTTTATGTAAATCTCTTTTATGTTTTTACAGGGTTACCAAAAATAATTCAGAACATAATACATTCCCCTACCTTCTGAGTCTGCCTAACTTTGTGAGTGCCTATTCATGCAGCATCCTCTTTGCTCTGGAAGCTCTTTTGCCAATAATTACAATGCACTGCATCTGCTTATATCTGAGAGTTTTACACTCTTCTCCTTCCTAGAATGGCATTTCAATACATTTTTAGGTAGACAGGAATCCAAATCCCATCTAAAACCCCTAGAGAAACCCTAGAAACTTGCATCATCTGCAGCAGCATGGGTAACAGGTGTTACCAACATTTTCTATATTAATTTTGACACCAGAAATAGGTGTCAACTCCTAGGCAAACCAAAGGAAAACAAATCTTTCTGGAACCAGAACATACAGACTGTGTTTTTTCAGCTGAAAAAAAGAATCTAATGTACACAGATTTAACTGTTTCTTAAAAAGCAAATCTTACACACACCCGAATCAGCCCATATTCACTCGTAACGATCTCAAAAAAATCAGGGAAGTATCATAGAAATTTTGATTTTTCTCAAAGTTTAGCAAAACAGCATGTTTATAATGAAGATTAAAATCTCTGTAACAAACTAATGCTATCCCAAGGTAATCACTTAATCTAATTTAAAAGATCAGTATATTAACAAATTACTATTTTTAATTAGACAAAATTTAAATTCATGCTTGGAATTATCATATTCATAGATAATTTCTCCAAGGCCAAGTAAGGTATCAAAATCCAGACCAATGTATGTGTTATCTTGAGCATCACGGAAATTTTGAAGAAACTGCCTAATTTAAAATCACCGATATACAGTGGCTTTACAACCCAATTGAAGATTGAGTATTTGTACAGCCACTGAAAAGTTTTGAGGATCAAAATAATGAGGCATATTTAAACTAATTTCAGCTGTATGTTTCCACCAAATGAAGAATAAATCTCCATCTTTCAAATCTGCAGTATTTTTCTACTTTGGGTTGAACCCTTTCTTGTTTTGCTTTTTTTTTTTTTTTAAGCAATCACAATGTATAAAGCAATGAGGAGTAAAAAAAAGAGATTCCTAGGGATATTTTTCCCTCATTTTAGTCATCTGCTATATGCAGAGATTTTGTTTTATTTGAATTTCCTAAAACACCTCTCTCAAAAATGAGAAACCACATGGAACAAAGAAGAAAAAGCTCAGGGGAAGGAAATGACAGCACTAATATTTATGTGCCATTCAATGCTCCTAACTCTCTTTGGATTTTTTTTGAAAGTGGATCAAAGACCTTCCAGATATTTTGTACAGTAAATTCTTCTAACATCAAAGATGTCACTATTTTTCTCTAGATGAAATGTCTCATTGGTTTCAAAGTTTGTTTTTGCTACCCAAGAATGAATTGTAGTCAGGTAAGTGTGACATGAAACAGCACAAATTCCCTTAATTACTTGATTTTTAATTCATTTGACAACTTTTTTCTTCTACAGGATAAATCCTTGTATTTGTTTTCTTTCATACTGAACTGAAAAGCCTTAATTTATGACATAAATAAGACCACCAACATGAACTAAAAAATAACTTTGTTGAATAATTCTTACCAAGTGAGAAACAATCTCAGTGTTATCATCCACATACGTACATTTCTTAATGCAAGTTGTTTTTCTAGAGAACTTCATGAGCCAAGTCCTAAGCTAAAGTTTTACTGTCATTACTGCTTTTAAAGAGCTGACAGGTGAAGACAGAGTCCTTAATGATTCCTAAGACAATGAGCATGAAGCAGAGGTCTCCTTAACATCAAGAAGTACAAGAGCAGGTATATACAGTAAATCTTTTCCCAGAGATTCCAGTTGAGAGCATTTGCCTTTATCAGTAACTGAGAGCAACTGATTTACTGTGATCACAACACTAATTATTCCTAAGGGAGTCATTGTTGTGAGAAATTACTATTTACCTTCTTATGAGGTGCCTAAATACCATGACCACAGCTTTCTGAATAGCACTGCCTTTTCATATCTACATCTGTTTGAAAGTATAAAGATAAGACTGCTCACTAGTGTCCTTATCTATTTCTTTATTTGAAGACCTGTTAGTGATGGACTTTGGAACACATGAACAGAAGAGCCACGTAGTGATTCAAGAGGTGATGATTTTTCATTCTCAACTAACCTGCTGAAAAGTTAACTATATGCTATTGCTACACAGTATCTATTAAGATGATAAAATGAGGTTGCAGCTGCCTGAACTGTGAATTTTGGATTGCTTTAATGATTTCTTAAACTTTCAACTCTAATCTAAATTGACTCCAAAGAGTTAGATCTAAATTCTGGGAAAGCAAATCTGCTTGAGGGAAGATGCTCAAGAGTCAGCAAACTAAGTTACACTGTACCTGATGCTTCAACAATTAACAGTGAAGATGACCTCATCTTCAAAATGTCAATCTTTACCTAAAAACCGGCATGAACTACTGCAAACTGCAGATTCCTTGACCTGGTATCAGAAAAATCTAGACATTACAAACAACTTCTATAAGATGCAAAAATCAGTACTAGTTAGTGTACACTCCATTTTTTAAAAATCTAGATATAGAATCATGGATCACTGAAAGGTTGGGGCTGGAAGGGACCTTAAAGATCATCTAGTTCCATACTCGCTGCCATGTGCAGGAATGCCATTCACTAGATCAAGTCACTCAGGGCCACATCCAGCCTTGCCCTGAACGCTTTCAGAGGTGGAGTATCCACAACTTCTCTGGACAATCTGTTCCAGTACTGCATCACCCTAAATCTAATTTAATTTTTTCCTAAATCTAATTTAAAACTGCCTTCTTTTAAAACCATTGCCCCTTGCCCTGTCCATTGCAGTCAACATACCTCAACTCTAAATTAAGAAAAATAGTGAGCTGAATAACACTTAAGCACACAATGGTCACATTTCACAGCTACTGCATACTCCTATTGTGCTGTTCATATTCTCCCTCTTCACCATAATACAGATTCTTTCCAAAGTTTTTTAAAGAGGTGATAATTTACATCTTATATAGTAATAGATTTTGAACATGCCAACCTCTGCTTTTACTTTATTTCAGGATTTAATTCTGTCCTGGGGAATGGAAATGGATCTTTAATAAAGCAGCCCAAGAGGTTATGTTCAGTTCTCTAAAGCACTGAGTGACAAGAGAAGCTGTTTTAGGAGTGAATTCCACATGGGACTGGCAGGTGTGACATGAGCCTGTAAGGCCCTTTCTAAAGGCACAGCTAATGGTCAGACAGGGTACTATAGAGGCCTCTAAAATGGAACTTTCTCTATTTTGCTAGCAAATCTTATCCAGTATCTGCTGAATCTTCTGACTGTCTTTTCTCATATTGCTGGATGTGTGAAACTGTGGTTCTCCTCTCTGTGGCAAACGTGTAATTATCTTTGAACCAGAGCAGATCAAAGTTACTTATATAGCTACCTGCAATGATGTTCTGACAGCTTCTGCTCGCTCTGGTGACTTTGCTTTTGAGTGTTTTACAGCAAGAAGAATCTAAGAGAAAGAATTTGATTACAGGAAAAAGCAGTCTTCTAGATTAACCATTAGCAAGGAGAATGGTATCCCTTGCAGATTTACAACATGAACTACGGTAGCAACGCGCTGTTAACTTATTTTTCTTCATTCTGATACCTCTGGACCTTGATTATCCTGGTGCTTGTGTGCCACATTTTACCACTAGCCTAATTTTAGTTGAACATAGTTGGATGTTTAGATTTTCATTCAAGAATCACCTTCATAGCAGGAATATGAATTAGCTCTGTCTTAAGAAAAAAAATACACAAACTGTGTCCATCCTTGACGGAAATTAGTTACACAGAATGAGTTTTTCATCTCAATGAGTTTAATACAGTTGTTTTAAATAAAATTGTTTTATTTTAAATTGATTCTACACAGTCACTTCACAAAAAAATAAGAGATAAATCCAGAACACAATTCACTCTGTTCTTAAACAGGTTAAATGGACTGACCACTGCAAAGTACTGTAGATTATTCCACAGGCTGAAGAAGAGCTTTTCGATAGATATATATATATATATATAGATATATAGATATATATATATATGCATGAATCTGCACCTGAACTAACCCTACTAGTCTGTACTTGTAGAATCGATATAGAGAACTTGGCTGTTTAAAGCACCATTCATCTGCTCCTAACGTATGAGCATGTTGCTCTGCAAGGGTCTCTTTCTCTCCAGTGACTTTAAATGATATCTGGGCACCTAGCTCAGATACAGACCTCCAAAGCTTTGATACCTACATTTGGATAAAGTTCCAATTCTCCACAAAATGCAAAACAACTGATACCAGTTGTGAGGGTAACCTCCCTGTGAGAGCAACACCAGACTGGTTTACAGACTCGGGTTAAGGAAGAGTATTGACAGCCTTGAAGAAAACTGATAGGAAAAGGAAAATTCTGTTACAGAAATTGTAACTGAAAAAGACATTTTATTCTGCATGATAACTGTAATGACAAGAAAGTATTCCATTTTATTAAGTGAACAAAACAACATAGTGTTTATCCAAGGCTATTACAAATTACCTCTGGAACAAATAATTTGGAACTTCCAAAAATATCTGATTCTGCAGAATTTCCAAAAGATTCAAAAGTGTGTATATTGTAATAATAATTATTTTTAAAAGAAAGATAAAGAGCTTATAAATGCTATAAAAGCTAACTGGATATTGTTTCACTAACCTGATACTGATTACAGGCAAAATGATGCTTTCCTGGGAAAAGAAAATGTTCTCAAGGAAGAATAAAATCACAATTATTTCCAAGAAGTGTGCCTTTGTGGAAGATAGGTGTTCTTGGCAAGATTGCTACTTTATAATGAGATCACAAGATCTTTCAGTTCACAAATGTAAATGAGATGAGAACCCAAAACCTTTGAATTAGTAATTAAGACAAGAACAAGCACTTGAAGTAAAAAAGAACTAAATATCCCTCATGGATCATTGAATTAACTAGATTCTCTAAGATCCTGTGCTGTGACTAACTGAGTTTAATAGAAGAAAAGATAAAATCTTTGCTCACACAATTTGCAGATGACAAAAAACTGGCAGGAATACAAATAATGGTGTGGTGAGGCCAATCACACAGCTAAATTTGGATCTTTCTGTAATATGCAGTTATTTGCACAGAGATGAAATATAACTGCCAAATGCAGAGTCAAAGGAATATAAGACAGGTAATGCAATATCTTTAAATAAACTGATACTGACAGACCTAGAAATATTGGCATACAGAGAGCTGAGTTCAAATTGCTTTTATGACAGTGCATTTATAAAGGATAACTCAGTCCTTGGGATCGTATCAAGTCAAAATTGATGCATCCATATATAAACCCAGTGAAACCAGTATTAAAATCCTGTGCCACTTTTTAAAGAAGAATTCAAGAAAGTTAGAAACAATTCAGAAAACAATGACAACATCAAATCAATTCTATAACCTACACTTTTTAGTAAGATATTTAAGACATTCAGCTCAAATTAAGAAGTCAAGAGATGACACAATAATGAGTAATATATTTCCATAGGGTTTTCCGTATTTTTACAGCTTTAACTGCAATGAATAGTCACTGCTATACCTCCTGAAATTCTCAGATAAAAGCGTCATGGTTGCAAGACAGTTGCACTAAGTTGTCACAGTAACTCATTACAGACCAAGCACACTCATTACCAGTGCAGTAACAATAGTTTATTTTCTCATGTTTACACACATGTAAAAAATACCAAAGCCTTGAAAATGGTGGTAAAAGTACAGAATCTTCCAAAGTGTCTGCAAAAATTTTCCAGGCAAGAGCATGCCTAGGAAATATCTCACTCCGACCTGCATGGGTATCTCAAGAGATGTCTGACAGTAAGTGACTGAAAACAAGACTGAATGAAAGCTCAGACCAGACTACATAGTAAGAAAAATAAGGTGCACCTTTTCTGGGACTGAGGACATTAATGATTGGTGTAACTTACCTAAAAAATACCACAAATACTTTATAATTTAAATCTTTTCATTCAAGAATGAAAATCTCTTTATAAGATATGGTAAAGATGAAAAAACTCATTATCAGTAAAAAAATTACTGGGTGAAATTTGATGCCAAGTATATTGAAATTATTAACACTAGATTACCACTGGCTTTTAAAAGCTCCCTGTATATATTCTTTAGATTAATAAATCCCTTAGTAATATCAAAAGGCTTCCAAAATATTTTAAATATATCTGAATGCTTACATACTGTTCGAAGGAATTGTATCTCAATGCTCTCAAAAACAGACAGATGTCTGCCTGTGTTTCATATTTTTTATGCTACTTGTTTTCTGGTATAATTTGGTGTAAGATCGCAATAAAAATTAGGAATTTCCTATAAATTATATGAATGAGGCCATAATATGAACTGAAACTATGTTTCTTCCAGGCCAAGACAGTGTGGTGGGTAACTCAGAATGTTCTGGTACTCCAGCCAGTCCGTGGGGCCAAGTCACTCTGCACTGGCACCGACAGACCAGTTTTGCCCAGACGCGACACACACGCACAGCACGGAGCACATCAGCACCGGCACCGGCACAGTCCGGCAGGCAGCAGCTGGAGGCAGCAGGAGCTGACCCTGCACATGCTGGCAACTTCTCATCTGCCGCTGGAATTCCTCTGCAATCTCCCACGTTCCCCACAGGGTTCGCTGCCATCCTTCCCCGTTGTCCCCCAGAGAGCACAGCCACCTGCGAAGGTTGCGTCTGGTGCCATTTTCCCTGTCTCCCCACACACAGCTGCCCGTGGTGGATGCCATCTTGGAAAGGGCAGTTCCAACATTTTGGGTGTCTGTTTAGAGTTAGGAATTCTGTATCTAGGGATTATTTACTGTTATTTTTTCTCACTGCAGTTTCACTTCTTAGTAAATTGCTATCTTTTCATTTATATCTACTTGTATTTCATTTCTCCTTATTGGTGGAAAGGGATTGGTTAAAACGAAGGCAGAGAACCCATTTTTGACTGTTTCCCTTTAAATTGTTTTAAACCAAGACAGACAAAATGATTCTTTGCAGGAAGATCATAGGACGGGGCGGGGGCG
>VZRX01022569.1:23081-63302 GCA_013398075.1 Notiomystis cincta | reverse complement strand
GGGGAATACCACCAAAAAACCCCAGAAAAAACCCCAACTAACCAACCAACAAACCACAACAACAACAACCAAGGCATGACAAAACAACTTCAGAAGTAATCTCTTAGAAGTAATCTCTTAGAAGTACATTTAATATTGGTAACCTATGAAAGATTTTATGTGCATATACAAGAATAAACATGTTTTGATGAAATATATACAAACAGGTAACCTCAAACATCAATTCCAGAAATTTAACTGGCAATACAAGGAATCACATATATCTTATATTGGCTGTGTCCATATTTTGCTACTAATCACAAAGGTGACAAATAAATTGGGGGTTTAAGGCTAAGAAGGGAAACATATAATTAGGTACCTAATAGTCTTTCTTGACAAGTTCCATGCTTTCTCTGCAGTGTTTAACAGCGACAGAAACCTCTGCTTTAACCATTGTCAAAGACGTACAGAAATAAGACAACAGATCAATCGGGCAGAGATTACTCTGTGCAGATGACAGCAATGCATTGTTTTAGTATCTCAAGTACAAAGAAAACAAGCAAGACATTTTAAGTCATCACTCTTTCTGCATGTAATATTGACTAGGTCACAGTATCTGATTAAACTATTTTATGTATACTTTTACTTCAAATCTCAAAAGTAAGTTAGAACAACAATTTTCTTTTTATCATTGGCAAAGTTTTATTTGCTTTATTAGCAGAGTTGGGTGTTTTAACAGTGTCAACATACCACAATAAAATCTTTATGAAAACCTCCTTGTCACTTTTTCTTAACTGAGATAATTAAGATCAATTTATGAGTATAAATATTGCTTTATTGACATCCTATTTGGTTACCTTTATTCTAGTTGACTAGACTGTATTTGCTTAGTATTATGATTCAACATTAATTGTGAATTATATAGAAATATTAAAACGAGTTCTGATAAAATATTGGGATTATGCAATATTTATATATCCACAAATATGTTATAAAGAAGCTATTAAACAGAAAAGCCACATTGTCAAAACCTTACAGGCTATAAAAGTACCTAATTATTTTAGAAAGACCTAAAGTATATGTCCTTGCCATTATGTACATGGAGAATCTATTAACATTCTCTCATGAGAGAGCAAATACTTTCAGTTCCATCCTCTTCTTTATTCTCATTCAGAGATGACATCCTTTAATTACAAATAAAATGTGTATAATTTTATCCTACTTGAGTCATGTCCAGTGCTTCAGCTAACTTCAATGGAGAAGAGAATATGCACAAAACAAAACATTATAGATCCCATACATGCTGAAATTTAGAAGACTCACGACAGCTGCTAATTGTTTTTTTTTTTATACACACTGTAGAGATGACAGAAAACCAATGTACTTTTCAAGATTCTTTTTGCTCACTTTCAGTGCAATGCAAGTTGTTTATTCTTCCAGCTCTTTGGCACAATCTGCAGGATAAATTTACCGTTACACAGATCCTACCCTCTAAAGAGCCTCAAGAATCACCTAAGTCATCATTTCATACTGACAAATAACTAGATCATTATAAACAGTTTAACATTTTAAAATATGTTAACTGAATAAATAGAATATACCAGGCTTCCAAGAACTTACCAGAAAAAACAAGCTGATTGTTCCCCTACTTTTCTCACCCGTAACTGGTTCTTCACTTCTGAAGCAGATATAAAGTAGTGTCATTGCTAACGAACGGCTTTTTCATTAGGATTAAGTTTAATACTTAATCACTTTTATGGTAGGATTCCACTGAAATTACTGAAACTCTGAGCTATGGTTTATCACATGCTATTTCCCTAATCTTTTCTGAACAATGTCAGGCTCACCTCTGGATTGAGGATTGTTTTAAAAGCCTTTATGAAATACAAAGCTTATGACTCCTATACTTCAGAAGTGATTCCTTCAAACAATAATGAACTGCTCTGCAAGTAGTTTGCTATTAAATGGCTTTGTGAAACCTTCACATTTGCTCAGCACATTCTTTTGCAAAGTCTAGGAGACTTATTCAATTGACCAACATGTTGCTTGGTAGCAGCTTGATCATTTGATTCTTACTGGGAAGATTAAAACTAGAGCATTTCATCATTGTACTCAATTTCTACCACAGTGAGTCAAGAGAGCAAAGGCAAAAAAGAAAAGACCTAATCTTAAATTCGCATTAACACAATTCCTAATCAGATGCAGCTTCTGATAAAAATCCCACATAAAAGCTCTTTGCTTTAGATATCACAGACAAGAAGAAAGTTCACTTTAGCACAAAATTAAAATACAGCTTCAAACTTTCTGTGGTTAAAAAAAAGAAACCAACAATCCCCAAATGCCAATATTACTAGCTAAACTTTCCCAGAATTCTAATTATTATGTGCTGGTATAATAGTGTTTTATTAAAAGCAGACTATGAACAGATTGATCAAAGAGGCAAAACCGTAATTTTGAGAACTTCAAGACTACAGATGTCTGTGACACTTAAGCTTCATTTCTATTAATGAATTAAACATGGCTGTGCACTTTGTCCTGGAAGAAAATTTGTGTGGAATGACCCACATCTACTCTGAACCAACATGCTGGCTTCCAGCAGTAGGTGTTCTTGAACCATAGTAAGTGCAGAAGTATACAAAGGAAGTTTTTGATACTGTGCTGGATGACTAACAAGCAATTATGTTCTGACATAGTTGTCAATCATAGGGATGTCAATTCCAGAACACAGACATTTGCCTGGATACTCTGCTACTAATGAATTAGTAAAAACACAGCTTGTTTTCATAAAGTTCTTAGCTGGAGCTTCACCCTTCCACAGGTCAGTCGTGACAAGTGGGAAGCCATTAACAAACACACAGTGCTGATGAATGCAGAGAAAATGCTTTAGCATCTTTAACTCAGACCAGGAAACATTTAAAAGCTAGGTCCCTGACTTTGGAAAGGGGATTCACAGAAACAGCAGTAAGTGACTAACACCTCACACAAATGGGGCTAGGTGTAAACCTCTGAGCTCCACAATGATTTATTAAATATTGATTTAATCTTTTAGTAAGACTGGTTAGACAAGCTCTGCCGCTGTTCAACCTGCAAGACGTAATTTATCTTCAGGAAATGCTGGAAAATGGTGTACACAAAAATATTTTGCAGTTCAAATCTTCTGTGGATCTTAGTCAGAATTCTCTATTAAGCATCTCTACTTGGCATAACTATTTGCCACTTAATTCTCCATTACCAAAAACCAGATTCTGAAATTTGGAATTAAACTGGTTAAGCCCTAAAACATCACTAGTGGTGGCTGTAGCAGTGTATAGCAGTGTACAAAATCTCCATCTTGTTCAGGGAAGAAATAGTGTAGCATTAACTCCTTGTGCTCAAGAAAGTAAGAAACTTAGATGTTCAGATTCTTAGATTTAATTTTCAAGGAAAATCATAGTTTTTAATGTATAAAGACATAAAACTTGTGGTGAGTGATTTTTTTTTTTTTTTTTGGAGGCAGTGCATTGTATTTTTTTATTCTCATTTTGGAGGAATATACAGTTTAAAACATAGGGCTAATCTTAAATAAAATAACAAAAATATACCAAAAGGAAAGTATATATGTACCTTACCCAAGAAAATTATTCACAGGACACACACAGGACATAGTCAGTAGGATAAAACATAATTCCTTTAGTGAATAATACATAAGGAAATAAGGACAAATATATCAAAGCATGAGATTAGCAATCCAAATGCATTCTAATGTGCCATCTTAGCTTTTTTCCCATTAATAAGCATCTACTGACCTGGGACATAATAAAAAGAGAAATCATGCTTTGACAGATTTTGTTACTGGACAGAATTTTGTTAGTTCACAATAATATCAGGCGTAACAGTTATGAGCACCTACAACACTGCAAATCAGCATATAAATGCAAGAGAATGTATCATTCACCACAACAATCATTTCAATGTTCTTAAGTGTTCAAAAGTACATCTGTTAAAAAATACATTGATATAGGATGTTCTTTGTCAACATGCCACACAATGCTTGCAAATAAAAAAACTGTAACACAATCTATCACTACCATGTTCCAGTTTCAAAATCTTCAGCAAAACATGAAGTGTAAATTTTGGTAAGTGTACACAGGATTGACTTCCATGTGAATTCATGAAATGGTTCCTTGGTGAATACAGCAACTTTAAAGAAGAGAAATTTAATTCTGAATATCTAAAATGTATCCTTCAAAAACTACATAAATTTTAAAATCTTAAATATTTACCTTATTACCTCCTGTTTTAAACATAGTTCTGTCTTAAGTTACACTGAACTTTCCCAATTAGCATATAGCCAACGTAATCACACTTGAACAGAAAGAAAATGAAATTTGCTTTTCAGTATAGTTCTCACAAGTGTGAAACTTACAGGAAAAAATTAATACTTCCTCCCAGAGTAACATAAATGGCAACTTGATTTCATTTAATTTTGCAATAGCATGGCTGGCTCCTGTCTTTTAACATAACTGAAAGGGCTGTGGACAATCTAATGTACTAGAAAAAAGAAACACTTCTGTCTTTCTTTCCTTCCTTTTTTTGCACAGTTGGTGATAATTTTTTGTTTTTTACATCCTAAGATACTCATTCAAAGATGTTGGTGGAGAGCCCCTTGACTTTATGCTCTGTCTGGAAAGTGCTTTTTCCACAGAGGGAGAAAAAAAAAAACCTTTGTTTAAATGCTCCCCTCGCTGGTGGTGTAGAGGCTAAACAGAATAATTAGACTGCTGCTTTGCCAAGGGAAGAATTTTGTGAGCTTTAAAGGATATTACTCAGATCACCAAGATGTGCAAGGTCAGTATCTGGCATGTGATCCTTCTCATAAAGCTCTGCTGACAAAACTGATCTGTCACCTTAGAACAAATAATCCTTTCCCAGTAACAAACTAATGGGGCTCTTCATTTATTATATTCTGGTTTGCAAGAAAAATATATAATAAAAGTCCAGACAACATGTTCTTATATGAACTGTTCATACAATTACATAAAAGTTTACAACAATTCAAGAACATGCATTCTTCTTCTACTTATTTGTAAAAAGCCACAACCAAAATCAAAATCAAAACCAACCAAAATCCAAGCATCTAGGGAAGCAACAAAATATTAAAATGTAGAAGCACAATGCCATATGCTACTCACTGTAGTAGCACAGCATTAAACATTTCTATGAAAATATCCAGGATTCTCTTTACACTTTGATGTGAAGTGGTTGTTTCTTGAAAGTGTTCTGCATTGCACTGATAACTCCCTAAACTGTTTGATGCAAGGCTGGTTACATGAGATGTCCTTAATGAATTCCCTCAGGGCATCTATAACCTATGCTCCCATATTAAAAGAACAGATTAACTTCTTTTCAACCTTCTAGGTTGAAATCACAAATCAATCTATAAATAAAATGGTATTTTATACTTGGAAACCTAGGACATTTGAAATTTCAATGTTTTCTCCATCTGTTATATTAACAGACTTTCCCTTGTAGATTTCTTAGAAAAATCACGGTACTTGAGTCAGTACAAAGGTATGGAAAACTGTTTCTCACATGCTATTTTATGTGGTTCTAGAACACATATTAGTACTTGATCCCACTTTCATTGACTGGCAATAGCAGCCAGCTTTACAGAACAGGAGTACCCTGTAAATCACTGAAAACTATTGCAGTAGATTTCCAACAGAAGATAAGTGTGTTTAGGACTGAACAGAGAAATCAACAGTAGTTTGCAATTCTGCACTCATTTCCTTGTAGCTCTTCAAACTCTTCTTGATTAAAAGGAAAACGAAGTTCTCTTTTATTCTGATTCAACACCTGAAAGGTCTCACATTTTTATCAAATTTTGTATTATTTACAGCTACAATCTGCCACCTTCACATTATCCTCATTGCTCTGCAATGTTTTCTGGAAAGCTGCACCATTTCTCTCATTTTAAAAGCCATTTGGTCACACTATCATGAGTTTCAGAAATCCCCTCGGCCTAGATTCATTCTCACAGCAACTGGAAAATATTGTAATAAATGCACCTTGTCACACCTCATTGAGCACATTTTCATTAACATGCAGCACCAGTTGTATCTTCTGTTATATATAGGAACATGCATAGTGTATTTTCTAATGCCTATTAACCTATAAAAAGATAGGACAAACTTTGATGAATTTTGAGGCAACAAATAAAGTCCCAATTGCCACTATCAGTTCATCTTCAAGTACTGCTTTCTTTGACTATGTAAATTTGACTATCATCTCAAGAAAAAACCTTTTAAAAAAATATAATGAAGAATTTGAAAATGGGTTAATTAGTCCTCTGTGAAAACAAATGACAGGATCCCCAAATGATAAAATTTTTTACTAACACATACTTGGTTTAATCATTATGGGTTGAACAGAACCAAAACCAGAAATCTGCTGAAAAACTGATGGGTCTACCTTAAAGGGAAAATCTAAGGTAAAGAGTTGGGATTTGGGTGTATGACAGTAAGAAAACTTTATCAACTTCCAACATTGTGCAGTCAAAGTCAACAAAATACATACACACAGGATGTATGAGTATCCAAGTCTAAGTAAGACCTTCTTGCACATACATCCTATACATATATACCCTGTGTAACATTAGATTATTCTTCCCTCCTGAATGGCTTTAATAATTATTAGCTATTCTCTGAAGTTTCTGTTAACTGAGAAATTAACTGAATCTCCATAGACAGCCAAACCACAGTCACTTTTAACATATGTAGTATTTCAGAAGAAATAAAAAGATGCAAATGCCAGAGAAACATATTTTTAGTTGTTAACTAGTGTTCATTAACCTTTGTAAAGATAAATAGTCTAATGGTTATGAATACTTCAAGAATTCTCTCCAGTCATGCAAAGGAAAATATATACATACACAATTTAAGGTATCATCCTTACAAAACTCTTTTTTTGTGTGTGTGTTAATAGGACTCCTGGGGTACAAGCAATTAGGTTACTATAAATAATCTAAAAAATTAAAATAAATGTTAAAACCCCTCATACAGCCATAAAGAAACCCCAAATAACTGTGTTACCAGAGATACTAATTAGCTTATGATCCAAATTGTTTCTAAATCATCTTGCATATGACAAACAAATACAGAATGTCAAAAACTCTAGAAGGAAATGACCATGAGAATGTTTAAAAGTCAAATATGACACTGTTTATACAACATTCTCCTTAGAGATTTAAGCTGTCAGAAGATAAAGGGATCTAGCAAGACTGTAATGAAAGTAAAAGATCATATTTTCCCAAAGGAATTAGAATAGCTTTGTATATTAATAAATAGAAGACATTAATATGCCCTTACAAAAGAAAGGCTTCTTAACTTACTATGATGTATGCATAAATGCCTTTTATTCACAGTGTTAAAAGGAAGATGAGCAATAGTTAAGGGCAAAGGCTACACTTTCATTTCTATAAAACAAAGTGTAATTGAATGGGAATTAGATGAATGTATCAGATGCATAGAGAATACATTCTTTGGAGAAAAACTTGTAATAGGGTTCTAAAGAGGAGTGGTTTTGGCATTACCATGCAAGACCAAAAGATGCATAATTGTTCACAGAGGCAGACATCTTCCAGTCATTGAAATGCATCAGAATTCAGTGTACTAAATTTGCAGAAGTAAATTACCAGTAAAAAGTCTGCAAACAAGAAGAATCTGTGAGAAATAACGATTAAACACAGGATGCTTCCCTGATCCAATCCTCCATGACATAAAAGGTACTTATGGTACGGTCAGGACAAGGGTTTAGTCTACTGTCCTGCACTCTCTGCTGTGACCTGATAGGTGCTCTTGCCCACCATCCATGACATGGCTTGAATAGCATCTTATCCCTTCTCTCATTCCCTTGCTCTCCTTTTCACCACTCTTGGGTCTCTCTTTCTCCCCCCATCTCAACCCATCTCTAGCTTTTCCCCTTTGGTTTTGCCACATTCATACTCAAATTCAGAATATCTGATACCATTACTCAAGTAGTTACAACTGGTATTACTAAAAGACTCTGCTCCTCTAATGATCTTCAATGTTCCCCTCCACCTGTGACATTCAGCCTTAACTCCTGCTTAACTACCTAAAACCAGCCATCTCTTATTTGCAGTTTCTGTCAGCCTCGCACAATGTCACAAACATCTATTTCTCATGTCCTTTCAAGAAGTCTCTAACATCCTGCTTGGTCATTCCAACCTCAGAACAGGGACTGGTCATGTTCCCACAGCCTGAAGGGCCCACCCCACTTCTCTCCCTGGACTGAATAAGTAAGGCCACTGTGTTTAACCTCACAACTTACATGACTAGAATTGGGAGGAATTAATCTGATGGAAGGATATGTCCATGCAGGACACTAAGTGATTTAAGTCTGCAGTGATCTAAGCTTGCTTTGCCTACAGACTTGAGCCCACATACAGACCACACGACTGGGCTTCAATCTAAAAGTTGTTCAACTGCCTGTGTAGCCTCTCAGTAGGGCAGCCTTTCCTTGCACTCATATTTGTCCACATTTTGAAATTCTTGGCTTCCAGCTTGATTTCTCCCTTGTCTGTAAACTCCTTATATAAAAAGTAAAAACTCAATAGTGTTTCTTTATCTCTCAGCTAACACCTTGGCTGAACATGGACACCAAATTTCTTTTATATACCAGAGATGCCAGAATTTGTTGTTACATATTTTCAGCCTAAGAAGCCTTGAAGATCCTCTGCGTTCTTCTCTTCACCTGATGTGGGACATGGAGGCCTTCCTCTTTCCTCACATACGCAAGGAAAAAAAAGAATGTGGGCCCCATTTTTCTGCTAATTCTTTTTCCAAGATGTTGGAAATGCTGGGAAAAATCCCAGGAAATTCTCCTCATTCTCTTGGCACTGGAAGAAGATGGCTGGATTGCAAGAGCAAGACATTTCTCATGTCAGGAAAGGATGATGGGAAATATTGCTCCTGTTGGCAGTGAAAAGATTACATCCTGTCATTCCATTTTGCATCCATCCTGAATGCACAGGGCTTACAACCAAGTCTTTCCTAAACCCACAGATTCTCTGTCTTTTCAGGGGGCTTAATGCTTCTTCGTTATAGGGGAAAAAAAGCAGTTTATTTGACTTGTGATAATTTTATTTGCATGTATCTTAGCTGAGTGAGTTTTCCATTTTCCATCTTCAACTTTTTATTAGTGTCAGAAGTACTCTGTGTATTTTCAGGATCAGAGTAGAGTAACATTATCTGTACAGTACAGGTATTGCTCCTTACAAGTTCTCCAAAAGCTCCACTGAGCAGTAGGTGAAAGCTTTAAATCTTCAGCATAAAAACACCATAGATGACACTGTGGAGAAGGAAGTGCTGTCAGACGTAATCACACTCAGTTAATCACAGAAGGAAAAGCTGCAATATAAGATATGGTAACAAATATCATGGGTAGGTTCAGGAAAAATCCCAATACAAATATGTATTATTAAGAATATAGAACAAGTATGGAGAAAATTTAACCTCTGTATATAGTGCTATGGTGATTTGTATACATAATTGATATATAATTTCCATCAGTTAAAACTATTTTACAATTAGGTAAAATGTTTTACAGTAAAGTACTTAGTGGGTTGATTAGCTTACTGAAATAATTATTGAGAATTATATAATTCCATTCATATGGAGAAAATGCTGGATATTAGAGGGCTCTTTAACCGAAAAGATGCTCACTTGCAGTGCAATTACCTACTGAATCAAATTATCGAAGAAAACAATGGCTCTCTATCTTCCTCCTTATAGCTTCAAAACAGAATTAGACACCTCTCAGGAAAATGGTTTTAGCTAAATTTTACTTATCAAACTCAATATAGATGTAAAAACCTAATGTTTGACTAGATGATCTACTGACACATATTAGTGAGCTATTTTGTCACAGTATGGACAACTGTCAAAAACTACAAGTAAGGAATTATATGAACAGATCCATGGAAGAATAATATACTTTTTTCCACATGTACCTGGTGAAAGTGATGGTGACTCTCCCAAACTCACCCTTGGTAATCAGAAAGTACAAACCAGCCACACATCCCAGAGTTATGCATTAATACTGCAGTGGAGTAAGACACCCAAGCTGACAGAGGAAATAGCATCATGTGTCTTAAAACATTTCTGTAGAAACAGTAGTGGGCACAAGAGGAATACCTCAGTCTTGCAGGCTTGACCTCATTTAGCACATAGGTCCTTTCCAATTCATGGTCCAGAACCTGTACATTAACACTACAACTGAATCAACCCTTACAGATGTTACAACACAAAATGGAAGTTTGCTTCCTTAAGCTTATTACATTTAAGCCATCACAAAATATTTTTTTAATGTTGCTTTTTTCTTATATTCATTTGTTTGCCAGATATATATTTTAATCTGCGTCATTTTAAAACAACAAAAAGAGATTCTGTATTTTTTAATTATTATAGGAATAATTCATTATTTGAAAGGCAGCTCTAAAATAAATTTCTGCAGTGTGAGTGAATTTGCACACTACACAGACAAAAATGGTTAGTATTCTGGATTCCACATTTTTAAGGTGCATTACTAAAACTCAGCTAACTGACTAGGGAAAAAAACTTTACCAAATATAAATCACAGAATGCATTTGTTTAGGTGTGATGCTGTGTAAGTGGAAAAGTAAAGCATGCAGTAACTGCAAAAAAGCAGATTGTTCTGACCTAACACAAAAATATTTAAGGGAATACTTTAAAATATGTCAGCCACAAAATGCAGTAAGAAGAAAGAAATGGGTCATGCTCTCTATCTATCATACTCATTGCCATAGTGTATAAGCAATTCTAAGAAAATTACATTCATGGCAAGGTACTTTTTCCTCTTTAGCTGATACCTCAAGTGCAGACCTCTACAGAGAACTAGAAAGCTCTTATACATGATAGACATTAATAATGTACTAGAATCACTCAATCTTCCACTTTTTATATACTCTGGAAGCTCTTCATAAAGCTCAGCATGCTCAGATATAAAAAACTCAGAGATGACCTCATATTAAATTAGGGTTGGGTGCCTAAATGAAGACCAAAACCACTTCAGACTCTGTACCAGTAAGAGAGACATCCGAGATCAGGTCAGCTTTGGGTAGTCTGTACCACCTTTGAAGCACAGATTCTGCCCACCAAGTAGCTGGTGAACCTTATGCCATAAGCACCTAACTTTCATTTTCTTTTTCAGATCAGTTCTAAGGTGTCTGAAGGTGTGTCACAGTCAGTTGCAGCACCTTTCTATAGCATATAACAGAACATAATGTGTTGTGACAATAATGTCTGAGGTCCACACAGGGTAAATACAGCCAAACTTACCACAGTGTCAGCCAAATGGCCTTTAGGGATTTGTCTCTGTGATGAGCATTTTAGAAATTACAATATGGCACAAGTCAAACATTATCTGAGAGAACACTAGAGCTCAGGCAACACAAAGGAAAAATAGTTTCGGTCTTGCTCTCAGAGTGTGCTATTTATCAGTACAGAGGCAGCTCAGATTAAAGCTAGGAAATGTGAGCATGAGCCCTCAGCACTGTCATGCTGAGTGAGAGTAACTCGGTGCTAAGGCATGGCCTTACTGTGATGTCCCATCTCTGTGATCACATGTCAGTGTGTGCAAGTTCCATCGCTCCCACATAAGTCTACCCCTAAGCTTGCTGGATGAATTAGGCTTCTTTTTGTTCAAAAGCTTGCAGATTTCCCATCTTACTCCTTTGCTACCCTGTTTGCAAATCGATGAGAGCTGGTGCATCTGCAGGCAGCAGAGGCTTGGTTATGACAACAGACTTCCAGAAGGACCTGCCACATCTGCACCAAGAACAATGTTTGTGACCTCACTTAATAGAAACATTTGCCTCTTTTTTTCTTTCACTTCTAAAGTATCTACACTACATTTTTGTAATACTTACTCCCCAGAAAAAAAAAAGAGGCATTTCACACTTCTAACTGATAAGAAACACAATCTTCTGAAAACAATTACACTAAAACCTAGCAGAGTCAGGGTGACACATCACTAAGGATTATTATAAATCTGCTGACAAGGCAGTCCCATTTGAACAGCCTATGTATACTTATTTACTGATAAAATGAAAATACAACAACTCTTTCATATCATAATGCAAAAAGTGAAGATACTTAACATGGATCAGTTCCAAGCTTATTTTGTCCAGAAGTCCCCAGCAAATGTCTGGAGTATATGAGAAGCAAGAGTTGGATGAGAAAGACTTGAAAAAAATGTAAAAAAGAGAAAGAACTGATGGTGTTTGAACTAACTTCTAAATAAATATTACTTATAGATTAATTACCACCTCTGAGATTTTGCTGATCAGATACAAGAAAAAGGAAATATATTCCTTCTTCTTTTCAAACTGTCTTCTGAATTATTAATCATACCTTGAATATGAAAATTTATTTTGGATAAACCACATCTCTATTTTAAGCTGAGACAGATGCTAAACTTCAAAACTATTTTCTTCAGATGGATGCAACTTTACAAGACAGAAGAAATATTTTAAATTAAATATTATTTATATCTTCCATCAACTGTAACCTCAATGAACCTTAACATTTATTCCCAGATTAAGTTCTGCTGAATTTCAGAGTTCAATTGACAAGTTCTATAGTAACTTATACATCTAATTTTTGTAGTTGTCCCATTTTATACTAGAATTGTTTTTGTCAATTGTCTTGAGAGAAGTTTGTATACCAATTAAATACCACTATATTTTTAGTCTGCACTGTACGGAATACGGAACTCATGCAAAAAATCTGCAAACAGATCTGTATGAAGTAGAACACAGTTCTGATGCATTTACTTGATTATAAATAATCAACAGGAATTATACTATACTAGGACAAACTATGTCAACCTTTTAATTAAAAAACACATTTTAGCATTAGTTATACAAAGCACTGGAAATTACAAGAGTGCCCTACTGCTTTCCCTTCCTTGAACTTAAAGTAGCCCATTTGATTTACAGTAAAACAGATGGGGTTAATAACTACACTGGGATGAATGTGAGTACCTACTCTAATAAGAAAGACTACGAAACCAGAAGTTATGGCAGACATGTAATCATAGCTGCCTTTTAATTATTAGCACTGGAGGTAGCTCAAAAGCACCATGACTTAGGCTATGGTTTCACAAGTCTCTGGCTGCAGTACCAGACACACAACTGTTTGTGCAGCTGCTCCCTGAAGCAGATCAGGGAAAGTATCCAACTTAAATAAAATACAGCAGGAAAAATTATCTAGTGTTAGTTTCCCACTGTACTTCACTAAGAAGCCGCAGAAGTGGTTGGGCTATTAGAAAGAGCAGAGGACAGCACATACTGTCAAAAAGTCAGCAAGGAAGGAACATTAATAACTTCAAGTGCATTCTGATGCCAAAAATAAATAAAGAGAAAAGTAAAAAAGAGCTTTAAGAATACCCAGAAAACTGGCACTTTACTGAGAAATTGCCAGACAAAGCTATCCCATTCTATTTGAACAGAATACTATTCTTCAGCATAAATATTTCTGATACAAATCAATGAAAATGGAGTAAGTCAAACAAGGCAAAACTAGCTACCCTTATTAAAAGAGATCTCCAATACACAGCTGGTTCACAAGCCTTAGAATGAATTTTATCCTTCCAGTACCACAGACACTTAAAAGGTAAGGAGGTATGCAAGCATGGAACATGAAAATAAAAGCCATGCTTGAAAAATTCATACTTACTTTAATTCAGGAATTTACATTAAATAAGGAAATCAGGATTACAGGGTGCCCCACAAATCCAACAGAGATAAGCAAATTCTTAACTGAATCCTCTGAACCTCTATTAGTACAAGGAGCTTGAACATAGATGTCAGAAAACAAAATACTTAAAGACATTGAATGTGCCTTTTAATACTCAAATTCATAATGGCAACCCAATTCCTACTGAAATCGATGTGACTAGATACCTCAATTGACATTGTCTAACTTTAGATAGCAATTGAGGCACTGAGGTGGGAGATGAAGAAGCAGGCTAATTTTCCTGTCCGACTACCTTTCTGTCACTGTTGACTACAAAAGAACTCAGGAAAGCCAGGCTCCTAACTTAGGTGTCCAAATTATGTGGAAGGAAGATGGGTTTTGATAGCTTTGTGGATTTAACTGAGATGCTCAAATGCATTCCACTTAAATACAGACAGCAAGGAGTCTCATGGCTCTAGGCTTTTTCTCTTGTTAACTGAGAAAGAAACCTCCAGGAGTCAGGACTGGTGCACCTCACCGTACTTTCTCTCCACAGCCTACACTGAGGGCTAACCTGCCTAATTTAGGACAGAACTACTTTCAGAAGAATTTCTAAGATTTATAATCACTAAGTAGGAGTGAACAACAGTAAGAAATAGGTACCTTTCAGTGGTAAATTCAAATGCTGTATCTTGGCAAAGTCTTTCAGCAGATCTTCAACAGATGAATTAATTATCTCAGTGACTTCACCACTCAGCTGTCTTGAGTAACTCAATGCCAAATCATCATGCTATGAAACTAATCTCAATGAGTTGTACTTTTCACTTGCCACCTCTCAGATGAAAAAAATAAATCCTAGATTTCATGATCTTCACATGTTCGATGTATGAATGGGAGGGTGGGAAAAATACCTATCCTTTCTTTAAGAATCCATAAAAAAAGAAAAAAAGATATAACCTGAACACACTAGTGTGTGTTGCAAAACCTCCTGCTTTTACTGTACCAGAAGAGACAACATAAACTGAAAATTGATGGATTATTCTACTTGTAGGTTTTAAGCTACAGTATGGAAAACTGTTTAGCTATAAAACATTTATTTAAACTACTTTCCTTCAAACTGATACTGCAGACATTCAACACAAAGAATTTTAACTTTTGAAGCAAATGTAACCACAATGGTTTTCTTTATTCTTCTTGAAAGAGAAGTATTAGAGTAACTATATTTATAAACCATTATATGAAATCCTTCATGGTTATTCTTAAGAGAACTTTAAGTGAAAAATTTATAAAGAACAGAGAACACTGGTTTCCACTTTCATGTATTTATAAGTGTGAAGGAAAGGGTCAAAGGCAAGAGTAGAATTTCTCACAATACTTTCCTTGTGAATAACAGCTGAGAAGTCTGGAAAGCAAACTAATTGCTTAACTTTCACATTATCAACAAAGCTGTCTTTTGAAAGTGCAGTTAAAATCTCCGTCATCTGTTATGTTTGATCAAGTTAGTTTTGACTGAAATACTCACACTGCCTAAAAAGAGAGCTCTTTATCTTTTTTAAAGGGTTTTGGAGACACCTAAGAAAATGCTGTTTCTTTTGACTTCTAAGCCTTTTCGGGAAAGGATGCAGTAACTATAAGTACTGTCATCGGAAGAATTTAAAAGATTAAACAAATGGTGTCTAGTTAGAAAAAAAGTACATTCAAATAATGAATGTTATCAAGTTTCTGATATCTTAACACTAAACACTGAAATAATCACAGGTTGGAAAAGACCTCTGAAATCACTGAGTCCAACTTCTGATTGAACACAGCCCTGTCAACTAGACCATACCTCCAGTCATTTCCTGAACACTTCAGGGGTGGTGACTCCACTTTGTCCCTGGGTGGTCCATTCCAACATTTAACAATCCTTTCAGTTAAGAAATTCCTCCTGATGTCCAACCTGAATCTCCCCAGATGCAGCTTGAGGCAATTTCATCTTGTCCAGCAGCTGGTTGCCTGGGAGAAAAGGCCACCCCCCACCTTGCTACAACCTCCTCCCAGATAGTTGTAGAGAGCAGTAAGGTCACTCTTGAACCTTCTTTTCTCCAGGCTAAATATCCCCAGCTCCCTCAGCAACAGCCCCAGCTTCCACAGAAAAGAGGGAGCATGTGATTCTATCTCTACATATAGTGTATCAAACAGAATGAATGTTTCAAGTCTTGATCCATATCAAAGCATTGTCCAATATTCCCCCAGCAGGATTTGAATCTGGCTTGTAGATATTTTAATAAGCAACAATATCTGAAATAGAAAAAGGAAAATTTATATATATATATATTATATATACCTATATAGGTATTAGTCTATCTGTGTAATTCTACTGCTGACACCAAATCTCTCTTTGGAGGAATCAAGATATTTCCTAGTAATTATGGGGCTGCTAAAAGCTTTACATGGCAAAACAACTGTATAACTTCAGTAAAGACCCTAAGAGGATGTAACTATATCATGCACCTTGTTCTTCCTTGGAAAGCCAGATTTCTGCATACACCCCAGTAAACTACAGATATATACTAAACTTTTCATGCCTCTTGAATAAAAAATAGTTCATTCTCCCAGTCTCACTGCATTGAACTAATTCCCAAACAGCAGTGCTAAAAATACTATTGGCCAGCAGTTCAACTGTCATCAACACTAATATCAATAAAATCTGCTTAAAAGCAACTGGAATGGGTTAATGCTACCATAAATATACAGCACAACAGAAGGAGCCCCAGAGTATCTGTGACAGGAAGAGGTGGCACAGGATTCACAGGAGACCTGTGCTTCTCCAGAAGAACCCCCGAGGCCAGGTAAGAGGTTTCAGGCCTGAATACAGTATCAATGTTTGGGCTTGGGAAACTGAATTTAAAAAAAATAATACATTGCGCAATACACAGGAACAGAACAGCTTTTTTTTTTTTTTTAGTATTACTGATTTTAGTCTCAAAAGGAAATGCTAACTAAAAATAACCAAACTAAAAACAGATAAAGAAAGTTCTGAGCATAAGAAGGAGCATCAGATAAATCAGACAGGAAATGTACACAGATGAGCAGGAGAATGATGCATGCAAGTTAAAGTCTTATATAAAGAAGGAGAATTACCAGGAACCTTCATGCTCTGTGAGCTGGCTATGAATTGTTATCTTTCTATGACTGAATATGTTTTTGTTTCTCCACATTTTTTCTGCTGAGGAACTTGGTATATCTATCAAAGGCATTTTCAGGGATTTTAATATGAGAGTGCCTACCAGCTGTGTTTCTGTGGCAAAATAATGGGGTTTATTTCTGCAATAGATTAATTTTGTGAAATTGGTCTACAGATCATACAGATAGACCACAATCTCTTTTAAAGGAAAAAAACGAAGGAAAAAACTTATCCATAGACACAAAATTACTAAAACAAAAGGTCTGTACATACTGCAGCATTCTCCTTAAGTTAGATGTACTAGAGTTTCCTAGCACAAGATTTGGGAATAAAGTTTAAAATCCTTCCCTGAAGAACATATTTTTCCCTCCAGCTTCATAACAAATCTTTCAATCATTTTTTGCTCATTGTTAAAGCTCCTCTGTATTTTAAGCCCTGGCTTTGTTGTTAGCCAAGCCAGTTGTCTGTGGCCTCCTCAGGCAAGGATGAAGCTGCGCTGTACACAGACAGAAAAAAAAGCAGCAACAGAATAGATCTGAATGTCCATGTCATAAAAATATCCAACACATACAGTCTTGACAGTTTTCTTTAAGATGTATTAAAACCCAAGAGAAATGGTTTAACTCTTTGTACACATCACTCAGAGGAAAAGCAACTAGATTATTAAAGTATACATACATAAATATTGGTCTAAAAAACTAAACAACAACCCAAACATTTTTCCAAATCTCAAACTATTTTCTTTACATCTGGAAAGAGACAGATGGGGCTTCTCCTTGGGATTAACAAGCCATGTGGAAGCAGGTACCTCTCACTAGCCCTGTGAAAGGTCAGCCAGTCACCCTCTGCCCTGGGATGTAAAATTCTCAGGGTGGGAAGGAGAGTAGGCAGAAATCTAGCTCAAGCATTATCCTCAAAACTCATAGAAAATGGCAGAAATAACTAGGGGTTTAGACCCTGCTATGAAGACACGGAACAAGAATGTCTTCTCAAGGTTTGAAGCATTCAATGTTTTCAATCCACCGGCTGTTTAAAGTAAAAGACATATAAATATAAAAGAGAACAGAGTCCAAATCCCCCTACTGTCCATTTCTAGGTAGACACTTTTCCCTCCCTGAAGAGAAAGGGAGGGAAGCAGCACAAAGTTTTGCAGAAAATGCAGCATAATTAAAGCATTAGGAAAGATTTCGAGTGTTGTAAATACTCACAAAGTAAATACTTGGAAGCAGTTGCTACATGTAATTTTTGAAAACATACCAAAGAGACAAGAGAAAAACATCAATCACCAGTAAAAATGCTTTCACTTAATGCATTTCTCAAAGGTCCTCCAAGGCATAACTTTATTAGGGTAGTAACAATAAGTAGATTAGAACAGGCCTTGATGTTCAAAGGGCAACTAGGTACTGGTGCTGGACTACATCTGGGAACAGACAATAGAAAACACTCTTTCAAAGAAAAGTTCCTGAAGTAACATTTATTTGAGACAGCATAGAGTACAAGAATTTTCTCTTTAGATTAACTTTCTTACATCTGAAGTAGGCTATGTACTATTGTACTGTTCTTATAGTCCTGGTGACCTAAGTACAGAGGTAAGAGTAGGATTTGTAGATATGGATAATAACCTTTTATGAGCTCAGAAAACATGGCTGAAAGTTTATCCATTCCGTATAGATCATAAGAGAAATTACCTCCGTCGACAAACTTCTGCCTAACTTATTTTATATAATAAAATCCAGTAAAAATTAGAATTTTAATGATAATTTATACAACATAAAGTCCTATTTTTTTCCTACCATTTGTTTACTTCCTTCCGCTAGGAATGTTCTCAATCCTATATATTTATTATAGCAACAGAGTCATGAATCAAAAAAGATAGTTGAAAGCAAACCCAAATAACAGCTTAAAATAATATTCAGTAGAGAATCACAATAAAAAGAATCTGGTTTCACTTAATAAGGCATGTTAAGCTTTAGCCTGCTAAAGAATGGAGGCAAAATATTACTTACGTAAGGTAAAGACTCATTTAGCAATTAATAATAAATCATGAACACTTACTTCCAATGTCATTCTTTCCCTTCATAGTGCTACAGATTCCATTTGATAACCTGAAGATGACTTGGGGCAGGAACAGGCAGGAATTGTTTCTTCATGGTGATATAGCAGTGTTGCAAGATGTCAAGACGCTCCAAGTATCTCAGTTTTGTAAAAAATAAAGTAGTTGTCATGCACAACCTTTCTCCATCTGTGATCAAGTAATAAAATGTTTGACAAAATCTTTGAAGTCCTGTTTTGTTGTAAAATGTGGTACTTCGAAGTCCCATCAATGGATCTCAGGTTTTACTACTTTCTTAAAAGCCTGAGACAAATTCAGTTAGACAGTATGAATCATGGCAAAGAGCGCAAAAATAAAGGAAGATCTTTTGGCCATCATCTGTTTTTTAAAAAAGCCTTAATGAAGAACTATGCAAAAACTGCACAGAGCAATAATGTCAGTGGTGTACAAGTCTCTGATGTTGAAAGAAATAGGTGTGACTTCAGCACCTACACAGGTAACATGACTTGATACCCCCTAACCCAAGCCATCCAGAAAGTATTCATTTACGATACAAAAGGCACAGATCCTAAGGTCTTTAAAAATTTATAAAGCATGCAAAGAGTATCCAAATCAACCATAAACATTTAATGTGATATTTATATTTGAAAAGAATTTTGTGATACACATACAACGCCAAATCCCTCTTAGTTGCAAAGCTGCTTGAAGAGATTGAGTAACTTGGTGGTTTTCCCTTAAATCTCTGCATGAGGAAGAAACCTGGGGGGAAGTGTGTGTAGTAGACTGCATTCAATTTTCTCATTAAATTGACACTGTATATCTTTCAAAGAATCATTCTAGTGCCAGACTGTATTATGATGAATGCTTTCCTATTCACACTTACCATTTTTAAGACTGGAGCAGGATTGTAGATCTGACTGTTGTAACACACTTTGGGCCTGCAAAATAATTCTTTACAAAACAGGACAGTGGCTGGCATTTGATTGCAGTGCATCTTCAAAAGCTGATGGATGCTAACCCTGAACTGAAGAACTTGAAATGGGGTCGATATTCTGTCATCCCAAACAGCCTGTTCCAGTGACTAATTACCTTGATTATTAAAATGTATGGCTTATTTCATACCTGGGTCCATCTGGCCCATGTGTATTAACCAAATGGGGAAGCACTAGCCTAGATACTGCTTATGTCTGGATATTGGAAATGCACCTCAGCCAGCTGAGTACCTCCTCATGGCCAGAGATCACCCTGCCAAGAAGATGTATTCACCACTGTAAACTTACTTAGTAGCTCACCAGGTTCGTATGATGAGTATTTACTCTGTCAATGTGGATACAAAGGGACAGCAAAAGAATGCTACTAACACTGCATCTCCATATTAAATAGATAGTGTCAACATCTGAAGCTTAAACAGTAAAGGGAAAATAGAAAATATGAAAACAGAGCTGTAGAACAAACCAGCACATTTTTCTCCAAAATTTGTCCATGCTCTAAAGCTTTGAGTCAAGAGTAACCAATATCACCTATTCCTATATTATTATGGGACCAGAAGCAAGTCAGAAGGTTTTTTTGAGAAATTACTTAAACTTTGAATTAAACTTGACATGCTCTCTTTAGAATATTTTTCTTGCTTCATTTTCCTAGAAGATTAAATAAGAGTTTTCTTGGTCTTCAGAATTTTCATTTTTAAGTTTTCAGGAAAATGCTGCAATGCTGTTATCACACTGTGTGAGGTTTTACATTTTCAGGTGTGATAAGTTAAAAACTACCACTTGTTCTGCATTCTCAACATGTACAAGCGAGAAGATGCCAAGGCTGGACTTCTTTCAGTGGCACAGAAGTTACTTTCATGTAAATGAGCCAAGTTAGGGCACTGCTCCTTCTACTGCAGCTGCAGCTTCTAGCTGTACTGTGTTTCACTGAAATTTAAAGCTAGATAACGCAGAGAAGTGAGGAGCCACAGTCTCCTAAACACAACCCAAACTTTTTTCCTTTAGGTTACATAAGGAGAGTAGTGTCCTCATTTGAGAAGCAGAAAAGAGACTTTCTGGATTCTTTGCAAAAAGCAGTTGATTAGTTCTTAATACTGCCTTTGATTTTAATTTCCCTTTCTGATACTTACTGTCATTTTAGGCTGGGATCTTCTCCAGAAAGGACTGTTGGTTTCAGTTATACACTGAGTAGGTGAGGGAACTGAGATTGTAAAGTTCTAGAGAAATGAAGACATTAAAAAGACACACCTATTTTCCTCCTTTTTCTTCTTTCTGCTTAATGTCCTCATTTTCTACTTATTATTTCTCTAAAGATTGTTTTTTTAGGATTTATTAATCTCAGATTTTTTTATTTCGTTTCCTTAATCCACACCTGTAGTAAGTGCACAGATATAAGCTAATGCTCAGATATTTTTTAAAGATTTTTAATTGATATTTTTAATGATTTATATCACTAGTATTCGTGCTCTTGATTGGTTTTATAAGAGGTGTTGAGTTTTCAGAAAATATGCAAACAGCTTGCACCTTGCATCTTCCCAAATTTTTCAGACAGTATGTTCCTGTTCCAGTTGCAATAGGAACCATAGCAACTGCAGGGAGAGAAGTCGAGTATCAAAGAACTGATTCAGCTACTGAAGCAAATCAGTAGTTAGAAACAGGAACAAACCTATGATCGTGATTTTTTTTTCACCCTGCTACCTTGTCTGTTCTGTATCTTAACTCAAAAACTGGGATGGTCCTGATAAGCAGCAATTTGAATTGCAATTTTTAAAATCTTGTTTCCCTAGGCTCCAGTGACTCTCCTGTAGCAGTGACATTGTCTAGAGCTTCAACATAACTTAGCCCCTTACTTTCAGAATATACATATATGCTATGCACAGTTCATGTAAGTAAAAAGCAGTAATCATTGGAGGTTTTGACTCCTTTTAAAACAGACATATTTGATCTCATTTCCTTTGAGCATGATGGGACTAAATGCCCCTATTTCACATGTAGACACTGCATTGTTGACTTCTACATTCTGAAAGTGTGAACTTGAATCTTTTGCCCAGAATACTGTGTGATTTGCTTTTCTCAAGGTTTTGCAGGATATCCTCTGTGGGATCAGCACCTTGCTGTAGTGCCAGGCCTGGAGGACAAAGAGGACACCCTATGACAGCTAAAACAGCCCTAGACAGATGCCTGGTGTGCAGCTGAATCGAGGCCTGAATCTCATCCCAATGATCTACTGTTAACGCCTTTGCCTCTGGGAGGGTCACGCTGCACTATGTCATTAAACCATTCTGTTCTTAGGCAGTTACCTTTTCTTCTCTTCATGGTGCCCTTCTCACTACTTCATCTTCCATGTTCTGGGCTAGTTTGTACCACGGAACCAAAAGAGGAAGCAAAATTAAACTTCTTTAAACCAAAGGGGTGGTTAATCTGCTTCCCAGTAAGGACTAAGTGCAGTGAGTGGAGAAAGAGCTATCTCTAAATCCTTAATTGTAAAAGACCTTGAAAAACATTATCATTAAAAGAAAACAGCAGGTTTATGATTCCGAGGTATAAAAGAAAGAAAAAGAAATAAAGCCAGCTTAATAAGCCATTAAATATAAAATGGAAATATTAAATGAAGAACTAAATCTTTCCCACAGGAGTAATCACTACAAAATTTCCTTAAATATTAGCTTCTACCTAATAACACAATAAAGGAAAAGACCTTACATAAAACAAATTACAGATTTTCATCCTCTGCTCCGAAGGAAACCCTTAAATTAGATGGCTATTTCAATTTATTTTCAAAACAACAAGAATAAGTCATGAAGAATCAAGTCCCTCATGAGACTGATCAAAATTGAATTTGCAGTTTCCTGCACTATGCTGACAATCATTTACAATAAAATCGGAATGAGAAAGGGAAATTGTCTGTGGGACCACTGAGCCAGGTAATAGCTTCAGTATAACACGGTCACACAGCCAAAATCAAATTAAAATGTACATAGAATTTTAATATGGTTGAACCAGGCCTTACTTTGCTTGTAGGATTCTGGCTTGCAACTTTTAAGTAACAGATCAGGAGTGAAAAAAACTACTCATTGGTGATAATCAGGCATTTAATGTTACCAGCAATTTGTTTAAAATAACATGACATTACAATTGTGTTAGGCAAAACAAAGAAAATTAGCTTGCAAACAAGTTCAGTTTGAAACTGTATGACATAATGGAAACATAAAGGAAAGCCATGCTATAACTTCAAATTTCTAGTCCTTCTCTGTAAATCTACAAACTTTGTAAATTATAACTACATCATCCCATCTTACAAACTCAAAAGACCTCATGGGCACAACATGAAAAACAAGGAATACTTCAAATATTTAATTATTTTCAGATACTTAACAATAAATAAATATATTTACATATCCATAATGTGATTTACACAAGTAGGGAACAAAGACTGGCATACTTCAGTTTAAAACTGACCTGTTAACTTGTTTTGAAAGAAATCTTCTCAGCCATATAACAAGCCTGGCCCTGCAGAACATCTTTGCTATACTTTGCACAAGTTCATTTCCACAAGCAGCCAGCCCATGGCTATCACAGTGGTAGCAGTGGAGGGAAATGTCCATTGGCATTTAGATACTTATCTCTTCATTCTTAAGTTAGTGAATTGTCTCTCAATCAGCAAATAATTCCTTTTTTAAAAGTCTGGTGACCTTAGAGGATTCACTGAAAACAGCAATAAAATTGATGTGATCTGGACACTGGAAGTATATCCAGCCCAGAGCCCCTACACATCTTGAAAAACACTTGCTCTAAAGTGATTCAGGCCCGTGAGTGCAAACTATATTTATAAATCATACAAATAATTAAAAATACTCACTGGAGCAGCACCCTTGCTTTGTGGCACACAAGTATCCTAACCACAGAACTACAGAGCTAATTTTTCACTTTGCTTCTGTCACAGTGGGTATTAAGCAGCCATACAGACGAGGACAGCTGCAAAAGGGAAGAGTTACACACTGCAAAATAAATTACCCAGAAACAGCCAACTCTGCTCAGTAAATTCTGCTGTATTTTTAGACACTATCCAAAATCCCTACGTAAATGGCTACTGTACAAGTGCTGAATGGCTATGCAGCTGATCTACAGCAAATCTGTAGCGTGCTGTATTGTGGCCTGCAATACATACGCATTTCAAATGCACTGAAATAGTAAATACAAAATGTTCTCTTCCAGAACTTGAGGATCAGCAGATCTCTATCACAGCACTCCTCCAGGCTGCACAGACCTAAGTTCAAGCCTTTAATGAAAGATGAGATTTGTGTATTTATTAAAAATGGATATTACTCATATTAATAGCTCTTTTAAGAATCAAAGTACAGCTACTTACACTTGCTCATGACCTGATTTATATCAGTAAAAGATTGTTTCATTACCACTGTTAAAATCACTGTCACCCACTTCATTACATACATACTCTTCTGCTTAATTCAAGAACAGAAAGAAAAGTAGATATTCACTTCTTATTTTGCATGTAAGCAAATTGCCACATGATAAGCATGTTCTTCATGAAGCACAGATTTTACAATATGTTTACAGAACCTTATTGAACATTTCTACCTCTCCAGCAGGAGGGAAGCTCCAAGCACTAATCCAACTTTCATTTACTTCAGGATAAAAGCAATCACCTCCAAGAAGCTGACAGACTGGAAACTCAAGTGTGAGCTTCCTACTCAATAACCTGCTTTTGTTCCCAAACTTTACTCACATCCTTGCACTGTCAGATAGGGTGGGTATAAGGTTTCAGAGACTAGAGAACTTCTGAGGGCTCTTACTGTGGTAAGAGACTCACTGTAGTAAGAGATTCACTGGGGCACAGCTTCAAACACACCTCAGTGGAGTAATACATGAAATTTAGCTAAGTGTCCAAGCTGTCATTACAGTCAAGGGTGACACTGGCCTCAGCTCAGTTGTCTAACCATAGGTTTCAGGTGACATTTGGCAAGTCCTGAAGTCTTTAGTCTTGGGGTTTTGTCTCCACAGGAGCAAAACTCTCCTCCCAGGTTTCTATGTACCATGCAGAGGTTTTTTTGTGTATTACCTGGCTTAATTCTCTCTTTATTATATTTCATCTACTTCAAGTACCCGTATACCTATTTCCAGGAAAAGTCAGTGCTTGGTTTGTTAAATTTTGTAATAATGCATTTTAATGTTTGATTAATTCCAATTTGATGCAACTCTACCCTCCCTCATTTTTCCTTTTTGCTGTTTTGACAAGATGGTTTTCTAATTTAAAAAATCACTTAAAATACAGTCAGATACATCCACTCTAGATATAAGCATATCTATCCTTAAAAATTCCATGTAAGATCAGATAATGTTAGGTTTACTTCTATTGGGAAGGAATCCTGGTTCTACCTCCCACAAAGTCTTTGAAAATGCAGTAAATGATTGCACTTCTAAGCAGTATGTCAGGTTCACTGAGATGTAATTTGAAAAAAATAAAAGGTTAAAACTAAGGCTGTCTATACTGCAAAAACTGCAAAATTCTTTGAATCTATCACGTAGAATATGTAGTTCATAATAGTATAAGTATCTGTTGAAGTGACAGTGTACAGATCTATTAGCTCTATATACAAGAGTTCCACTGTAGGACTAATAATGAGGAAAAAAAAATCATGTACCAAGTTATGAACAAATTTATTCTAAATTTAAACCCATTCTGAAAGAGTCTTTATGACTGAAGCAATCCATCCCATTATGTTATAGTAAAGAACTGTGTAATCTTCTTGGAGAGAGATTAATGAACAAACCCTTTTTGCTAGAGCATAACACTCACAGATTAAGCTTAAACCTAGTTAAAACATTCAAATAATTTAACTAGGTTTTGTAAATCACATTTTAAACCTGTCCTAAGACCAAGGAAAGTCTGTTGAGCAGTCCACTGTTCCTCACCAGTTAAATGGAGCACCTTTCATTTGTTCCTATTGAACAATTTTTTCACACTTTGTCTCCATCATGTCAGGACTATTTTGAGTTCCATCTTTCAACAAGACTTGACTTGCTAACTTTTTGGGTTTTTTCTTTTTCTTAACACAGAATAAAAATACTAAGTGAAAACTTCCATGCGTATTTGAAAATCTTGGAAATATAAAAGGCTGCAGGCAATTCTATCTTAGAAATAATACTAAACGTTATTCAAAACCATCAGCTTTATACTACCTTCTCTGCTGGAGTTCAGTCTTTTTTCAAACTCCTGCATTTTGCCAGCTATTAGCTTCCCAAAGTTCTCAGCATAAGCAGGATGCAGGCATCCATGAAAATTCAGATTTTCTATGGCCATTGCTCTCAAGGCAATGATGCTTTAAATTCTAATTCACTTTTTTTTTCCTAATGCATAAGAACTACATAAAGCCTAAAATAATCTAACTTAGTGTATGTCTACACTGATCAGGGTGTTACAGAAACATAAACCAAAATAGTAGTTAGCTGAGTACTAATAAAAATATGAAAACCAAATCTTAGTACTCACCGAGTACGAGACTGAACAGTGCACCAACATCAGCTTAATTGTAACTCAGACATTATTGTAACTAGGAGAAATAACTGATGGTAAATTAACAGGCTGAGACTAGAATGGGGGAGCACAAGTGCCCACTTGAAAAATACAACTTAAGAAAAGACTGATGTGGTGAAAACTGCTACAGAAGCCCATTAAATCCCTGTGCATACATATAAATATATATATATATATATCACACACACACCAGGAGTGCCTACAGGCACAGCACACATGTAGGCAAATAAGTATCTACAGATAAGAAGATAAAGTAGAACCAAATCTCTTTGGAATGATAAAAGACTTACTTGTAATACAGAAATAAAATTCAGGGTTAATAATGACATTTTAGGTATTAATCTAAATCTCCAGATTTCTGCACTCAGAGCAGCCCCTTAATGCTATGGTTTAGGTATAGACAGACATACTGGGTCCAAATCTAAGTCATATTAGCATAACGTTTATCCTGCTTTTTTTATTAAAAAGGACTCAAAATACCATATGAATAGACGATTTCTGAAGTTAATAAAGTTTGTGTAACAGCTTTGTTCCTTAGACCAATCAGTGGGTATAATCATTCTCCTGTGTTATTAAAATTCCCTATTTCCTCAGTCCATAGTGGAGCATGATCATAGCTATGGGGAAGGGCTGCAGAGCAACAGAGGAACATAACTCTGGCGAACCACAGATATTTTTGAGAGCCTCATCCCTCAATATAACAGAGTGACAAATGGAATCTCTTAACCTATCCATATTTTTTTCTTTCAATAGAGTCCTTAAGCTTCATTTAATTAAAAGAAGTTGGGATTTACCAGTATTTAGATTTTGGCTTATTTATATCACACTTAAAATATAAAGGATTATGGAGATGAGAAAGAAGAAAATGCTGGAACATCAAAGCAGTTCGTATTGCAAATGATCTGAAGGGCAACACATCATTTGAAACCATGAGAGATATAGCAGCTCTAGCTGGGAGTTTTCTGATCTTCAAATCATTCTTCAGAAAACTTCACAAATGGAAAGCAATTGAATCAGTGCCAGAGCACATTTAGTTTTACAAAGATGAACAGAAATTCCATTATTTCTTACGGCTTGCCGGAGAAAGCAGCTCAGAAGATTTCAACACATTTTCTAGTTCACACAATTTACTTTAGCTACTGACTAAAACTTTATCCTATTTAAATGTAATAATTGTACTGTGATCTCAAACAATATGATGGAACAATTTGACTTCATTTCATTCTGCTCTAGGATAAAGTGGAAATTGATCTATTGTGTAGCAATAATTTCACAGAAAAACACTGAACTGCATCAAGAAAGCCTGATTCTAAATACTTTAGAACTTACACAGCAAAAGCATTAAATTTTTCCTACACAGTAGGGAGTGTCAGGTAATGCTCTATTCAAGAGTGCAGTTTATTACCTCTTGCATACAGACACACACTTGCCAAGTCCACTGTTTCAGTGACAGGCAGCCCATTCAGAAATGATTGATGCTTCCATATTTATAAAACATTATGCTACAGTACTAGAGTTGCCAAATATAGTAGCACAAAGAAAAGTCCATTTGCTCTGGACTCCACAACGAAATTCTTATCTCTAAATTTTCCTTTCAACCAGACAAACTATTCTATGTCATACATGACCACTTTTTAAAGGGTTATGAGCTCTCTGGTGGAAAAACAGTGAAGTGACACAAGATCTGCTATTGCATTGCACAGCGCTTCATCCTACTGCAGATCACCAGATTCTTAGATGCCTATTCCATTCCTCTCCAAAGCTTAGGAATTGGAGGGATTTCTCTCTTCTCTGCACAAAACCCAGCACTGCATTGTGACTACACTGCAACCCTGGTGGCACTTGTTAATCTTTTGATTACAGGTATAGACAAAGGTCAAGTGTGAATTCTGAGTAACATCTAAGAACTGTAATGTGTGTGTGTGTGTGTGTGTGTGTGTTTATGTACATACAGAGAGAGGTCTACAGCAGGTCAGTGTAAGGTTTAAAAAGGATTTGGATCTATGGTTACTAGAATGGAGATGTTATAGCAATCCCTGTACAACAGCAACAATCTCTTCTTCAAATATTAAGACAATAAACGCTAAAAAATCAGATATGTGCAAGAATGTTATCCTATCAAATTACAGTCTCAAAACACAATTATCATACAGCTTAAGTTCTCTAGTCATCTTTCCCAAAAGCAAAATGATTTATTGCTCTCCAGAATGTATCTCTCACTTACTGAATTAATATCTTACTTAACTCCATTGTCACCTATCCTTCCCTTACCATTCCTTAAAGGTGTTAAAAAGAAAGAGATTCACAATGAAAAATAAAAGATGCATTCTGAAACACCCTGAAACATAAGGAAAAAATGTAACTCAGTAGGACGCAGTACACAAGTGAAGCGATTTGCACCAGGTAGCTTGACATGTCCTAAGAGAGGTGTAATTTTTGCAACATTTGAAAATTGCCAATAGTTACTGTCAGGAGGCAGCACTTACCACAATACAGAACCACGGAATTCTGAGGAACGTTAGAAGGTGACGAAGATATGTCAGTATATATAGATAAATACTCTCACATAAAGACACATGCACACACAAAACAGTTAGTAAGATAGATGGGTTGACAGATGCTTCATTTCACCAACACAGTCACCCTAAATTCCCTGGTAGTCAGACATTCTGAAGACTCAAGATCTCTCCACTGTATTTAATGCTGGATGAAAACACATCTCTGAAGACCTCCAAAGTCACATACAGATCACTTATTTTAACTGCCTACTTCTCTCTACTGAATATGTAAGAAACTGAGACAAAACATGAGCTATTTGTTCTGTTGGGATCTTGTCCATCCCTTTAAGGCCAAGGCACCCAACCTCAACATACTTTGAAAAGAGGCAGGTGACAGCAGTGGCAAAGTCCACGACATCTGCTCCCTTCTGTACAAACCCCAACAATCTCCTTCACACTTTTGCCTGACTCATGAGATGTCTGTCCAGTTGGCAAAGTAGCAGAAGAGATAGTTACACCCCTAGCTGCCCAGCCAAGCCTCATCTAAACATAAAGGGAATGCCTAAACATTTGGTGGAGAGATAGGCACCCTGTCATACTGTAATTCGGATTGGAAAGGACTTTAAGGAGGTCTCCAGCCCGAAATCCTGCTCAAAGCAGGGTCAAAACTGAATTCAGATCAGACAGAATGTCTTAGTATGTTCCTAGAATTCCAAGCTGAAAAAACATCATCAGCATCTCATTATTGTTTCTGAATCTGAAATCATTTAGCTTTAATTTTAGTTAGCAATGGTTGCAATTCTTCAAAAATGAGTGGTATGCTCAATAGCATCTTTCCACAAATAATTACTTCAAGGTTAAACAAGGTTTTAAATCTAAATAATACCAGAATCCATGCAACATTCTCTCTCAGTTATATTTCTTTACATAAAAGGAAAATAAAGACAAAACTACTAAAGACTAAAGCACATAAGGTATATAAAATAGACTTAGCTTTTAAGTATATGCTTTGAAAAGTATTTGTTTAAATGTGTATTATGGACCAAGGACAGTGGGAGAAGCAACTAGTATTAAACTACACATTTGGGAAGTAATGCTTGTATCTCTGCAATAAGAACTGCTTAGAAGTGCTCCACAAAAAAAAATAAAAACTAATTGCCAAGCAGTCCTGAACCCATCTCTCTAGAGGGAGGATATATAATCACTAGGCTACAAAGGCAAGCTCCTTTCTTTGCATCAGTGCTTCTTGAATTCCCTTCTACACTGTAAATCATCACTGCTAGGGGAGTCAAAAGTGCACACATCTCACGTTAGCCTCTGATATGGTGTTTGGGTGTTTAGGGCTTCTCCTTGGACTGGCAGGCCATACAGCCTGATTGTGTACTAGCTGAGTAGGGCCTAAAACCAAGCCCCTGAATAACTGCTCAGATTGGTTAGAGGGAACTACCCTTATTTCTGCTCGAAGGCATATATATGTCCCTGTCTTTCAGGGAGAATTCACCTAAGAATGAGATATACCCTGCACACACTATGCAAATACACCATTAGTCAATGGTGTCCCTGCAGGACAAAAAAAACCAACAGAAATATAGGTTTGGGTCCTAATTTCACCTTATTTCATTTAGCTGTCATTTAAATCCCATTCTTGTGAAGACTGAGAAATTCTTGGGATTGCACAAGTATATCATCTAGGTAACTAAGATTTGGTTTTGCATGTTGGTTTTTCTCTTGTGTTGGGGGTAAGGAGGAGATATTAAAAGAGCCCTTGCTTAAGTAAAGTATAGTGGGTTACTGAGCAGAGTCTACAGCCCTAGGTCAGCAGAACAACACAACATATGTACCAAACTCTTGGCTGACTCTTACTGGTTCCATGAAAAAGATAATACACAGAAGTTGAAAGGAAAAACAAAGGCAGAAGAGAAGACGCAGAGATTTCTTTGTACATTTTAGTAATTGTTACCTGATTGTAACACCCTTTGACAGCTGCATTAGGCAGACTAAATGGCAAAACTCCCCAAAGGTGGAGAGCAACTCCAGCTTGTTTTTAGCATTAGGCAGTCTGAATTTAAGAAAAGGGACTCCGAAACCAACTTTGTGTTTTAGGAACCCGTTCTGCTAATTATTTCAGCATCATGGGTTAAAAACAAGAGAGTTGCCAGAAGGACAACTTCCCAAGCCTGTATGAAGTTACCACGTTATCCCTTCCAATTAAGTGGTCAACAAGGTTAATAAGTACATATTAACAGACAGATGACAAGAGTTTAGGGCTTTGTCCTCAACACATGTGAACTCTATATCCCTTTCTATCACATACAACCTCATATCTCTACTATTTTCACATTTTCTCATCTCCTTAACCAATTTCTGCATTAACTTATGTCTAATTAAATCAAAAAGAAACGAACAGTATATGAACAGTCATTGCAAAAAGGCAACCCCACCATTGGTGCAAAGAACTATTATTTATCACATAATTGCCTGTTGTTTATTAAAACAATTACCATTCGACCTACAATTGGTTTTTTAAATTATATTTAGAAACTCAAAAGTCTGCAAAACTAGATGCCAAAAATGAACTTCAAAATCTCAAAACCAAACTACCCAAGTATGTCTACTAGGAAAAGACAAAGAATATAGTGGGTGGAAATAGTAGTACAACAAAAATCTCTCTTTTGTAGCACTCCAAGTGTTAATTTTGCATTTTAGTGTGGCTCAAATTAAAGAAGTTAAAGAGGAACGTCAAGTTACAGGCTTACAATTAAAATCAAAGCATCTTACTAAAATGATGTCTTACTTTTTCTCATATAGAATTTTTTTAAAGTCACAAATTCCAAAAGCTATGCCGTTTCCGTGTGATTTAATACTCCTTATTTGAAAGCATAAAAGCATAGGGAGCTAAAAATTAATAACTTTCATTACATCATAAAATAATCAAAGATGAAAATCAAGAAAAGTATGAACAAGTTTGGAAACAAAAAGCAGAAAGCTTTACCTTGGAAAGCAGCTGCATTACGAGATATTAAAAATTTTAATGTAGCGCTTGATGCTTGAAGCACTTGCTGTATATCTTGCTTTGCTGCAGTCTGATACCTTTCTTCCATCTTTTTGGTACAACATGTTGGATTTTTAGAAGTACAAACCTGGAGATCAACACCTAAGGAAAAGGCAATTGCATTGATTAATAAAAAACAGAAGTATGCAAAGTGGACTGAGTCTTCTTTAAAGCAAGACCCTGAATCTCATGAGATATTTTAAACCTCACAGAAGGATTCAAGCATGATTTTTGGAGGGGGACTGGGGAAAAAGTTCTTATCAGAGGAGCTAAATGGGTCAACCCAGTCTGGCATTCTTCAGGACTGAAACTAACAGAAAAGGACCTAGCCACGGTGAAGGTAATCAACAGCAGCTTTGGCAGTGTCCATGAAGTAATGTAGACCAAGATTCACCTGTTCACAAATAGCAAGTCTAAGAGGTCATCTTTCCTCATTGGCTGAGTACTTGTGACAAGTAGTATCTCCAGCTGATATCTGGAAAGTTGAAATGTCCCATAAGGCCAATGGTTACCTATTGTGAAAATTCTTTTTATTGCCTGTAGTGTAACTCATCAGTGCTTACACCTTGGCTGTGTGGTCAGTAGTAAGACCTCCACTACATCTCCTTTGTTTTACATCCCCCTAATCCTCACTTGGAGGCTTTCAACCCCATCATCACTAACTGCAAGCAGTTTGCACTACTCCAGACAACCCTGCAGTGGATGAGCATTAATCTCTTCAATATACTACACAAAATAAAAATAACTCTGAAAAGGCTAGAAAAAAAGAAAACTCCCAAGTAGATATATTTTGCTTCCCTTACATCACTACAGACTTACAGTTTTATGATGAGTGATTTATTAGAAGGACATTATACAATTTTGTACAGTACAGAAGCCTCCTCAATAGAACAGCTTCATCTTCAAACTTCAATACAACTTTCATACAAGACCCAATACCAGCAGGAGACTTATAACTATTCCAGAAGAAGAATATAGCTGGGGTGGATTTGGGAAGGTTTCTTGCTTTGTTTTACAGAGTATTTAAAAACTAGGAAAACACCCCACCCCACTGCCATCTATATAAGATGACCTACCTTACTCTCTAAACCTTAGCAGATAATAATTACATGTAAATGTCCTCCTCTGCTTGGAACTGAAAATGTAAGAAAACTTGACAAAATGTTATCACATTGCCTGAAACACAAACAATATTGTGTTGCACATAGCAACATTTTAGACAATGGCATTGTTATATAACAAACCATGATTTCATAATGAGAAGTGTGTAGCTGAGTTGTCAAACCAAGAAAAAATTAGAACTTGTGAGTATTATTCCTTATTTCCTACTAACTTGATGTGTCTTTTTCTCAAGAATAACTTCATTTTTCAGAGGCAATGATCTCCTTTTTCCCTGTGAACTTCAGAAAAGTGGATCTTGCACAAACCCTTTTGTGCCACTTTTCCAATATGGATAACCTTTCAACTTCTACATTTTAGTTATTAACAAATAATATACAGGGTTACTGCTCATATGCAGTTGTCTGTGTACACAAGCACAGACATGAATAATACTTGTCTAATACTAAAATGAAATAACCTAAAAATTAGCTCTATTACCCAAACTCTTCTTAGTATTTTAAACAATTGTTAGGCACTGCTTACTTTCAAACCTTTGCCTTTTGTAAAGCAGAAGCTAATTTGAAACTTTATCTAGGATTTATGGACTTTAATATAGCTTCAAGAAGACACACTTCCAGTAAAATCCTATAATAATAATGAATATTTGTATATGGCTTCAGATGACTCTTCAGAATTATTTAGTTCCCTTGATTTTATGAAAAATACTTTTTTAAGCAGCATCTTTTGAACACGGATCTCATTCCTAACCCTAAGGGAATTTTGTTTTATACTTTTAAAACTGCTAATCACGTACATGTAAAGTACATTTTATTGACCTACTTTTGTTCCAGCTCATTAAACACAGCTGCTTTCATTGGCCAGCAAAAAGTAACCAAATACAATATACAAAGAACCCAACTGACTACAAACTGAATTGTTGCTCAAAACCCACAGAGTGGTTTTGTAGTTGTTTTTTTAGAGATCTACAGAACAAGGAACAGATTACAGATAATGTTTCAGAAGACACATAAACTAGAATGTGAAACAGGTCCTTCCATTTCAGTACAAGCAATATTTAAAAACCCACACAATTATTTTCTGAGTTTTCATATCCAAAAAACTTTTCATCTACAGCAAGAATTGCTTTATCAATAACCAATTTTGAAAAAGAGGAAGAAAACACTTTCTACTCCAAAAAGGCATAATTGGGTTTTTTCAGTACCAAATTCTGATGGCTCTACACTGTGATCTACTTTGAGACAGGATCACAAGACAGCTAGAAGTGAAATAACTTAGCCTGTAATAAAAATATATTATTGATGTAAACAGTTATGGTATAGGAAAGGTTTTAGAACTGAAAACAATCTAAACGAGTCTAGGAAAGACAGTTTGAGAAGAAAAACGTAACTGTTCTGAGGTGCAAGTTTATCTGTCTGGAACTGATTTCAAACTTTTATTCATGGTCTCAGCTGTACAAATCTGCATTTTCAGTACCTTGATATAAACAAATGCTGACAGGATGAGGACATTAGCTGCCAGGAAGAGAAAATACCAGATTTATGGTAAATTTCTGCCTGTCTACTTACACCTCCATGAGATCAAATCCAGGATCTGAAAAATCCCAAAACAGGACTGTCATGACAAACAGTCTTTCAAAAGCCAGCACTGAAATGCCATATGGCTTGGAAGCAATTGCCAAATCAGTGATTTATTCCAAAATGGGTTTGGAACCTGTATCAGACATAAGTGCTTATCATGTAATAATTATTAGCTTATTTTTCTTATAAGCACCACCACAGATTTAGCATTACTTGCTATCATTGTGATTGTTACAAGGTACTTCACCTTTTCTCAGTAAAAGAGATGGGGATCAGCCTCAAGCACCTGGCCCTGACTGTCAGTACTGTTGAACTATCACCTCACTTCTTTCTGTGGCCCTGTTCAGCAGGTGCCAGTATTTCTCTCACCTTCAAGAGATGGTACATTCTATATACTGCTTTCAAAGGACACTCCAGGAAACACTGTCATACAAGTTTGCCTCCTTCCTATACACTCCAAGCTCATCTTCCTGCCTACTAGGAGGCACCCCAGCAAGGTGAAGCCATCCCTCCATGCACCCACGCTGCAGCTCACAAGAACATTCATGTCATCCTGTCCAAAAGCCTTCCTGGCTTTTGAGCCCACCTGAATTTCAGGGCAGGGGAACCCACAATGCCTTGGTGTTACAAAAGCATCATACTGGGTCTCAAGAAGATTAAAGAGCCAATCCCACTGAGTGAGGACAGGCCATTCCTTCTACAGGACACCAGCCTCAAGCAGTGTAGACACGAAGCTGTCTATTCCACTTGGCATGAGAGTCAGGAGTCAGTCCTCTGGCTTCTGTTGAGCAGCACCACCTTTCAGGTCAACCCAGCCAGATCAAGTCCTAAGGCTACTAAAGATTGATGCCTTCCTAGAGAAGCTGAAAGACTGGAGATTGAGATAATTGAGCCCATTTTCTTGATGATTTTAATCTCAAAATACTGTCTTTTATTTTTAAGAGTGATCATTTTGTGGTCCAGAGGTGAAATGTTCACACACATACAAAATTATGTTGTTTGCAATAGTCCTCACAGAAACAGATGTGATATAATGAACACCAGTAACTGATTTGACAGAGCAATTCACTTTCTAAATCCTTTTCCAGAGCTCTGAACATCAGTTAAGCAAAGAGAGTAATTGGAAGTCCCCTGCCTCCAAACAGAAAAAAAAAAAATTAATTTGACTTGAGGTAGAACCAAAATCCAACTTACCTGAATGTAAATTATACTAGAAACTCAAATTAAAATTCAAATATGATTTTGGAATTGCATTAAAGTAACTGCTGGATTTTAAACTGACTTCTATTATTACTTTAAGGGGAATTAGCAAGAATATTTTAACTTGAATTAAAAATAGTACCATGGACCAACTTTTTCTGACATTATCTCATCCTTCTAGCATGGTTTTTCTCATTTATTCAATTTCATGTTCATAAATATTCTGTGCCAAAAAACCTTTGCATTAAAATTTATACTAATCACAGTCTCCACTCTATTTTATGCTTCTTGTTCTCATAACAGCACATGTGATCTCCCAATGTTTGCTGAAAAGAAGCCTAGATTGAGTTCTAAAAAAACCAAAACCCCAAACCCAAAAAGGCAAACAAATAGAAACCAACCAAAAAAAACCCCAGACAAACAAACAAACAAACGAACAACAACAACAAAACTACTGAGAAAAAAATATCTCCAGCACTTTTTTTCCCCCACTCCACTGGGAATTGTTTGATTCTACAGTGACAGTAAATGTAACAGCTTTCAACAAGCCACAGAATTCAGCTTTTTGGTGGAAACAGCAGCCTGAAAGTTTGTTCACTGACATAACTATTGGAAGCTCTCTGTCAAGAAGGCAAGAGTGAACTTTTTACCAGCCATCCTGTTCTGCTGGCACTAGAACAGTATCACAGAATGGTTTGGGTGGGAAGGGACCTTACAGAATACCTATTTCCAACCTTCTGCCATGGGCAGGGACATCTTTCATTAGCCAGGGTTGTTCAAAGCCCCATCCCACTTGGCCTTGAACAATTCCAGTGATTGGGGAGGGATCCAGAGAAGAAATACTATTTGCAACCAAGACAACAAGAAGAGCTCAGAGTACCCATTTAATTTGTCTGAAAAAATGAGCTTCTGCAATCAGCTAAAAGCTTTAGATTTACTAGCATATACAGGGTAAAAGAGCGGAAATCTTCAAGAAAGTTGCTTAGGTTACAATACCAGAAAGGATATACAATACCTTGAACATAGGAAATAAAAATATGTAAAAAAAGTATTTTGCAGACAACAATTTCTTGGGTTTTTTTTCAAATAATCCGAGTCATATTGATCCACAAAACTAAAATTAAAAACTCCATACCTAAACTTTGAGTGCTTTTTATATTTATTTCATTCTTCATACAGCAAAAAAGTATCTTTTAGTATTTTTAATTACTGAGGTTATTCTGTACAGTCCCACCAAAAATGTAGTTGTAGCATGGAACCAGACAGAAAAAAAAACAAAATACTTTTCCAACTAACATTAAAAATCAGCATGAAAGTGATAAATTTTCCAATATAGCATGTGATAGGGCTGATCATAAGTCTGTACTATAGTTCCCAAATAGCTTTTACAAAAGACCAAGAACAGTTAGCCAAATGTCTTGATTGCTAGGAACTGCAATAAATATCTTGAGTTTGTTACATATATTAATTTATCTTGATTATTAGTTACCATTTTCAACACTATGATATCCTGTGCTATGTGAATGGTAACACAAACTCAAATTTGTGGTTCTCCTATCCTTCAAGATCACCTTCATGTATATGAGTAATTTTTGCATAGAATGACAGAGGGGTTTTTTTTCTCCCTCTAAGATACACAACCTTTATACAATAGCTGCAAAACTATATAACTATATAAAATAATGCAGTTTTTTGAGCTAACATATATTCAAGATGCAGACACATGGCAATCTTCAGAACTAGAATTTGCATGACACACTGCTACAAGGCTGCTTGGTTTTTACTCCTACTAAGAAGAGCAAAAATGTGAAAGGTACAGCCTTTTTATACATGCAATGAAAACAAGCCAAACTTAAGCCCTATAATTTTATTAACTTCCACTGTACACAAAACCATACATCAACCAGCATTCCTGCTGTTCTTCAGCTTGTGATCCCACTCCACCCCAAAGATTCAGCTTAAGACATTTAAATGAAAGTGTTCTTAAACAAGTCATGTCTAAGGTACCTCTAAAATAAAGACACAGAGGCAATGCAGTAGAGGCATTTGTGCAGCTTGTTCTGAAGACAACACCAACACTTGATAATGGAGTAGCTCCAAGATGCCACAAGCTTCACTGGCTGTGCTTTGTGGTTGCCCACAAGGAGCACCTGAGATGCCAAAGGTATCCCACCCATGGCACACTGCATGACCATAAATATGGAAGTTTCCCAGAGTTATTGCACCTGTCAGCCCCACGGGGAATGTTATGGAAACCCTAAGAAAATTAAAATGCTGCCAGATGCCCACATTTCAGTACCCAAATGAAACCTTATAAAGGCAGCTTGGACACCTATTTTTACAAGTGGACACCTACAAAAAACGTGTGTTTAATGAGTGCACATGTGTGTCTTACACACAAACACATTTCTAAGTGCCATCAAAAAAGGTTTTAAAATATTTTTACATCTTGCCTCAAAAGAAGGCTTAATATAGAAGATCTGTAGCAAAACTTGACATTTCTCTTCACATTATGCTTTCAGCCTACAAATACCTTTAACCATACCTAAACCTTCTAAAATACTCATTAAATCCCCATTTTCTTGTCATTGCCAATTCTGGATAGATTTTACTGTTTGCAATTATTTTTTTCATGATATCTGAGATCAGTGCTATTCAGAGCAAGAACTCTGGCTGCCCACAGCAATGTAATTCCTTCAAAGAGTGAAAGGCTGCTGACCATGCAGCTGTACCACACCTCCTGCTGCCCACTGTTTGCAAGGGCAGCAGTAGAAAAAAGGAATTCTTTTTATATCCTTACAATTCAAACATGGCTTTTCCTTTGAATAGGAAACGTAGAAAAGTCAAAATCAAAAGAAGAAAGTGAGAGGTAGTATAAAAAATATAGGGGAAAGGAGGAAATCAGAGCAGCAGAGCAGAAGAAACATACATAAGATACTACAGTTCTTTTCTCTCGAGTCAATGTATTTCCTCCCTATCCCTAGTACACAAATGAATGGTATGGTAATCAAAATAAATGACAATGACAGAGAAAGCATAATAATTACACTAGTCTACAGAATGAGAAGAACATAGATAAAGTGATACCATTTCAAACATACTGATATTATTCACACAAATAATTAGCACCAAAAAACTAAACTACAGACAGGGCTTTAACTCAGATTTCACTTTCCAGACACCTTCATTTGCACAGTACCTGTCTCATCAGGCTTTCCAATTAAAGTGTTTATTTTCTTTTTATCAAAGACAATTATAACATCTTTAGGTTAGGATAATGCAAGAAGACAGTAATGTATGTTGATAAATGTACTGGTAACCTAAACACAGTACTCTGATTTGTAAACAATACACTGTAATATTGACTATGTTAACAATTATCTGTCACATTTAAAACTAGAGTCATTAAAATCTGTAATTTGGTGGGATTCTTTTAAAGTAAACCTAGTACGCCTTATTATCTCAACTTGCAGAATTAATAAAAACTACACAGATTATCTTAAGAAAAAGAATGAAGCTAGCTATTGATATTTTAAAGTGAAGGGGACATTAATTCAGCTTTTTTTGCACTTTCTGTCAAGAAAGCACTGACTCACATCTACTAGTTAACTTGTAATCCAAACATGAACGCACTTTACAGATGTGTAAAAAAAAGTTATTTTCTAATTCTATATCACAAAAATACTTGCATTTTAATTCTCTCGGTTCAACTGAGATTCTCACAAACCTGGAAATAAAACAATCAAGTCTAAAAACGTATAGGTTATTATATACCCGCTTTGCACTGTCATTCAGTATCTACTTTAAAGAAAAAATCCACTGTTGATACAAACGCTAGACGCACTCGAATTGCCATGAAGACTCTACTTTCCCGGGAACTTTATTCCCTTGCAATGACAGGCAGATACCCAGCAGGGAAGATGCGCCGCCCGACCGCCTGCAGCGGTGTAAGCGGCTCTCGTTCCCGGGCAGAGTAACCCCAGCAGCGCCAGTCGCAGGTCGCTGCCTCTGCCCGGCCCCCAGGTCCGCGCTGCCGCCGCCGCCGCTCCTGTGCGGGCCCACGGCCGCCGGGGAGCCCGATGAGCCCGGCGCAGCCGGCTCGCTCTGCTCTGCCGATACGGACTGCAAGTGGGTGGGCACAAGGGGGTGTAAGGAAGGCGTCGGGGCGCCCCAGTGCCAAGAAGAGCGTTTTCTGTCTTGAGTAAGAGGCCGGGCAGCGCCCTCGCCCAGCCCCGATGTCGCCACGGAGCCAGCGGGGGACCCGAGGTGTCC
>VZRX01022569.1:1038-23072 GCA_013398075.1 Notiomystis cincta | reverse complement strand
CGCCGCCCCCGCCGGGACCCTCCCCCGGCCCGGCCCCCGCCCGAGGAGGGGCCCCCACAGCCGGGCGGCGGGAGGGCGCTGCCCGGTGCCGGTGTCGGGGCTGCGGTGGGCACGGGCGGTTTGGGCAGGCGGGGAGGCGGCACCTCACACCCCCCTACACCCGGGGTGCGGGGAGTGCGGGCTGCGGAGGAGAAACCCGCAGACAAAGGAAGCGATGGCATGGTAGGGGAGCAATTTCGACCCAAAAACAGGAAAAAAAGGAACAGTTAAATGTGTAGCGCTTTGGGGAACTACTAGCAACAGGCTTAACACTGTACGCCATTCAGTTTGGCTTGAAATGCCAAGCTTTTGTTTCTCTGACAAAAGTTTCCGAGAATTCGGCAGTCTTCAAGGCATCTTCAAAAGTTTCAGTTACCTGAGGCAAACGTGATACGGGACCAATTTACAGAACCCTGTCCTGTCTACAAGCTTAAGTCCGATGGGAACTGTTAGAGTAGCCAAGGAAGCAGCTGGGACACATCAGGTTATCTTTAGAACAGCTTTATTGATGCCAAAAATCAAGAATCTTCTCCATGCACAAATTTTAAATGTCACACCTTACCCCTACAGCCAGAAATTTTTCAAAGTGTGTTTCAAAGCTGCCAGTGGTCATTCAGCACTGTAAAACATAAGGCTTTCAATTTAAAAGAAATCTTTAATCTGTGCCAGCAATTTCAACATCAGACTGCAAAACCAGTTCTAAGTGTGGATTACTCTACACATTCATTTGAATAGAGTTAACAAACTGAAACATAAGTTATTAAAATTTGCACTAGAGATCAACCACTTCACTACTGAGCAAAGCAATAAAACAATGTCATTATCCAGTCTACTGAATGACAGTTCATAAGAAGGAGAAAGGACTACTATGTCTGAATTATCCATACTCCTGGGCTTGGCAACTTCCTTCTGTCAGCAAGCTCCAACACAGATTACATGAAATGTCCTTTAACAGAATTTGTTCTACTATTCTTATACTCTGATGTATAAAGAGTGAACACAGATGACAGGTTACAATCTTCTTGATAAAGCACATGACAGCACCTTTTAGGCCCCCCCTTGAAGAAAGGGGGAGGGGGGGGAAGAAAACAGTGAGTCCTACTGCAAATAAAAATATTTGGTTCAGATTTTAATAAATAAATAATTAAATAAATTACAATGTCTTCTGTGGAAGGTGGTAGTAGGCAGTGAACCCCTTGTCAGTCAGTAATATACTCTTTCTTAAACAAAACACTTTTTTAAGATAATGAAAAATATCACTGGGGGAAAAAAAAAACTGAACATGTGAGCCAGAGAACACAGGATCTTACTCAGCAACTTGAAGATGGTAGAGCAAATTCTGGAAATTATGAAATGCCATCCTCAACACCTAATACAAGATGTGCAGCACTCACAGTAAACGTATGAAAATAAAGTATTAGTAATCAGGGAAAATTTCTTGCAAGTTAAGAAATACAGATAAGTATTCCTACTTACAGATTTCTCCTTTACCTCACAACCACATGGACGTTTGCCTACAGCAGCAGATGATGTTGGGAAATCTCTAGAATCCTTTTCCTACAAACTGAACCAGTACTTTCTCATGTCTTCCACTAACAGCAACTCAGAGAAACCTCTATCCTCCAACTCTACAGTTTAAGGGAAAAAGCAGGTTTCAGGTAAAAANTTTTAAAGAAAAAATCCACTGTTGATACAAACGCTAGATGCACTCGAATTGCCATGAAGACTCTACTTTCCCGGGAACTTTATTCCCTTGCAATGACAGGCAGATACCCAGCAGGGAAGATGCGCCGCCCGACCGCCTGCAGCGGTGTAAGCGGCTCTCGTTCCCGGGCAGAGTAACCCCAGCAGCGCCAGTCGCAGGTCGCTGCCTCTGCCCGGCCCCCAGGTCCGCGCTGCCGCCGCCGCCGCTCCTGTGCGGGCCCACGGCCGCCGGGGAGCCCGATGAGCCCGGCGCAGCCGGCTCGCTCTGCTCTGCCGATACGGACTGCAAGTGGGTGGGCACAAGGGGGTGTAAGGAAGGCGTCGGGGCGCCCCAGTGCCAAGAAGAGCGTTTTCTGTCTTGAGTAAGAGGCCGGGCAGCGCCCTCGCCCAGCCCCGATGTCGCCACGGANCTTTGAATGTACACATTTTAACTAGCTCTTCCGAGGTGAGAAAGATTCTAGTTTAGTTCAAAAGGTGAAGTGACATTTTGCTTGTTGGGAGATTTGGAGAGTCAGATTTTCAATTTTTGTTTTGCTAATAAATTTAGCATAGGAGATGTGAAGGAAATAATTATTTTTGGCTTAATTAGGATATTGAATTTAATTTCAGGTTTTATGATTCAAAGCTTCCCTAATTTTAGTCTTAAAATGTGTATTTTAGCTAACAAGCTTCATGAATTAATTATTCTGGGATATACTAGACTGAATTTATATTTGCTAGTGCTGTTTAGCTAGTAATGAGCAGGCTTGTGTCTCTTGCTATGGGGCTCACTTTTGTGACTGTATTTTGAACGTAGTGCTTTTTAGTGGGCACATTTTGCCTTTGCTGCTAGCTGTAGTGCTGTACTGCTTATCAGGTTACTGCATTGTGCCTGGGAATGCTTTGATAACAGCCATGCAGATGTGCCTCCCTGGGATGGCAGGTGGCCAGAGTGTGGCTGCTGTTCCTGTCCTGCTGTACTGGACAGGCTGGATCTTCATTCTGAACTTGAGCTGAAAGGACCGTGCTGTTAGCACAAGATGAATTAAGAATGCCCTTTCCACAAACTCTCCCTCTGCCTCTTTTCCTTAATCATAAACAATACCACTCTATTACCTGAAACACTGGTACAATGCCAGAGGAGGATCTCCAATTTATCCCTCTAAATCACAGCAAGCTAAAATGAAGCTTTCTATTATTTTTGGCACACAGCTAAGTTTCCTCCCTATCTACACAAATGACATTTTCCTGTGGATTGTCATCTTGTAACTACTGAAAGCACTTTATATGGCTGTGCCATCTTTCCTGTTTTCATCCCTTCAGAGAGCTCCTACAAAATAACCCTTTCCAACCTGTTGCTTTGACCACGTTCACTTTTCTCATATTCCCTATTGTGTCAAACACAAGTCACTTGGCTTTGATTGCATATCCTTCTAAGTGGTCCCATCTCAGGAGGCAAAAGGGAGTTTCCATTTCCAAAGGTATACATCATCTTCAACTTCTGAAATGATCATATACTTTCATGTTCTATCCTATTTTGTCCTATGTATCTGAAAGTAGTTCGAACATCTATTAAGCTGCTTCATAGTAAAAAAAAGATTTGAAGAGTGATTTAGAAGAGTGTTTTGACTATTACTTTTATACAAACCACAATAGTTAAGGAAGTTATCTATTGATTATGAACACAGAGTAGTTATGATTAGTATGTTCACATCATCCCCAGTGTCAAATTCTACTTCTGATCTAATATATGCTCTCTGGGAGTTCTTGGTTTTGAGATCACCTTTTGATTTTTATATAGCTTTGAAGTTACAGCAACAACATGGGGAGGAACAATGACAAAACAAAAACCACACAATAAATCACCAACTTTTTCTTCAGTTATACAGAATTATTATAATGAATCTATAGATAGTAAGAAAAAAAACCACAACCCACCCAAACAAAACAAAATAAAAAAACAAACCCCACAACCAAAAAGAAAAAAAAAAAAAACCAAAAAAAAATCCCAAACAGTTCTCTTATTTTAGGTTGAGATTATTAAGCTAGTAAAGTAGGACTAAAAGCTACACAGCATTTGTATTCATAATGTCACACTTACCAATGATCCCATAAACTTAGTGAGGCCAGTAAAACTCCACACACAACTCCTAAGTTTAATTCATCTAATGGTTCATTGAAAGTAGAGCTGAAAAAATGGATATTAGTCTTGCACAAGTTTTACCTGCTTTTGAGATAAATTCTCAAAAATGTTGGTTGGGATCTTCTGATTTTTTTTTAAAAGAAGGGAAAAAATATTAGTTTTAACTGAAAATCTTTTTGAAATCTTAATGAGAAAAGTGTATCATTGTTTCATACTTGCAACGACAAAGAGCTGCCAGCTGAGAACTCCGGTAGGGACAGATGAGAGAGAGCACACTGGGCAAGCAGATGCAGACCCACGGAGGGGTACATTACAATCATAGTAAAGTTTGGCTTGGAAGGGACCTTTAAAAGTTCTTTAGCCCAATTCCGCTGTCATGAGCAGGGACGCCTTCAACAATCAGACCACCAGCATTGCTCCTCCCACCCCAAGCACGCAGCAAATGCCGTTCTTCCATTAGCTCATATTCCGCTCTAAAGTTCAGCTGCGGCTTGCCCCGCGCGTCCCGGTCGCAGCATCCCTCCTGTCCCCGCTCCGGCTCCTGCCTCCGTCTCTCCCGGCGCGCTCCTCGGGAGCTTCCCGGGGACAGCAGCAGCCGCCCTCAGCCGGGAAAGCCGCCGGCAGGCAGACCCGAGAAGGGCTGGGAGCGCCTGCTGCCGCTGCCCCCGCTGCTGCACCTCGGCTCGGGGACATGGGGCTGGGGGGAAAGGTCCTCTCCCCGTCATACAGCACCACCACCCACCCACACACCCCCACACACCCGCCCCCGAGCTCTGCGGTACAAACTTCCCCCTTGAAGTGAAAGGGGAAAAGGTGCCGAAGTGCAGACCTGGCATCCTGCCTCCGCAGGCACAGCTTCCGTTCTTCATAGTAATTCCAAATTCCAGTGCTCACTTCAGAGTACTATATCCAGAAGGTAATTGCACATCTCTTTTCATAAAGGTTTTATTCATTTAATAATTTATACTTCAAACATAGCTCAGCAGTCAGCCATTTACTTTCAAAAGTACTTCTACTTACTGCTAGGTATATTGTTTCCATGGAGACTTCCTTAGATATTCTGGGGTGAACACTCTTAATCTCTTATTTTCTTTTCTTTTAAAAATCAGGACAGACCTAGGCACTCCTGAAAGTCAGTAAAGGTTTGAGTTTTTATTAGTAACAACTGCCAGGCATCTATTTTTACTTTACTAGTGGCTACATGCTGTCAGTGTTGAACAGGTGACCTACCTCACCATTAGGTCCCCCCTGAATTGACACACTAAGTTAAAGAATTCGTATGAGGTCTAATTCAGACCAAAATACAGTTACATCTGATGTAACTAAGTATCAAAGAAAATTAATGCAGTCATCTTCATTTTTTAAATACCATTCACACATTCAAGATTCAAGTGACTGGCTGTCTCTGTCTGCTTGACACAGATCAAACTTTCCCACCTCTCCCAAGTGAGCATGCAAGATATTAATGTGTTTCTTAAGTGGCAAGGCTATGCAATGAAGTCTTTGATGTTATCTTAACATGCACTGTAGTAGTTGTAGCAGCTGGTCTGTGGAAAACCAGAACACCAGTCTACCAAGTGGGATATCCTTTTTACACATGACCAAGAATTTAATCTAAAAATGCTAGCAACTGATCTTTTCCTGCATCATAAATACACAAAATACAGCCACAGCTTTCTATTCAAAGGCTGTTGAACCTCCTGCTGAACCATATCATGTGCTCTTTTTATGGATCAGTCTATATTTATCAGGACACAATTTTCATCAGCAAAAAAAAACTTTATTAACTCAATAAGGAAATGCACAATGTGAAGTCAATTTCCAATCTTATATTTAATTTTTAAAAAATAGAAATCACACTGTGTCATGATGTTAATGGCTATATGCCTAATGCCTATAGTTATTTGTTAATAGGCATTTCTCTGCTGTTCTAGGTATGAGATATCCAAAATGCCTCAGTTACAGAAAAAATCTTCAAGTGGAAATCATGTCAAGACCAAAGCCATTCACTACACAAGGTTTCATGAATACTTCTACCCCTGAAATGCTTGTGTAGCGTACTTCAAGTTTATTTCTCATTTTGTATTAAGCAGCAATATAAAACCAGTATCTGGAAAAAGTAAGGCCAAGGTCCTCATTCAAGAAAAAAAAAATAGTGTGCTTAAGGAGATATATGGATACCACAAATTTTCCTACTACATCCTACTGCCACACACAAGACTTGATTCATAGACACAAAATCTTTCACAAACTGAAACCAAGCTGATCTCCATTAATGACCTGACTAGTCCTGGATGAGGGTCTCAGAATGGTGTGTTTTTCCTGTCTTCCCAATAGCATCAACATATATTTCATGGAAGCTATATACTACAAGTAAGCAACTTAGGAGTCCACTGTAGGAACAAGAATTAGTCAGTGCAGCATGTAAATACTTTGAGATGTTAGTCTGCTGTTGTCCACTGGCTGTTTCAGAGTACTGTGTAGATAATACAAGCATGTAAGTTTAACCTTCGTACTACTTGGTTTCAATAAAATTTATCAACAATTAATATGTTAGAATAATGGGAAAAAGTGATTACAGATACATACTTGCTAAGAATTTTATAGGCTTAAAAGAAAAGCTAAGGGGGTTCTCCAGTAAATTTTGTATCTTTAACTATATTCCAGCTGTCTTCAAGTGCAGCTCTTAACTGACTTTAATATAAAGAAATTAGTTCAAAAATCTTAATTTAAAAAGAAAAATAAAAGTGAAGGTAAGTATTGAACTGATACACTTTTTTTTGCTCCACCTTGCTAGTATATCTTGTTTGATGAAATATTGCTAAGATAGTATAATGTTATACAGCAATCAAAATTGACATACAAATTCTGATCAGCAGGGCTATTTTTGTTCATCTCCTCCAGAGACAGAAGGAAATAAAAATGAAGAGTCTTAATAAGTTTGCACATTATAAAGACTCCTCAAATCCTTTCCCTCCTTTTTCCAGCCCCAAACAGAACTTCTTTAGCATGTAACATTCAACTGTACAGAAACAAAATGCGACACCCAGACTGCACTTGCATGTAACTTTGGGCCATTACATGATTTTATTCACTGTGCCTTCTCAAACTGCTCTTTACCTCACCCTGATTTGGAGGGCCAAGCTGTTCCTGCAAGGCTGCATACCACGTAATTGTTCTGCTGTGCTGTTCCTACCACAAACTACAGAAGTTTCAAGAACAAAGCATGGTAATAACAATCCAGATGAAGAACAAGGCAGAAAGGAAAACAGCAAGAGAGTACTTATACTAGTTCAGGAGGGCATAATACAAATATTTCATCAAAAATAGACAAACTAATTTTCCAATGCTGGAGAACAACAACAACAGAAAAATTCTAAATGTTCCTTTTCTCTAGCACATGGAAAACCTGTGGAGTAATGTCCCATCTCTCCAGTCATATTTTTGACAGTCAAAAAGCTGGAAAAAGTCATCATCAGAAGTTCCTAGTCTTGTGTCTACACAATTATCTAAGACTTTCTCCAGACTTCTAGGACTAACATTTTTCACAACCTTTTTCATCCTCTTCAAGTTTTGCATTTATTAAATGTTCCTGCAACAACTGAAAAGATAGCTAAAAGTAGCACCTGCTCTTCCATTGTCATCTTGATTTATCAAGCACCAGTGCTCACTAAATCCTTTATTTCCACACTAAAATAAAAGTACTTTCCTTCTTATGTATGTAAGCACTTGGGCAAGTCTCAGTTTAAACACTGTCTACATGCTCATCCCTATCTCTTTTCCAGAAAAGAATTGAGTATTCTTTCCCTCTTTTTTCTTGGTCAGGATAGCTGTCATCTGTCCTACCTGTAGAGTCCTGCAATATGGAGCAGGGATGCTGCCAGCTGTGCTGTTTTTAATAATACTGCTACTGATTCTGAACTGGCACTTCATAAAGGAGCCCCTTTACAATTTATCTTTAAGCTAGACAGCAGTAGTGGGGTTTATGTTTATCTAAGAACTGAAGAAGAGGGTATTTAGCTAGTGGCTTAAAATGCAAGATGCAAGTGTTTGGCTATTTACTAAGTTCCTGATTCCAGTTTTCCTTTTAGCCTCTAACTAGTTCAGTACAGCTAGAACTGAACTAACTTGTTTCAGCAGTATGTATTGTGATAGCTGCAAAGCATTGGAGCCACCAACTGTTCAAACATGGCAACAGCTACCTGACTTCTATTCCAGAATAGTAAATACAAAACACATCATGCTAAGTTTTGGGACCACTGAGTTTCCTTCATTACTTAAGATACAAAATCATATTTATCCTATTAAAATTATGAAAACATTGTATTTCATAAAAAGGATATCTATCTCAAATTATTACACTTCTGTCTCTAAAGATGACATTTGTCTAATACCCTAGAAGCTCTTCCAGTTCTCCTTTCAATTAGACACTCAAATGAAAGACAGTTACATATAACAATGCAGCAGATGCATTTCCTTGCACACTAGGTCATAAGAAGTTCACACAAGCCTTTCACAATGGATTTTATACATTTCTTACTGCAAACAATTATATCCAGAATTTTAAAACACTTAAAGGTAATTATTATATTAATAAGCAAAATTAGTTGCCTCAGAGCACACTAGTAAAACACCTACATGTTCTGCTAAGAGAACACCTTGATGTTTTTTAAGTTTATCTTGAACTTTTCTCTTCAAATCCATGTATGTTTTAATTCCTTCTATTTCTTTTCCTTACAGTGCCTACTTTAACCATAAATTTCTGTCACTGAGCTCTACCAACTCAGTTAAGGCAGCTAAATGTCTCAGTTGTCCCAAGCTCTAACATTCTGTGGAGCTGAACACACCATTTGCAAGTTTGCTGATGACACCAAACTGGGAGGTGCCATTGATTCTCTAGAGAAACAAGAGATTTTGCAGAAGGATCTAAAGTGGAACATTTGATAATCATCAATGAGGTAAAATTTAACAAGTGCAAATACCAAATTCTGCATCCAGGAGAGGAGTGGCTGGAGAGCAGCTCTGCAGAAAGAGGTCTGTGGTTGCTGGCTGTCAGCAGGATCAATGTGACTCAGCCATGTGTCCTGGAATCCAAGAGCTCAAACCACAACCTGGGGTGCATCAAAGACAGCATCACCAGCCTGTTAAGAGGAGAGATTGTCCCTCTCTATTTAGCATTGCTGTGGTCTCACTTTGACTGCTGGGTCCACAATTAAAAAAGGATATTGAGGTCGTTGTATGTGTCCAGAGGAGGACAACCAAGCTGGTGGAAGGGCTGGAAGGGATGTTCTCTGAGGAGTGACTGAGGATTTTGACATTCTCTTGTCTGGAAAGAAGGAAACTGAGGAACAACCACATTGTTCTCTACAGCTGCCTGAGGAGAAATGAAGAGAGAGGTGTTGATCTCTTCTGAGATCAGTAATAGGACATGTGGGAACAGTTCAGAGCTGCACCAGGGAAGGTTCAGAGTGGACATCAGGAAGCATTTCTTTACTGAGAAGGTCAAACTCTGAAACAGGCTTCCTAAAGAGGTGGCCAATGCTTTGAGCCTGTCAATGTTTAAGAGGCACTGGGACATGAGGAACACGCTTTAAGTTTCTGAAGTGGTCAAGGCAGTTGGATTAGATGATTGTTGTAGGTCCCTTCCAACTGAACTATTCTATTTTTACCCGAATTCAATCCGCACAAGACAAGGAACACCTGAAAAATGAGCACACTAAAGTTTGATAATTTTAACCAGTAGGTAACAGTATATAGTGCTAATTTCAGTTTGCAAGGCATTCTGGAACAAGACAAGTTTATATTACAGCACTGCAGTCTTCAGGAAGAAGACAGCACAAGAAAGCTACAAAGTAAGTCAACCACACAGTTCAACTATGAGAAACCCAGAATTCAGGTTAGTTTTACTTTATCTTAATGCAATGTTGTGCTCATTGCCATAAAGTAATAGTTCAAGCATCTAAGAAAATATATATATACTGAGGCAAACTCCACAGCAAAAACTATCTTACTAAATCAACTACAAGAAGTTTCATGACACAAAATTTCCTTCAGGTATTTAAGCCATCCTAGCTCTATTAATATTGCATAACCACCCAATTCCTTGATGGAGAAAGACTCCTGCATGAGCATGTAGGAAGATGGGCAGTGGCAAGGTACAACTGTTTGCTCAGTATCCCAACTGTAACAGCAGATCCCTAGGAAAAAATACATTTTCCCTTCATGTGCTTCCAACTACCTGTGACTGCAGAACTACTTGAAGAACTGCTCACACTTTCTTTCATCATCCATTGAGGGATTCCATCCACATCCTCCCCCCATTTTTTCCAATTACCTCTCCCACCATTCCCAAATTATTTGGGCATCTTCCCATGTTTACAGTCTAGTTAAGGCAGAAAACCTCACACTATCTATATTTCAGGATTTCAAAAAGAGCAGGAAAACCAAACCAACCAACCCAACCACACCAATTTTACTTCCTCTTCCAAACAAGTTTTCCTGGAAGAACTTAGTTTTACAGACATCACCAGTGAGAATGAATGAATAAACAAGCAATGCTGATGTTATGTCAAACTAGTGATTCCTTCCCCATTTCCTGATCATTTTTAGTAGTTATTTGGGCAGCAAATGTTTCTACTTGTTCTTTGCCTTACATTTTGTGGATGCAAATATATACAAGCTTTTGTTTATTAGTAGCATTCCCACACACATATATTTATATGCATAACAAATATATGTATCTGTACAGAAACACAGATATATATTGCAAAAGAGAAGAAGTATAAACTAGGGAAACAAGAAGCAGCTGTGAAGAAAGAACAATTCCTGAAGTTTGAAGAAAGTAATAAAAGCTCCTGGTTTGTTTATAACCCATTTCTTAGGCCCCTCAAGGACAAAGAGGAAACGTCATTTGGGAGCATAGTTACTTTTTTTGACCTTGTATGCTTAGGGAAAGGCTAGCACTAGAAGCAAATCAGAGGAAATCAAAGAAGCTGCAAGTATCTGTAGTTTTACTAAAAGCTCCCTGAAGTGCTCCCTGGAACGCACAGTACTGATTAAAATTCTGACTAAAATACAGCAAGTTTAAACTACTATTGTGATATTCCTAAACAAGGCTATAAAAGGTTAATTATCTATATACAAAGAGTAGGCTAGAAAACTTTTAAACAAAGTTTAGGAAGACTGATAAAAATGCTGCACTTCCAGACTTGTTGGCAGATCTTAAAATGGAAACTGAGAATTCTTAGAAAAAGACAAACATGTTAGAACAGACCAATCACATGAATCAAGATTATAAATGTCTATATCCTTACCACATATATGCAAATTCCCACCTATCAATTGGGAGCACACCAGAGACCCAGACACCAGAGAAGTTTGATTTTGTTGGGGCCATAAAAAGCCAATAGATGAGGATGCTCCCAGTGAGTAAAATAAGAGATAAATCTCTAGTTAGTGAAGAGACTAGTGGAGCAGAGAGCTGTGGCTCTGACAGGGTGTACAAATCATACAAGAGATTCAATTACTGATCAATGCACCACTTCCACCAAGTTACAGCTACCACATGAAAGAACACTACTTGTCTTGCCTTGCCAGTCAAACATGGGATGTTGCTGCCCTATGGAAGTTGTAGTGATATCTTCAGCACACTGCACACCAGCTGAAGTTGAGGCATCATGTATTTATCAAGTGCTGATAAGAAAACTTCCCACTCTGACCATTGACAGCTCCCTGGCAGTCACACTCCCAAGGCCAGACTTCCACAGCTGGGGCCAAACCCCTTCCCAGCAGGCGGCTCCAGTGCCTTGACAGGAGCCCCGCCTGGCTCCCCGCTCACCCCACTCACACACTCAGAACAGAGTTCCCAGAGCAGCCTCGGATGTCTCATTCCATAAAGCCATTTATTCCCAGCCCAGTAACACAGAAACAGGACAAGCTGGTGCCTCCAAGGAGGAACCCCTTAACTAAAGAACCCCTGGGCTTTTCTCTTCTCAGTGTCCCCATGCTCCTGTCCCCCTCTCCCTGACCATCCACTTCCCTGTCATCACCAGTCTTCATCTCCTTGTTATCCAAAGGGTTGGCAACTCCCAGCTCCTGCTGTGTCTCTCAGTGTCCATTCACCTGGCTGGCACCACCCATCTTCATGCCCTTTGTTATCCCAAAGGTTGGCAGCTCCCGGGCTCCCACTCAGAGCTCAATTCACATCTCAATGAGCAGCTCTGGAGCACAGCTCCCTGCACCAGGTGTATTCCTCAGCAGTGCCACTGTCACACCAAAACCAGACACTCGTAAGCAGCACATTCAAGGCAACTTGGGAGAGCAGACTTTAAAAGATCTCACATTCATTCAAGGTGCCGGTTTTACCACACCACCAAGGAATGCTTCTGAGCAGCCACACAGACAGGCAAGACACACATCTGCATATTTTTAAAGTATCTTGATCGAGGTTTTGTTCCACTGTGCTTTATTATAACACCCCAGAAGATGATAAATAAACTAATTTTACACATTTGTTGTTTAGATTCTTTGGCCAAGGCTCCCTTCAGGCTACAGAGGGAAGGCTCAGTTTACCACCAGTAGAACTCTGAAGTATGTAGTTCATGTTTTAAGAATATAAGCACATCCCTTAAATTTTTCTTGAATTCTAGACAGTTGTTTCTGCTATATATGTAAAAATACGCTTACACTGCTGTTGGCTCCTCACACTTCTTATAGAAGAATATAAGGTAGAATGTAACCTAATTTGAATGTCCTAGTAACTGGCAGACTTCTAGAAGTAGGTGATCCCTAACATCCTATAGCTTTCCTATCCCCAAGGAGGAACAGGCCTACAAATCTATGCATTTTAGACCAAGCTCTTAATTTAGTACTAGAGAGGCACTTAGCAAGTGGAACTACACACGCACAGATGGAGCAAATAATTTTTCAAGCTTAACTCCACATGGTTGCAGATACCCAAAGGTGGCTCCCAGCTGTCAATACTGAATACCTCAGTATGCACAATGCTGTTGGCAGCTTCCACAAACTATTTCCCCAGGTAACCACTCATATGTCAGAACATGATGTCTGTCAAGGCCAATGATGCTGCTCAAGTTTGAATGGGAATTTTCTCAGTAGATGAAGGATAGAGCTCAAATTCCAGGTTGAGTCCAGACATGCTATTTTGATAACTGCTACATCAAAGTAACCCAGAGAAACATCCAACCAGTGCAAGAGGCTTACTTTTTGATATACAAGGGTATGTTGCCAGGAAAAAAACTTCATATTTGGAGAGGAAGAGAAAGTAGTGTTAATACAAGACTACCATCACCTTCAGCTAGAATCCAGGACAGTCTTTGAATATACCATCACAAAATACTGCAGAAAGGATTCTCTAAGGCTCTGATTCCCTTTTTAACCACTCTTCATTCTCATAGTGCAAGTTTATTAAGGTAAAAAGTTTTGATTTTTACAAAAAGGAAAAAAGAATTTGAAGATCACTGATCTGAAGTAGTGACCTATAAAGATTCTGTTCTCTGTAACCAAGAAATCCATGTTACAATGAAGAGGAATTCTTCACTTACCCTATTAATGGAATAGTTCTGAATTCTAACACTCCCATATTTTCTCTTCTAAATGTCAGAAAAACCCTCCTCCCCAAAACCACTAAGCCTCCCTATGTAAAATACATCACCATAGCAGAATGGACTACCTCAAGAAAGTCGAAACACTCGGGAGCTGTGTTAGAATTATGACAAGTTAAGAAATTGAGACTACTGGTCCAGCAAAGTTCTGCAAGCTTTTTTTCTGCTTCTCTTACTTCTCTGGAAAATGAACCAGCCTCTCACCCCTCCAAAAAACCTCCAGAACACCAAACCAAACCCACCAAACAAAAAGCAGGAAAATTTCTTAGAACGAAGCTGAGTTTGCAATAAATACAATTACTGCAGTATTACGAATCCAATAATGGCAAAACACTATTTATCACTCCAGGCAGTTTACCTGGACTTTCTAGGAGAGATCACAGTTCCAGTCTCCCCAACAAACAACATTCTCTTCCGGGAATTATTTTTCTCCCCTTTCCTCCCCTACTCTACCCTTATGTTTTAACCTCCATCCACCTCAACCTCCCGGTTAGAAACATGTTAGTTGCACAAAAACATGGTATGTGTTTTTCTTTCCAAATTCCAAGTGCAGTACATATTTGAATTAATGTCTCCCTGCATCTTTCTACTGTGTGTTTAATTACTGGCTGAATTTAATAAACAAACCTTAAAAAGGGACAAAAATAACTTTGAATAGTAGATACCAACAAGTGAACATCTGTTGTCAAAGTGATCTGTACAATCCTTGGACGATAGTTGCTAGGAAATAAAGGTAATAAGAATCATCTTCATTCAGAATACAGCTTCAAACAGGAGCTGACTCAGACCTGGCCAGACAAAGAACATGCTCATTTTTGTTTGCACTGATCTCCGTGGATAACCCAGATTATAGAGTGCTCATGCGATCTCCCTGAGCAAAACCTCCCTTCACTATACTGCCAGAGCAGCCTCTCTAATCCTGCCTGCCAGGATCTATTCATAACTCAACCACTTGGATTCAACCTGGGATCAGTGAGTTTCTGCAAATAGAGACACGTGAACAGGGAGAACTGGAAAGAACTACTTCCCTGAATAATTCCTCAGGCATCCAGTAATTAAAGGACAGAGACTGAGCTCAATTTTTTTTTAGCATCTCTAGTTCCACTTTTCCCCCAAACTCTGAGGTGTTCCAAACTTCTCAGCTGACCACTGAAAATACTCCAAGAATCTCTGGTAGGATTGTTAATCATAATCAATCACAAAATACATTACTTCTCCATTGTAAGTAAGCTTTCCAACACCTAATCAGCATACCCACCTGCACACAAATGCAGTTCCAATACTTTTAGAAGCACCATGTATCTTTTAATGCAAGATCAGAGCTAAAGCTCTACCAGAAGATGCTGACAAATTCAAAGAGCACTATTTGGTGGCATAGAGAAGAACATTAAAAACCAGCTGTAGGACTTTCAGACTGGAGCTGAATTATGAACTGAGCAGTTCCGAGGGCACATCTTGCTCATGGAGGTTTAACACCCTGTGCAGTATTGTACTGCAAAATTTCCCTGTGATGGCTGAAAGGGAGCCCTTCTTAACACAAAATCCTCCACAAGCCTCGAGAACGTAAGCATAATGTAATTTCAGAGAGATTTGTGACTTGCAGCGCTGCAGTTATTTTGACAGACACACAAATATATAGTAAGGATTTGCTTTTATGCTTCATCTGGTAACAGTGATGCACAGAACTACACCCCAGAACTGTAGTACCACACTCATTAAATGATATTCTATCAAAAATAATTTAATATAGTACAACCAAACACCTTCACCTCACACAGAGCAATTCCAATCATAGTATCTAGGTATCAATTACTGTTCAATCAACGTGCCTTTAAAAATCTTTTGCTAGGTAAGAATTAAGATTTTACCTAAATTAAAGCTCTATTAGCAGAGCTTTTATCACACACATTGACACTCTATTCTGCAGTTAATAAAGTTGTCTCTAAGCCATTCTTGTTTCATTATGAAAACTTATGTCATGTTTTATCAAATTAGGAAAAAAAAAACAAAACCAAAAAACTGTGGAAAATGAGATACATAAAAGTTCTTCAAGACATTTTTTGGTATTTGGAAAACTACTGGGAAAGCTAGAAGTAAAACCAACTTGAACTCACAGCTTAACAGAGTTTAACACAAATGTTTTATTTCCAACTATTGCAGTAATATCTGGAACTAGTGTTATTTCCCACATAAAACATGGGCCTTTGCCAAAGCAGTATGGGGTGAGAAAATAAAATGATACACACATATCAAAACAACTAAATAGTGACTCAGTACTTCCTAAGTGCTTGTATTTTACATCTCTGCAGAGAGGACAGTTTAAGAATTACAGAAGTGACTAGGAAAGTGCCAGTCCTCTGCAACAGTAGAAGCAGCTTTCCCTGTGCACCACATACAATAAGCAGGAACTACTTAATTTGTTCTGTAGCAGGAAAAAGGACTGCCATAAATGCTCCTAAAAGATGCGGGTCTCTGGAATCTTTTGAAGATTCTGTAACATGTCACCCAAGGGATCTCCTTTTGTTGTGCATCTTATCCATTGTTAAATTCCTGATCATTTCTGTCCCAACTGCTGACATGCCCCACAGCAGGACAGTTGCTTAAACATTCCTGTCAGTCACAGCAGCACACAAAACAGAGATTAAGTACCCCAAGTTAGGCTAGTCTTCTGCCTTAACTGAGCTTTCCACTCTCTTACCATCCACTTTTTTCATCTTCCCTACCTTTATTCCTTGATCACCTTCCACCTCCCAGGGAGTATCACACTATTTCCAAGATGAAACAGGCCTACATTTTTCTACTAAAAGTGGGACATGAACAGCTACCACTTACCTGTAGGTCAGATTCCCCTGACCACACTTTAACCAGTATCACTAGAGATGTATTTTGCACTGACTACAATACAGGTTATGTATATAGTACTTAAGCATTCATCAGATGTTGGGTTTTTTTCTTTCCAAACGTTGTTCCATCAATTGATAGCTAGCATTAACTGGCTGGGTCAGCCAACAGTAACCAAAACCAGACTGAATCCCACATACTACCACCCCATCACCCAAGTAACAACTACTTCTTCAGTTCAAAGTCTCAGCTTGCAGTTTACAAAACTTGTGCAAAAATTGTTCCATGCAAGGCACGTTGGCCACACGTAAAAGCCAGTTTTTCCTTTAATTAACTAGGGAGATTGCCTCCCTCAGCTCAAGTGGATGTCTGAACCTGGTACAAATTTGTAATGCTCGAAGGAATCAGTCCTTCAAGTGCTAATCTCTTTGAGTTATAAAATGCCATCGAAGGCTACCCAAGTCACAACTATTTGCATTTACAGCTTTGCCTGTAGTTTTGTTACCAATGTGAAGAACCTGATTCACTCTCTCAGAGCCTGAAATCATTTTTTTGTATTAAAAATTTTTAATGAAACATTCTGTGTTTGGGCACTCAAGACTAGAACTACATGTCATGTCATCCTAGCAAATTAAGTGTAATGAAAAAACCCTAACATCCTACCCCAAGGAATAAAAACACCCAAGACCCCAGCACAGGAGCCCAAAATTCACAGAATCGCTCACCCATTTAAAAGGGGAACTGGGCAAAATTAAGTTTTGTTTAACAGTAAGAATGAAATGCTATAATGGCTTTGGTAGGTTTGTCTTCCTTACGACAGTGAAAAATCCAGAATAAATGAGATCCATTTTGTAAGTCTCAGTCTCTCCTCCCACCAAGAACCCAACTGGCTGTAGTATTAAACAGTCTTGTATTTATCTCTATTGGAATGAATGTATTGAGAATTTTTTGTTTGTCCTGTTCCAAACTGCATTCCAAGTTTCAGAACCTGTAACATGCAACAAGGGCAGGGTGGGAATTCATGTGTAGTCTCAGATTCCAGACAATTCTCATGCACCACATTAACAGGTATATGCCCCAACACTTCTCTTGCTATCAATGAGGACAGATGCTACACAGATACAAGAGACACAAGCACAGCAGATACCCATCAGAAGAACAGATGTAGTAAATGAAGAATTTTAACAGCACACTTTTATTTTCCTCCAGTATCTTTTCCTTTAGACATCATCCAAAAATAGAACAGGAAAGGAAATTACCAGAAGCTGTCTCTTCAGAGAACTGTAGATTTCACAGCAACATTTCAATGAAGTCACAACATGATGCAGTCCACTCCTTTCTGTTCTGGATCCAGGACACTTCTGTTTCATACACTGAACACTATTAGCCTATTCATTCGAAGCCACCAGAACCAAACAGAGGAAAGGCTTCAGGGAATTAATGCTATGACTGGGGGAGGATAGGGAAGAGAAAGTGGTATGGAAACAAATTCCAATAATCCCAGATTTAAACACAGCTGAGTCTTTACCAAGACTTCGTACACAAGACCACTTATGAACTACACAAATATAAGTGATGTACTGCAGAACACAGAGCACTGCATTTATTTTCTGTGGTAGAAAGTCAGCTATGCCAGAGAAATCCAACTCTGTGCCACCACAGCAGGGGAGACTCCCTTCTAGTCCTGCTCATTTAATGCCTATGAACAAGCTATTACTCAAAATGTCTGTGCCTGACAGTCATCTCACTAGTCAATTTTTATATTCAAAAATCAGCATAAGAAGGTCAATTGTGAAGAACTGACCTGTTTTTTTCAGTATCACCCAGTGACAAAACAGTGAAAAAATGTTTCATTTCCCAGCATGCTTTCAGATACCAAGTACACAGAGTTTTCCATGGTTAACAGACAAGCTTTTTCTTCTAAGGCTAACTGTGCTATACTAGAGCTACAGGAAGTGTTAACACTGCTTGGAATTTTTAACTTTTTGTTTAGAAAGACAATGTAAGATATGCTCTTCCTGCATAATACACTTCAAAAAAAAAAATTTTGTTTTAGACAGTTCCTAAAAACCCATGCAGGCTTATCTTCATTAGACCTAATCTCCCAGAAGGTCATATTGGCTCAGACAAATTCATAGCAGTTGACTGTAAAAACAAATACCTGTATCAAAGCCAGTAGAAATACACTTCCCATACATGTGACATTTTTAAGAGAAAAGCTAAATACATCTGCAGAAAATGCCTCTTGGTATTTCTGCAGGATTTTAAAACTGGCACTTGTTGCAGCCATCTAACCACTTCTCTCTAGTCAGATCTTCTACATGAACATCAGAGACAAGGCTCAACTTAATTCAGTGAAAACAGATGAACTTAGCAGCATTACTTCTCTCCCTACAGTCTTCTGTCAACTACTTCACTGTCTCAGCTACACTGATACCAAAGTACAGAGTTAATGATGATTTATGAGGAAATATTCAAATGACTGAAAAAGCCCAGTTTACACAGAACTTGATGTAAGACAGGACTGGACTTACTTATTACATATCAATGAGAACACTACTGATGCTTTAAGTTGAAGTGTGAAAGTATAAAGAGAGTATTAAAATATTAGGTATTTTCAAAAAAGAGCACTTGACTAATTTGGAACTTACAGCATAAGTTCTACAACCAATAAGCCAATGCTGTATTGAAAGCATGCAAATAAAACTAGTACTAGAAAGCCAATGTCATAACTGCTTCTTGACTAAAGCAGAGCTTACTACATCTTTAAGATGCTATGTAAGTTACAAAACCATTTCTCATACCTGCACTATTTTATATTTTGGAGTCCAGGCATTAAAAAAATTTATGATGGAAACAGAAAAAAAAAAATCACAGTTTCCACATAAAGGTATTAAAACTAGATACACATTGCCATACACTCAATGGACAAGGCTCCACTGGCATAAAACCTGCTTGTGCAAGCACCTGATTTAAAAAGGCTTCATTGTGTAACTAATATACATCATCAGGCCCTTCCAAGCTTGATACTCACATGGCAGTAAAAACATGGTCACATATTAAAAACCTTTTCTGCATTTAAACTTTTAAGAATACTGCTTTTACACCTTAAGGAGTTAAATCTGCCATCACCAGCAGATTACTGCAGAAACCGAGCATCCAGAAATCGGGACAAGACACACACCTCATCTGCTGACTCCACAGACACAAGCTTCCTCTAATCAGCAAAACTAAGAAGAAAATTTTAAGCTTAGGAAAAGAGTATTTGGGGCAGGAAACCTATCTGAGCAATACTTTCTGAATAGACAGCAGAAGGAGTAGAAACTGAGCAGCGTGTACAAGTCCAACATGGCTTGGTTACTTCAGAACGAAGTCATCTATGTATTTTCAACTTCTTGCTAGAGGACAGAGTAACATGGCAAGGCAGCATTGCAATATCCAGTGTTCAACACTCTTTAAGAACCACCCATTTACCTTCATATTCCATTTGAGTTTGAAGAAGAGCAAGGGCAGCACTGACCCAAATTTTCCCACCACAAAGGAACTCTATTCTACTTTAAAGTACTATACAGGGCCTGGCAGCTTAAAGCAGCAAAGTGAGTAATAATTTGAATTTATAGCATTAGTCCACTGTTTTAAAACTAAACCCAGAAGTGTTTGAGATACAAGTGTAGTTTACTACTATGCAGCTCATTCAACAATGCAAGATGTGTTGAATGCTCCACTTCCAGATTTTAGTGACTCTTCCTTATAGAGCCAGTTACCACATCTCTCCCAAACAACCAGTATCAGCTCCTTTGAAGCAGTTATTTGGTTAAGTTTTCCCTCAGGTAAGTTCTTCAGGAAGCTCAAGAGATGCTGTATTTCATTGCTATGTGTCACATGCTAAATGATTCACTAAAACAGTTACAAGCTGACCGCTGTTACACTCATCATCAATGTAGGTACTCCACAATAAGTGGACACCTACTGAAGATTCCATAGGTGATGAATGATTAAATATCTGCCTGTAACCTGATTTGTTACTCTGCAATTTGACAAATTCTGGATTGAAGAACTAAGGCTAAAAATGCACCCCATTACCATTTAGAAAATGCAGAGTTTCAATACAGTAAGAAGCATTACAAAAGGATGCTGCTGAATCCTTACCGTAATTTGAATTTGCAAAGCAAGCTTATACTGAAAAAGTCTAAACTTTCATGCAGATTTTTTGATAGTCAAGTTCCATTTCTTCCCAACAAATTCTTGAAGAAACTGTAAACAAGCATCCATCTCAGTTTAATAGAAAAGTAATGATGTACGCTTAAAAAAAAAAATCACAACAACTCCACACTCAAGAATTTCAGTGAATACATACTGTCAGCAACAAATCCAATACATACAAACAAAAAGCCAAATACAAAAAAATCCAAGTCTCGTTACACAGAGAATTACATGACATTTTTTTCAAGAAGAAACTTAGAAATTTAAAGTTTCATGGATCAGTGAAGGAGAAATTCCTTAAAGCTACAAGGGTGTTTTTCAGCCTCTATCCCCACCAACCTCAACAGGCCGGGACAAGTGCAATACCACAGACACACACAGCATTGCAACTGATCCCAACCTGTGTAGAAAGGGGTATAAGTTTTCCACACTCACTGACTGACTTGTCACTGCCACAGTCAGTTTTGCATGGATTTGCACAGCAGAGTATCATACAGCTGGATGCAAACCTGCAAAACTAACCAGAGAACAGTGTTCAATAAACAACAAATAAATTGTAAGACATACTTAATATGTAGTTCTACAGCTAGCAGTACTTTAAGTGCTTATAATGCAGTAGATTAGTGAACACTACCTGCACTATAAGCACTTTAGTGCTACAAGAGCTGTCATTCACTAGACTGCTGTTCAAATAAGGAAAGCCACAAGATATCCCATAACCAGCAGAAAGCATTCAAAGTCCTTGATGTAGATTATAACAGGCCACCATCAGCTTTGCATAGATTTGCACAACCACTCTCTTCTTGTAGTGCAACTATGCAAAACTAACAGAAGTCTGCAAAGCAGAAAACTACTGGAACATCTACAGTCTTAACCTGAGTGACTGGATGAAGACATAACTTCTTATGCCAGAAGGAGCACTTAGGGCAGTAGATGCTAATCTACTTCACTATCTGCACTAGATGCACCTTAGTACAAAAAGCACTTGACACCACCACACTGTACCTTTCCATTCTCTGAAGTCCTGCAAGATCTCCTGAGGCAGTTGTCAACATAATGCTACAAGTGCCTTCACTGCAGTAGGTTCTATATATCACTACCTGCACTGTAAGCACTTTGACATTACTCTGACGCAAACAGCGTTTTTTTAGTAATTCAAGATATGTTGTCTACCTTGTACCTGCTGAAAGAAAAGAACAAAGTGAGTATTTGATCAGGTTTCGAATTGCAAGCTTTGGAACAAATATTAACATTTCTGGGCTAAAGACCTCCTTCAGAGCAAAGTGAAGCAGAGCATCAGCCCAACACGGGACACTCATACGCAACACTAAGGAGTATCAAAATCAGTGCTGATTCACAGAAGACCCCAATGTGAAAATTAAATAAATGCTTCTCCCACACAATTCTCAGAATACCACGACAACTTGAAAACCGAATTTTCACAGACAAACCTGAATTTGGGTAGGAGTTCCCACCAAATTTCTTCAATTAAAAAAAAAAAA
>VZRX01022568.1:0-62816 GCA_013398075.1 Notiomystis cincta | reverse complement strand
CCAGCGTGAGCACTTCTCTCACAAGCTGCGACACAGCGCCGGGGGCTCTGCCGGGAGGGCCCCACAGCAGCGCCTCGCCACCTCTGGGAAAAACCTGCCCTGNGAAAAACCTGCCCTGCCCTGCTTGGATTTTCTTCTTAAATATCTCACCACAGAGGCGTTACCAGCTCTCGAATCGGCCGGCAGCACGTCCATCCTCAGAGCCAGCAGAGATTGGCTCTGTCCGACATGGTGGAGGCTTCCAGCAGCTCCTCACAGAAGCCTCTTCTGTGGCCCTCCCCTGCTACCAAAACACAGGCTGTGCCAAATCAACACACCCTCATAGAAAGGAATCTTAAATTCTATATGTAGAGGAACAAAGGCTAGGAGAGAAGGTGACTTTTACAACAGTAAAAGCAGGGCCTGATTGGTTGGGGTTTTTTTTTGGTTTTGGTTTGGGTTGTTGGGGGGTTTTTTAGTTGTGTTTATTGTGTTGTTTTTTATAGTCTGTCAAGCAAAGAGTGAGGATACTTTCAGAACTTGGAAGATTTGGGATTGTTTGGATAGAAATTGTGTATTTGAAAGTGGTGTAAAAATGGCTTAATTCACGACTACTCAAAGGAAACTGTTATAATAAATTAGAAGGAAGGCTTTTGTAGGATTGCTTTGAAGGGCAGATCAGACATAAGAACTTGATTACAGGCACGTAGGAATTGGCTGGGGAGGCTCAAGAAAGCTTCAGCCTTTCCTTTTTCCCTCTGTTGCCAGTGGAGAGCATTTGCTCAGGATTTTATCCCTTAATGTACACAAATGTATAATATATACTTGGTCTTTAGAAATAACCTATATATTTTGGTTAATCTCTGATCTCAGCCTTCAGTCTGTCTGCAGTAAATCTATTGATTTCAGTGAATTAGAACTCTGTTATAGAAAACCAATTAAACATGGAGTTTAAAATGGATTCCACATGTGCTTAAAGTTCAACTTCTTATACTTTGGGGCTTGCTGCACTTCTGTATCCACATGGAAAGAAATTGATATGCAGGAACTAAATTGGCTAAGGAACAGTTTTGTGAATAGATGCATCTTCTTTGTGAGGGAAAAAAACCCCAGCGTTTTTTTTTTTTTAAACCAGCAACATCATAGACAACCGTTTAATTGGAGATCCACCTAACAAAAGTGTCATCCAGAGTCTCTTATTTCTATTTTCATTAAAGCAATTTTATTTGAAAAACTTACTTCCCCAGATTTCCATTAATTTTCTTTAGTAGGTTAATGATAAAATGTACTTTACCATACAAGAGAAATTCCTTGCGCATATATTATTGTGTGATAGTATCTCCTTTGAGCTGGATTGGCATTAAACCCCTGATTCTCTGCGTTTCATAAGATTTGAGGTTTCAAAGACTGATGCAATATACTTGTTCAAATGAAGTAGACAACTGCATTTGAACATCATGCTGATGGTGAAGCTTAAACTTTCAAATGGAAAAGAGTTGGGAAGCTTGGGAGAAATGCATTCTTTGAGCAGTAGGATAAAAATGTTAATTCAAAATTCATGAAGTTTTAAGCTGAATGAAACCCAGCTCAAATGGATTTCCTTTTCCTGCTAACACTGGGTTTCTTCTGTGTATTTTTTTTTTGGAAGGGGGTTGTTTTTTTAGTTTTGGTTTTGTTGCTGTTTGTTTTTTTTAAAATCAGTGTGTCAAATTTTTCTATAACTGGGTATCTCATATGTTTACAGTGATAATCAGAGTGCATTTACAAATATTAACTAAATTAAACTTTGGCACTGATGACCAAAATATAAAGTATCACTTATGAATGTATAGATGGAGGAAGAGGGAAAGGCCAGGCTGGCAAAACTTTTATTTTTCAAGGTATTATCTTAAACATAAAAATTATATTCCTCTTACAAAGGAAGTTTTGATCTCTACCCAACTTACTCTGGCTGTATCCTCACAGGAGCTTGGGAATGGCTCAGGCTGGGAGTGAACATGGTGCAGAGTGAGGTCAAAACTACCTGAAATCTGCCCTTGCTGCTTCTCCTGGGCTCTCACCTGCTGTGAGGTGTCTCACAGGACACGAGTCTCAGTACTGGTATCCTCTGCTTTTTTCTCTTCCTTGTGCCTCTTTGGAGCTGAGATAGAGTTTCAACTCAGCAGCCCTTGGCAGTGGTGTTGGCGAGTGCAGCCACAGCTCGCTCACCTTGCCTCAGGCCCCGTGGCAATGGTCCCTCTTGGTTCCCTTGGAAACACAGTGTTTTGTTACTACTTGCTGGTCAGATGTGTCACGTAAAATTGTGTACAAAGTTAAAACAGGAGGGAAATAATCCCTCACCAATATAATTTTAACTAAAAGCAATGAAAAGACCATTCATGCTAGCTGCCCAATTACTTCTTGTAACTGTTTGGCTGGGGTGCCATGTCAGCACCAATCCAAGTTTTTCTCTCAGCCTTGAAACAGAGCTGAAACAAATAATCACTAGATGATAATGCATCCTGCAAGTGTGTCATCACTACAGGACACAGAATAATATACACTGTAACCTCAGATTTGTGATGATACAGGGGTGAACAGTTGTCAAAAAAAATTAGTGCCATTTTTCTTACAAGTGTTGATACTTATCAGGAATTTCCTCTGACACTGGACTGCAGTTCTTGGGCTTGTTCTATTTTTGTCTGTGTGATGTTCTTTTATGAAAGTTACCACAGAGCTGATTTTTATAGTGCTATTTATTACATTTGTGAAAATTGGGGAGCAAAATTAGTGAAGCATATTTTCAGTGCTGTTCTGGGTGTAACTAAGTACAGAATTCCCAAATTACAGTATTTTGATGATATAAATATAATAACTAAAACAATAGCAAACTTTGAGGAATCAGCGTAAGAACAGAGTACAAAAAAAAACAATCAGAAATGTGTTTAGTGAATTTGACTGAAGAGAAAAAGAAAGTAAAACAAATCTTTTCCCTAAGTGAGACACAAGTGGCTGTTTTCAATGGTGCAGCTCTCCAAGCCAGGGTTCTACATGCTGAGCAAGGTCCATAAAACAGGTGAAATAACTTTACAAGACCAGCTGCAGAATTTTAGAGCTGTGCCAGGCTTTAGAAAGGCATTTCCAGGGAGTTTCTTTCTACAGACAAAAGAGTTCTGTAAGATCTGAGAAAAGAAAGCCATAGAATCCTGGATAACTTGTGAGGCAGCACAGCAAGTGTTCTGGTTTGGAATTGGTAGATTACCAGGTACAAGTATTCTGCAACGGAAGATTCTCCAGAGTCAGTAATTCTGCTTCTAAGAGCTAATAAAATTTTTGTCAAGTGTATAAATGCGTGATATATATACACAGATTTTCAGAAAAGGACTTTTCTACATTCCTGAAAATAGACTTCCTAAAGAAAAGGGCTGATTCAAAACAGTTCCTGTTAACATTGTACACTGAAATAAAATTGGTGTTTGAATGGGCAACCTTTAATCATTATTGAGCCTGTTTGCAGAATTGAAAGGATTTATTTGTGTTCTGATGAATTATTTGCGAGATCAAATTTACAGGATTTGATCCTTAAATATTAGTTTTGGAAGAAAATGAAAAGATAGGACCTGGGTTCTCTTAAAATTTTGGAAATAGTTCTAAAATCTTGCCAACATTTGGGATTCTCTCCCAAATGGAGGGGAATGCATAGTCAGGATATAACTTTATGTGTTATGAATAAATTTTTTTCTTAGCACCTTTCAAGAACAGTCCAACATTAAAAATAGAACTGTGTATGGATGGTATTTGGAAAGCGTTACTGATGATGTTCTAGACATTTATAAGAGTGTTTCAACAATATTTTTTTATTTCAAAAAAATAGACAAAAACCTCCTGATCTCCTTTTCCCTGCTGGACAGAAAAAAATAAGGTCCCTAATAATTTAAAGTTATAATTTGCTTATTTTCATGATGTATGAATTCTGTGATATACGAACATACTGCATACCATTATTATTAATCCTCATTAATAAATGAGCTCTTTTCTTCCATTTCTGACTTTAAGCAGACCTGGACTATTATCTCTATGGACTAAATCTACCTGAGGTACTCTGACATATCCAGAAGCAGATAAATACCTAAATTTAGTTCTGCAGATGTCATTGTCAGGATAAAACCCCACTACTAAAATAAAAAGTCTTAAGATTTGCCTCTATTCTCAATGCATACGAATCATTTCTGTTTGACTCTTTTTCCAAATTGCTGTCTCTTCGGGGAAGCAGGGGATAGCAGTAATGAGGTTAAAAGAATCAAGACTGGCTTTGTGGAAGAAATATAAATAGATTCCAAATGTGGATAGCATGGATACAAAAGTTACTCTGTGGGCAGTGTCTGTTACATCATTAGGAAAACGAATCTGTAGCAGTCTAGGGCTTTGTTTTCCATCTTCAGTGACCTTTTCTTTACCAACCAGAGTGGCTGAGTGAGACTTCCTGAGACATTCAGAAGCCTGTTTTATAAATAAAATCTCCAATCAGCTTGTGAGGCTTAAGAGGAGCACTACATATTCATCACAGTTCTCCTCTTTCTCTGCATTCTGGCAGAGGAATTTATATTTGATGGTGTTGCATACAGCTGAGCAGTGTTTCTTCATATTCAGTCATGTCCTTGTCTTAGAAATCCAGTATCAACAAAAAACTTAAAACCAGTGGAAATAGAAAGGAAAATCCTTGAAAAATGATCATATAGTAATGTGTTGATTCTTCTGTACATTTTTTAACTGCCAGCATCATTACTGTGTTATGTTTATACATGCATGCTATCAAGAAGAATGTATAATCAACTAGTTTCTTTTATTTGTGAAATATGTAGAGCCAGCTGAGTGCCGTGCTTGTCAGGTATATAATGTAACATAAAATACAGCTGTTATTTAAATAGTATTTCCTTATATTTCTGAAAATCATCTTAAAGGACACTGCTGAAATGTTTTGTCTGATAAAAAACAGGAAGATGAAATTAGGGCAAAGATATTTGTCAATCTCTCATTCTTAATAAAAGTCAGTTGGGTTTTTTTCATACTTGTGGAAAGGGAGAGGAAGAGCTTGGAGGTTTCCTGGTGGGTTTTGCCATAGCTGGTCTCTAGTCCAACCTCCTGCAGAAAGCAAGGTCAGACATAAGAACAGCTGGGATTATTCAGGGCTTTATCCAGCTGGGTCTTGAAAACTGGGATAGAGGCAGCACAGCCTCCCTGGGCTCTGTTCCACTGCTTGACTCTCTTCACAGGGAAAAAGTCCTTCCTTAAATCTTTTGTGACCTTGTTCCCCCACTTTTTTCCCTCTTCCAATTTATTCCACTCCTCCCATCAGGCCACCTCTGTGAAGAGCCTGGCTACATCTCCTTGATGCCCCTCCCCTGGGCCAGAGGCCGCTGTTACATCATTCCAAAGCCATATCTCCTCAGGCTGTAAAATATTACCAGTTTTTCAAGACTTGTACTTGGTGGTGTTTCAGATGTCTAGAAAATGTCAGATGACCTAGAATCTGTAAGCATAAAGAGCAACCTTGGTGACAGCCTTTGATCATTTACGAAGAAATAATTAATACAAAACTTTGCCCATTTTCTTGTTTTAATGCCTACACTATCACTGTTGCAGAATAATGGGAGATCTCTGGCATCAGAAATTATTACAGTTTATTGTTACATGTTAGATTTCATGGGAAATCTCTTCTGTTCTTGTTCAGAGGCTGGTGTTTTGCTCTCTTGTGCTGTAATGAGTCTGGGAAACAGAAGGGCCATGTGCATTGGGGAGGTGCTCATGTGCATTTAAGGATGTGAATGAATTCCTCCAGTCCTGATTTTTCCTTCTGACTGGCACTGGCAATTTAGGTGCCAATTCCTAGCTTCCTGCTATTGTTTTCCCTGTGCCATATGATAAATGAAGGAAGTCCTGGGAAATGCAAGGCTCTTTTGCAGTGGTGCTGTCCTTTCAGGTCGGAGCCCGCCTATGGAGGAAGGGCTGAAGGAAGAGTGGAGTGTGCTCTTTGCAGAGTCTGAGCAATGATGGTAAAGCTGCTTAGGCAGTCAGTCTGAAAGCAGGTAATGATGCAGTTCTGAGTGACTACTAGAACAGAGCAGTTTCCTTTAATCAAGATTGTAAATGCCACAAGGTTATTTCATTTCCATGTTTGATTACAAAAGCTTAAATGCATCTCTAAACCTTTCAGAAACAGGTTATTGTATGCAGTTCATAATGACATATATAAACATTTTACTGGGTATTGGAGACATTTTAAAGCTATCCCCAAGAAGAAAACCCAATGACTATTTACTATAATGCGACAGTATTTTTTATTTAGAAACACTGCCAGTCATTTTCTTCTCAGTCCTGAAATGCTTGTTGCAAGCAATGAAATCCTCATCTTGTGTTTAGTCAGCCTGCAATAGTTTGCAGTGCAGCATGCTGGGGTTGATCATATAATTTGAAGTGTAAATTGTAAAAGAAAGATGCGTTAGCTTACCTGGGTTTCCTGCTGTTGTTGAAATAAGCAATAGAGCAGTGCATGTCACAGTTAATTTGCATAATAGAGGAATAGAAAAATATCCAGATTTTATTTCATTCTGCTTACATTAACTTTAGTGCCACAGCTTTGATTAACTTTAGTGAAAAGAGACTGGATTCTTCATGGTCCATGATTTCTTAGCTCTCTACTTCTGAATAATTGTTTACTATCTGAAAAAGCTTATGTGCCAGGCAAAATTAAATGCTTCATCTTGAGATGGTTGCTAGTGATAATGGAACCGTGCAGGTTAAAAAGGACCTAATTCTTCTTCTTTCCCAGTTCTTCTATTCTCTGTCACCCAAGACTCTTGCAGGTTACAGTTTTCCCAGACAGAATTTTTCTATCATGAGAAAATATACTCAGCAATCCAAAGTATGGTACAAACTGGTTTCACTCACAAAAGCAAGCTGTTCCCTGCAGCTGAGCAGGAGGGGGGTAACACAGAGTGTGGTGTTTTCTTGGGAGCCTCTGCTGGAAGTGGTAAACCTGGGAAAGAAGGTGGGGTATTGTCATGTTGCCCACCTTGTTGCTTCCAGAGAAACTGGAAGACAGAAAGGAATTCTAGCACAGATGTCAGGTGTTTGCAAGACCAGGCCCTTTATTTGTATATTCCCTTTGCCTTCAGTGTGATTCACTGTAGCTTGTAAAGATCTTGGACAGTGGCGTCAGTGAAATCACTGACTCTGGATGAAACAGCTGTTCCTAGAGCTGGTCATCATGTACAGTCCCCCCTAGAGACTGAAAAAGTTCCCAGGTTAAATGTCTGTACATTGAATTAGAGTGTAAAAGGAGCTTATTATTTCTTGCCTTTAATAAAGCTGTCTGTGTTACCTAAGAATAGTTAAACAGAGAAAAGGAGCGGTAGAAGCTAAGAGTAAACACTAATGTACCTTTAACATTAATAATTTACTGTATCATTTATAATTTAAAGCTTAGTGAGAATTATTTTGCTTTATCTTGTATCACAAACCAGTTGAAAAGAAAACTAAGCCTGATTGTTCTCCAAAGGCATGTACTTACATTGGAGTTCAGCTCAGTTTATTCAGCCTTTCAATTTTAATGCTTTAAGTTGCAATGCTTAAATTTAATATAATAAATTATCATTGTATTTTTTAATAGCTGTATTTTAAAGTTAGCAGCAAAAGGTAGCCTAGCTAATTCTTCTGTCAGATTGAAAGCAATACTCAACAGCCATTCCCTATCCCTATTTATGGTATTTACTCATGATTTTATAGATCTGTGCCATGTCCCCACTCTTTTCATTTTGCAGGATGATTAAATAGTATTCAATATGAAAAGGATAACATATTTTTGATGATCATCTCTTTTCTTCTCGACATATTTCCTATATCTTCTCCATTAATTTTTAAGTAGGGCAACTGAAAGTGTTTAGAGCAGTCAATATACGGTCATATTGTAGATTCATAAAACTGTATCTTAGTACTGTTTTGCTTTGTACTTTTGTCCTGCTAATTCCTAACATTTGCTTCCCTTTTTAAGCTACCTTTTGTGAACTGAGTTGAAGTTTTCCTAAAATTATCTTTTCTAACACTGAGGAGTTGTTTCCAAGTAAGGATGATTTTATATGGAAAATTAGAGCTCAGTGTTTTTCCCTACCCCTCCATATGCATGACTTTACATGACTGTAAAAGCTGCCTATGAGGAATATTATACAGCTTAACATACTTGTCTGTAATCAACATATTCTCTTGATGAATGGATACATATACATATACAACAATATTTAACTGCTGTCCACATCAGAGAGCTGTCCCCTCTCATTCTCACAGTCTCCCCTTGCTTGTTTCTTTCCACAAGGATTTCATTGAGGAAAATCACAAAGAATCAGGTTAATCACATTTTTGTTTTATTACACAGAGATTCTGTTGTTTCACAATGCAGGGTTTATCATTTTACTCACTTCTGTAATTCAGGCATAGACCCTGTTTTCATTATGGGATAAAATTGTCAGGGTAAATCGCAAAGGCTTCCTACAGGATGTAACGCTGCTTTGTTGAGGAAAAAAATCTGCAGCTTTCCACCCTGTCTTGCTTGTTTACTGTTCTCCAGAGAGGACTGTATCACATCTTTCAAATGCAGAACAAGTTTTTGAACTATCCTCTCCTCTGTGTTTGGGTAGTCAGATGTAGGTCAGGCACTACAAATAAACAAGATGCCGAATCTGTGCACTGGTTCTGCAGCTCCCAAGCACTTCTCCCTTCTGCCTGCATGGCCTGCTTGAATTCACTGTTTTTCTAGATGTGGTTTACCCAGCCTCTGAAAAACAAGTGAAGTATGAATCTCTTAAGACCATCTCTTTTGGGGAGGCATCATTTTTAAAATTGCCAAAGAATCTCTTCTTCTAATGTACCATGACTAATGAACTGCAATAGGTTTTCCTTATTATACCACTGCTATTATTACCTTTGAAATACAGAAACTTCAATCACTGTGATTATAGGTAGCAAGACAGCCTGACAAACTGTTGAAATGTGTGTTTTTATTATAACTTCTATGAGTGTATTTAGAAATCGTTATTTTTGTTTTCATGACTCTCTAAGGCTTTAAAATTCTATTATATAGAAATGAAGATAACTTGGACCAGAGTACATTCAGATGTGGATTCTCTGGGCTTCCAATTTCCAACTTTTTTAATATCATGATTCTATTAGGAATAGAGGCATGAAAACAAAATCAAACTCCTATTTTTAGAAATATGTTTAAGAACATAAACTTTATTTAAGAACATATATGTGTAAGGGGTGATTTTTCATGGCCAGTACTACTTTTTTTCAGTCTAGCTGTCATCCACTAAACCCCATAGGAACCTTCACCGCTAATGGTGGGAGAAAATAGTGCTTGAATGAGCGTTCAGCTCCTGTCCCACAAGCTTGTTTCCAACACTTGAAGCGCAGAATTAGCTGTGAGAAATCAGCTCAAATCTGATGTGATAAAATTTAAAGGCTCTTCTGTTATCCCTTAAACACTCTCTTCAACCTCTCTAATGATGCATTTCTTCTGTGAGGGAATGTGGGAATCATAGTTTTTTTATAATATAGGAAGAGCATTCCTTGCAGTTACCTGAGATTTAATGAGAAGAACTTGATTTTCAGTCAGTGTTTCTGGTTCTGTTGATCATGAGGGAAGATGCATTTGATGGCAGGCAAGGGCTTCGCCTTCAGTCTGAAATTTAAGGCATATTTTTCTGTAAGAGATCTAACAAGTCTTTTGTTCCATAAAGGATGGCAACCCTGCGTGTCTGCACAGTACTACTTGATTTTAGGCAGGACAGTTTATGGGAATGTACAGCAACCAAATGAATAGAAATTAGGTTTATAAGAGAATTTTAAAATGTTTAAAGGCAGAGGTACTTTTCCAAATGCTAAACAAGACTTTAGGTCTTAATTCTGTTTTCCAGGGTCTTCAATTGACAGAGATGGCAGTTCTCATTAAAAATTTTCAAACCATTGAACATTAGTGTCTGAAATTAACAAAATGCTGCATTCATGGGTAGCTTCAACATTATATGCCAAGCTTTAGTTTAAAAATGCCCTTTGGAAATAAAATGATGCTCTTATATAACATTATTTACTCTTTTAGTATTGAAAATACTCTTTTTTCCCCATTTAGTGATAGCAAAGTAGTCATTTCCTTTAAAGAGAGACAGTGCTAGCTATGATAATCTTTTTATTAAAGCTTAATGATTCTTAACCCAGAAAATTATTTTTGGGTTTTTTTTAGTGATTAAAAATACCTAACATTTATATCTTGAAGGTCAGTCAACAACTCTGTGCACAGTGAGCACACACACATATTCTATAGCTGGAGACTTTTTCGAAAATCTTTTGAGTCATCTCTGGATAAAAAACTGGACATTTTCTCAAACCTTCCCACATCTTTTGGAAGAGTTTGAAAGCTCACCAAAGCACTGTGCCTAGATTTACCCAAAGAGAAGAAGGGATTATCCAAACTGCTGCACAAAGATTTTCTTTCCTTCTTATATAATGGAAGTATAAAGTGTCAATCTTTGAAAGCTTATGGGTGGAAAAGGACTGTGATCCTATCTGTCTATACTCTGGAAGAGCCACTGTTTACACACTTCGTTTTTATTTTCACATATAAGAGATACCTTCTCCTCCTTTGTGGAGGCTTGGGTTGCTCTTTAAAGCCTCATCTGTTTTGGCTGGAGAAATCACAAGAGTCCTTTGTAAGGGAAAGTTGCCCTTTTTTTGTCAAGCAGAAGTGCATGCGATATAACTGCTTTAAAGTGTCCTGGCAATCTTCTTGGTGAGGTTAATGTCCCATGTTGAGTTGGAGGATAGGCAACTGTGGTGTTTGTCAGTTTGCTTGTATTTCTTCCAGGTTTTTCTTTAGATTTTGTCATTAGCTATGGTACTCATCTTTAACCAGTGGCCATCTGCTAGTCAGTGTTCTCTGGAGCAGATTGTGTTTAGATGTCTGCATGTTTGAAGTGCATTTTGATGCTCTCTGGTGGTTAAGTTGCTTCTCAGTGATCCCAGGAACAAAACTGTGACTAGAGTGCTCTAGAGTCCCAGTACTGTTGCTGTTCTTATTTTACAAGTGTGCAAGGCCTTGGAGTGAGAAGGTGAAGAGATAAACCACTCCTTGCCCCAAATGTTTGCCCCTTGCCTGTGCAAGGTGTACTGATGCCAGTGACTTGGGCAGGCTGTGCTGAGGAAGGCTGCTGTGCATCTCAGCAGTCTAATCTTTGGCCGGTTAAACTGGTGGGCTGGAGAAGCTGCTGAGAATTTGAACAGTAACAAATGACAGCTGCAGTTGCACAGCTGGTAAATGAGATGCCTACTGGTTCCCAGCCTGCTGTAGGTTCTTAAACAAATTACTAATTGTGGGGTCTTTTTATTTCATTTTCTTGTTTAAATAGATCTGCATTGACACCACAGGTATAGGAATAGTCTGGCTGGTTTTGGTATTGCAGAATGAAATTAATGGTGACAAAAGTAGGTGAAGAATGGTCTGAAGATTTTCCTGGCACCCAAGAGGGATTTCCACCCCTTGCTGTAATCCTTGCCACCAGGATTATGCTGCTGCAGGTACCTAAGTTTCTTATTTAAAAGCAAGAATGGGAATTTATGAATGAACAGCACTTCCTTTTCTGGTTGTGCGGACACAGGCCAGTCTCTTGAGAGGCTAAACCATTTCCTGCTACATTTCATTGCTTCTGAACCTATTTTTGTTGCCTAAAAGTAGAGATTGTGTGCTGTGAAATGTGTCTCAAACGTCCATGTGCAACAGGGTGACCTGTTGAATTGGAATTATTCTCTGTGAGAAGGTTACAGGAATGCTCTGAGATATTTGCTGGTAGAAGTGTGAGGGTTTGGTAAAAAGACATGTATTTCTTGAAATTACTGCTTAGATACAGCCTCTTGCATGGTTACAGTTTCAGTGCCAGAAATGCTCACTCCAGTTTCTCCCTGCTCAGAAGTGGCTTCGTAGTTTGGGATGTCCTTCACCCATCAAATTGAGCTTGGTGAGATTAGGCTTCAAAATAAAGTGCCAAGTCCAGCTTTTTGAAAAAAAAAACCAGAATTTGTAGAGTGAGGTTTTTTTCTGGAGCTGTCAGAAGGGATAAGATTGTTTGGTCAGACTTGTTATCTAGTAGTTTTATTTTATTTGGCTATTGTGCTGGGTTTAGGGTAATGATTTTTTGTTGTTATATTAGGGCACCTAGAAGCTGAGATGATCTTCTGTGATATTTAGATGAAAATAAATAACTAAATAAAATATGTTAGGCTATGTTATTTGGAAATTCATAAATTAACATTATTTGGAAAGTACAGGAATAGTTGTTTTGTTACTTAAGAGTGTTATTTTATTGCTTTTGAAAATGGTGAGTTGTGTATCCACCATAAACTTCCTTGGAGAAATGCTAAATTATTATTATTATTATTATTATTATTATTATTATTATTGTCATGCACCAGAAGTATTAAATTTTTTTCTTCTACTATTTAATAAGCATGCACAAACCTCCCACACTTAACCAACTGTGCCGCTCAGGTAAATTAAAGACTGACTAACATGTATAACATCAAACTCAAGCAAGACAAAAGAAAACTTGCTAACAATTTTGCCTTGACATGGTTTACCTGCCAGACAAAAATCTTTCTAAGTTTCATCCCACACAAAGATTTACTTTTCTAGTTAGGATTCTGTACTTGTTGTAAATAGAGCTTCAGTAACTGCATGCCAAGATTTCAGCTTTATGTAGGTGTCAGACTGGTTTGTCATGGATTTTGTTTGTAACCCTGGATGCATTTTGCTGTTTTTGCTTCCCATGAAAGCAGCTCTCTCTTCTGGGCTGACACCCCCGTGCTGATCAGTCAGGTGTGGTTCTAGGTGGGACAGAGGAGTTTCTGACAAGAAAAAAGAGTGAACCACAATCCAAAATAGTCTAGTGCACTCAAATACAGAAGAGACTTGTATTGGGTTCCCTGCTGTCATCAATAGTCACTCTTCCAAATGTTTCATTTTCAGTAGGAGAGATTGTGAAAGGCTCCCCCCAGAATGCCTCCCAGCCCTGTGCCTGGGAACCAACTGGAGTACGAGAACCGGAGCAAACCAGAGCCAACGGCCCGAGTTGGTATCTCAGGAGCAGTTTGTTCCTGCTCTCTCTGGGCCCAAACATTTGAACCAGAGAAAGTTTTGCAACTGTCATTTAACTTGAATAAAAACATCCCAGCAGAGCATTTTAGTTGAATGATAATCTCTAATAGCAGCATCATTTAATCCTCACTAACCTGTAGCTTTACACATTGCCAAGGTGTTCAGCATAGCGTGGTGCTGCTTGATGTAACGCAAAATCACTTCCTGGTGACATGCAGGGGTTTTCAGACCCATTTGTTTAATGTAAGGTGGAGGCAAATCCACGTGCTCAAGTTTTGAACCTCTCAAAGCTGCCAGGACCAGGCGCTAACAGCAGAAATATGGGATCAGTGCCTCTTAGGACAGTTATGTTTAAACCCTTGATGAAGAACTCTGTTGAAAAGAGATGAAGATTTTCACAGAATACTCTGAGAACATTTGTTTTTTCTTTTGATTCCTACAGATTAGAATAAAGATGTTGAATTAATATTCTTCCATACTCTTCCATTATTTATGTTGCATGGAGATTCAAATTCTGGCTGCTCAAACCTCAGAACATTTTCTTTATGAAAGATTCCATATCTTTGTTTTAGGGGTAGATATGAAAACACGCAAGTTGATTTTTAAACAGCTGAAGAAAATTTTGAAAAAATTTTGGAAAAAATACCGGTGAAGTTTTAATAAAAATATTCAATTGCAAAAAAATTTTGCTTTTATAAGAAAATAAATACAAGGATAGGTATAAAATAATCAAAAATTGAAATAAAAATATATAAATAACAGAAAATTATTTCTTTTTAGAAATTAATTTTTAGATGGGATTTGCAAATGTTTCAAGTTGCAAAAAAAAAATTGATCTGTAGGATTAGTTTTGTAATTAATATGGATTTACAGCTGCTTCAGATTTGTTAGTATGTATTTTGAAATGGGAAAACTGGACCAACAAAGAAGTTAAAACTAGCAGCTTGACTGACTGCAAAAATGATTCAAATTTTCTAAAGTTTCTGAACTTTCCTGTTTTCCAACTATTTATTTACAAATATTTATACAGATCCTGTCTCAATTTTAGACCACTGCATATATAACACAGAAATTATTTCTGTAATCTGCCAGTTATTGTTAGGAAAGTAAACTGATAAGCACACACATGTACACTGCTCAGCACAGGAACTTGGCTTTGAAATAAAGGTGAAAGTATTCACCCTCTGTTGTGTTCATTTCTTATACATGTGTGGCATATTGATACATGGTATCTCACAGAAATATTAGAGTTCTCTAATAGAGACTTCTATTACATGAAGAATGTGCTGAAATGTTTTGATTATTTACACTTTGAAAGCTATCTTCACAGTTCAGAACTTATTTTTATCTAAATTGTTGTTCAAAGTTACCTGTTTTGTTTTATGGAAGCCATGAGAGGTGGTAACAGCCCATTGCTCGGTGTACTTGGTGTGTGTGAATCGCAGCATCTGCTCTGGAGAAGACTATACATAACCTGCAATTTCACATTCCCATTTGTGGAAAGATGTTGAATATTCCTGTCTGTCTTTTTACTTGACTCACTGCTAGTCCTGATCAAATGAAAAAGCACTTAACATTACTTTTGCTGGTTATACTTCTGCTTTTGCTCATTGGAAATACTGAGCTGAATGCCAGCTTTAAAATCCTGAATTTTAATGCTCAAAGCACCTTGAAGTTTGTTGGGAGAGGATTATTCATTTTTCATAATTTTTTACAAATCTTTGGTCTTTTTAATATATTATGACTCAGCATCCAGGCTCCAGTTGAAGTGGAATAATCCAGTGCACAGTTGAAATATGCTGCCTAACAGGAATCAAGAAAGTTGGGTCAAGTATTCTGAGCTGAAAGAAAACTAGGAGCAGTGCCCAAAGGACTTGGCTTCTCCAAAGTTACCACAAAATAGTCATGATGGCAATATCCACCAGCTGGATTTATTTAAAAGCAGGACAAAACTTGTGCATCATTTCACCAGGTATCTATCTTGCTCCGTGTCCTGTTTCTGGCAGTAGCCAGAGTGAATGACAAGGGGAAAAGTACCCAACAGAGCAAATATACTGTGCTGTCTCCCTAAATATTTTCTCAGCCTCCAACATTTTTGAGTGAAAGAATCTGCTGCGCAAGAGGGTAGTGACATTATACTCAATAGCTCTAGAAGCCTGCTCTTTCATGAACTTGTCCCAATTTCCCTTGAGCCCAGATCCATTTTCAGCATCTTTATCTTTGGCAGTAAGGCTTGCAAAATCAAATCCCATATGAACTTTCTGTTTGCCTTTTCCTGCTGGTTTTTGTCTGAAGTTCCTAAACTTTTTTTTTGATGGACGATCAAAATCTCCTCTACCCCATTAATGATCTTGCAGACTTCCTTCTCAGCTTTCTCTGTCCCTTCATCTCTGACAGGTTTAGCAGCTGTTCCTAACCTTGTTCATTGCTGTCATACTTTCCTGAGCTGCTTTCAGATCTTCTGTAAAATTTCTGAGATGGTATTGGAGTGAGAGGGGACCAGAATTGCACACAACATTGTATAATTATGTCATGTAATTTTTCATGTTAACCTCCAGACCCAGTTTCTGGGTGGGTGTGTTTAACTATGCAGTCCTCATTCCATACATGATCTCTGGCCTGTTTTCCTGCATATATCTGGCTTCATTTTTCTGCATTTCTTCCCTTGCCATTTGAATGTGGCCTTAATGTAGCTCTTCAGTCAGCCCTCATTTTCACTGCAAACTTAAAGACAAGTAAGATGTTTTCATCTTTTTCATTTCTGAGGCTGACTCAAAGACTCTATGTACCAGAGTGTGGCATATCCATAAGACCGAGCTAAAGTTAATAACCCTGGATTCCATGCTTTTAGCAGTTTGACAAATGCAGTCTTACATCCATATAACACTTACACTGGACCTGCTCTACGGTTTATTTCTCATGTGTCAGATAAGCTTTTCCTGAATGTATTTATTTTTATGAACACCTAGAAATGCATTTCTTTAAGTGTATCCTAAATGTGAACAACTGCAGAATAGAGCATCACTTTTTTATTTATTTCATTTTTTTAACTCTTGAGTAACTTTGTATTGGTTAGGTTTTGGGGAGATTTCTGCGTTCTGTTATTCTGTCCTCCTCTAGCTTCTATCTTCCCTGAGTTAAGAAAGTAGGAAACTGTAGTGTTCTTTCCAGGCAAGTGGGATTCTATGACCCACCTCTGCTATAGAGGTTTAAAGACATGTTCTTCAGCTCTGAGCGTGTTCTTTAAAGAAAAATCAAAATGCCAGTGTTTTATTAATGACATCCTCCTACGTTGCCTGGGTAGGCTGGTCTTTGAAAGCATTAGATTAGCACTCGGCAGCTTATTTTTTGGAAAATGAACTCAGTTCAAGTCTCCCAGAAACAGTCATTTGTCAATGATTTGGATTTAATTTCTGACTATTTGCATATTAGCTTTTCTGACTCAAGTGAAAGTAGGAAGCACTGCTTGTCATACCTAAAAGCCTCATCTCAGCAAAAATCTCCCACTGGAATTCTAGAACAAAGGATTTCTAAAAAAGACAGCTATGCCCTGGGGTGACTGAGTGCTTATCTGCTGCTAACCCCCCCCAAAATTATAAATCAACAGAAGAGTCTATAATAGACTCTTCTATACTTTACGTCTAATTTAACTCTATTCCTGGCATTTCCATTGGAGAATTTCAGGCTTCATTTCCATTGTCTAATTAGAGTGATTGAAGACTAAACCTTTTTAGTCTTCACACAGTCCAAGTGGTCGTGTGAAAATCTCACTCTGAACTTACTGGTACAGGTACAGGGCCTGCATACATCAGCTTCATGTAGAATGCATGGACAACTGGAGACAGGGGCTTGAATATGTGTATACACTAGAGATTTTCTTTACTTCATGCAGCACTGGAGGCACTGAATTCACAGCTTTGTAACACTGTGCAATGCTGCAGGTTTGGGGTATGATTTGAGAAAGGTTGAGTAAGAGCATTGAAATAAGCATTACAACACTTAGGCAAAACAAACAAAACGCCATTGGTGATATTCCTCTTCATGCACTTTGTTAGCTAAGGTCTCATTTTTCATGAAAGCAGGCCCCTTCTTTCAGGAAACATCTTTTCTCTTGTGGGGTAAGAGTTACTGAATGCTGTTAGAGCCCAGATAAAATCTGCTATTTAACATGCTCTGTGAAATAGCCAAATCTTAGCCTTGATACAATGATTACAATTTCAGAGAGGCAGCTTTGCTCTTGATGCAGATGGCAGAAGTTCAGTCTCTCAGAGTTTGGGGATTTTTGTGGTTTTGGTTTTTTTGGCCAAGGTAAAAGTCAGACAAGCAGTATCTAAATTCTTTCTACGTGAATTGCTAAATTCTGCAGCCTTTTAGAGCATTTATAAAGCAAATTAATTAGCTTGCTTCTAAATGTCAAAGTTTTCTTGCACTTTCAGCTTCTAGATAACTTACTGACATTACAGCCCTGAGAGAGAATTAAGCCTATGGGTAGACAATTGATAAAACAAAGGATATTTAAAAGAGCAAACTATACTTTCTCAGGGGAAAGAAAGTACTTGAAAAAAGGCCAGTGCATAAATTTAGTCAGTGCCTCCTTGCACTCCTGCTACATATTCAATTATGCAGCTTGATAATTTCTATCATATGTTATGAAATTTCCTCAGAAGTTTGTGTACCATCTGTTTGTTTTAGGAATCACCTGCATTTCTTTTAATGAGAATATTTGAATTTTGATTATAAGGGTAAATATTTTATTGGAAATGAGGAAGGCAAGGAAAAATTGCCAGATTTTCCTTTGAAGCTGCGTTACTTCAGTTGACTGAAAGTTTTTTTACCCTATTGTGGAAGTTTCCTGTTTTGGGAAACAGGTTTTAAGGGTTTCATTTTTTCAAACAAAATTTAGAATTTAGTGGTGAATGTGTTATCAGATATCTGCAAAGGAGCTGACTTTTTAGTGAATATGGTGCTTTTGGAAGAAAAATAGAACAAATATATCAGGAATAGTGTCAGACTTCCCTGTATCTTGCCTACATTCCTGATAAAATCTCATATTCTTTTTTAGGAAGAATGATTTCTTCCAGGCAGTAAAGGTATTTCAGTCTTTGCCTCTCCAGATCAATCTCCCTAGGTGATTTTAGGTGGGATGCTAAATTTTATAAGATAAACTATTGTCCATGGAGAGTGATACTTAAAGCTACTGCTTTGTTTCAGAGAAATGAAAAGTCACAAAATTATCACTTTAGTACTACCTAGCCTAAAGATGTCTAAATTAATTTAATACAAGAATAAAAGTTTAACACAAAATGTAAGATTTTGTATGTTATTGATCTCATATCCCAAGACACAAGTGACTGTATTCCATGAGTGGATGCATTATTTTGAAAAATACTTTACAATTACAAACCAAATTTCAAAGAAAGATGGTTGATAAATATTTAACTGATGTTGCATTTTAGAGAAACAATAAGTGGCAGCAGTGTCTTCATGACACATATTTGACATCTGAAAGCTGATAAACACACATATTACTCTGCAACTGCTGTCCAGAAGAGAATAATTTGATTAAAGAATCATTTGTCATGTGTTAGAAAGGGAGGTTGGGGATCATTCACCCCAAAGTCATTGGTCTCCCATTGTTTTCTGGTCTCAGTCACAGCCAGTCACAACCTACCCTGTTTAGGCCTTGGGATTGCAATGGTTTGGATGTAGTTTCACATGTGAGCTCCAACAAATTGTTTCATACCCAAGAATGCCTGGAAGGCACTTGGGACAGAGGAAAGGGTTTTACCTCTGAGGTGATCTCAGAGGCCCTCTCTTGGGTCTTTCCTTAGGTAAACAGGGGTTGCTGAGTGCTGAAATCCATTCTGCTGCCCTGCAGCAGCCAGCTGGAGAGACAGGAAACTCCCTTCCCAGCTATGGAGTTCCTTCATTTTATTCTATGTGTCTTTTAGCAATGCTTTCAACCATGTTATCTGATTTGAGCTGTTTATTTGTGTTTCATTATAGGCTCAAATAAAGAGTTATTTAAAGAAGCTGGAAAAGGGGACATAAAATAGGGAGAGATTGACCAGCCTCTATCTGTTCTTGTCTAATCTCTGCCTGCACCAGAAGGATAAGGTGATGAACTTGGCTCTTTGGCAGTAAGTTGAAACAAAATTCTATCACCTGTAGTTTTTGTGGTCACATTAACATTTAGCTCTCCTGTGCTGTAGGTCATTATCCAAAGGGTGTGGTGTAAGAAGTGCTTAGCTGAGTGGTCTTACCTTGGTGCACCTTTAGAAAAGTCCTGGTAAGAGGGAGCTGAATACAAGTGTTGTTATCTGACTCCCTGAAATTCTGCACCAGCTAAATATTTCCCTGTGATATGCCCTTCCCTGTGAGGGTCTGCCTATGACTCAGGAGAATAAGGAAGAGTCAGGGAACAAATTTGTGCAGCAGAACTCACATCTGCAGGTGTTTAAATTTACAGTCCTGATTTAAGGTTTCTTCATGGGTGTTTTAAGGTCTGAAGTGTGCTAATAATAGGATAAAGTACATATAAATGTAGGTTGTCATCTGTCAAATGTCTCTTTCAAGCTTCTTCATCTTTCAGTATTAATAAGTTAGCAGAATATCTGACCAAATATCTTTTGATTTCTGGCTATTTTTGAAAAATATTAAGGCATCTGGGGAAGAGGTAGAGGCTATAAAAAGTCTTATTCCCAGAAAAAGCATTCTGTATTTTAAATTTTTTTAAGTGAGTTTCTTGTTTCGGGCAAATGAGAATGAGCAATTCTTCACCACTTCCATATTAACACATGTGTTTTGAAGAGAAGTTGTGTATTTTGCAAGTGAACAAGTTTGAACACCATCTTCAGTACAGACTTTGCAGTGGTTTGTAATCCATCCTTTTCACACAGAACAGGACTAGCTATAATTCCTTGGCTGTGCCTCCCTAAAGTGTTTCTAAAGGTGATGCTTTGCATAAGTTCACTAAACCTGCTGATGCTTGTTTAGAAACCAAGAACATCCTAAGAACCTCCCTGCCCTTCCCTACACATGGTGCTCTGCAGGGAAGCACCTACAGCATTGTTTGTGGCTCTTGGCAGCCTCTGTTGTGCTGAATGGAAACTTTAATGTTTGCTGAAGGTCCAACAGTGTAAGAAGCTGCAGAAAAGCCTCATGGTGTCTTAGAGCAAGACTCAGCTCTGAGCTGAGGGGCTTAAATAAACCTATAGTAAAGTTAGGGGGGGCACAGTAATTCTGTCCCCAGTGTATCCTGAAGGCATGACTGGGCTTTTATTTGTCAGAGGACAGGGAGGTCATCACTGGCATATTTCCCCTGCAGCCCTGTGCTCCATGCAGGGATGGGCTGGCTTATGCTACTTTCTGTGGCCTTGAGCCCCAGGAATGACAGGGAGGCCAGCTCTGCTCAGGCATTTCTGCATAAGGAGGAGCTGATGCAGCAAAATAGGGAGATGATCCCAAATCTAGACAACTGAAGCAGTCAGGATACTTGTTTGCCCCAGGCAAAACTGAATCTATTTAGAGCTGTGGTGCACCCAGAAATAAGTACCTAATTTTTCACATTTCATTTCTCTGAGCATCACTGCAAACTCCTTAATGCAGTATAGCTGTGGCAAGAGTTTTATTTCAGTGAGGCAGTAAATATGACAAGGTACCTGCTGGGGGTCTGCTCTTTTAGGAATGAAGAGTCTGTTCACATTTGAAACAAGGACTATCCTCATATCTGCATGTGGAATAACTTGCATGTGGATTTAGAGATGGGCTAAAGCTGCAGCAGAAATGTAAGGTTTTCCTAATAAGAAATGCTTTTAGGGAAAGAGAGCATCCTCATAAGAGAACCCAAACACCTTCTTAAGAATTCTATTGTTGCAAAACTACTGAATACTGTCCTGAAAGCCCTAAAAACTTTTCTGTGCGTTGGTGCAGATGCAGGTCTGTTCTAGACTGATTGATAGGAGTTCTGATGGTTTTTTTATCTTCCTGTATTTTGAATGAGCTTCCAGGAGCCAGGTTAAAGCAGGGCACAGATTTCATTGAATCCAATAGAAAATTCTCTGCCTATTTTAGGAAGAGATGTGGCAGCATGTATTCTATTATTTAGACTTCTAATTAGTAAAGTTAAGTCTTTAGAAATCTTGATTACAACTGTCAACAATCATTCTGCATGTATCTTGACTATTTAAACTTCTCTCATCTACATCTATTTTATATTGTATTTTTAACTATGCTGCAGTTCAATGAGTGCTGTGAGCACTCTCCCACAGAGCTCTAATTGCCTGGCTTCTGCAGATACCATATCAGCACATCAGTGTTAATGCAGCAGAAAGCAAGTACCCTTGTGTCTCTACAAAGCCAGTTTAAGATATTTCTCGAATATACTTTTGAATTGCTTTTTCTTCATCTTATTTTAGATAACACTTTGACTTAAATAAAACTGCCTGTGGGGCATTGTAGATTGATCAAAAAGGAGTGTATCATTCTATTAGTTTTAATTCTTGGTGTTGCAATAAATCATTTTCTCTCTACTTCATTTAAATTTTCTGAGTTCTTAATTTAGTTTCAGCATAGGATTGTCACAAATGGAGGAGTCAGAGATGTGAGGTGAAGTGTGGAGGAGCAATGTTTATTGAAGTGATACATATAGCAGAAAGGATTTTGGCTGAAATATGGAATTAGAAGCTTTTTTAGAATGAAGCAAAGGATTTCAATTTCCTTCCAGTCTATAGGAATCAACAGAAATGTAAAGTGAGGGCTGCAGTGTGGGGTGGGAGGAAGATTACAAGACACAGAGTGTGTCAGTTGCGTGTTTATTAGTAAGATTTTGACCTGCAATACTCAGATGAAAATACCTGTGTATCTTCACATAAATGCTAATCTTTAGCCTATGCCCTTGGAAGAACTCACAGGGAAGATTTCTTTCATGGACTTACTGCTCTTCATATAGCTTTACTTCTGAAATGGGGTATAAAATTTTTCTTTGGTTGTAATAATAGAAAGCAGTTAGCTGCTTTTCCTCTGCAAAACAGAACAATGAGTTCTTTAAATAGGTGCATTTATTGAAGAACTAATACATTAAGCAAGCTGAAGATTTACTTTTTTCTTCTTCCCTTTAATACCAATGTATAACTTTGCAATCCTATAATTATGGCTTCTCATTTTTGGCATACAAATTGTTGGCAAATGGTTTTTCATTTGTTCTTTTGTGCTGAAATGTAGAACCTGGAAAATTGTCTTCTTCCTATGTATATACAGCACGATTTGATTTCTGGGCATCTTAACTCCTCTTCTTAGCTTGTTATCTCTGCAAAATTATGAACTACTGGGATTTTTTCTCTAAGAAATGGATGAAAGGAAAGATCTCTTAAATTTGGCCTGTTAATTTTTTTCAACACATTTTTTTTTAAGAGTTCTTTTTTCTAATAGTCCAGAGTTGTTCCTGAGAGGACATTTTCTGGATGTAGGTGTCTGGCATATAATCACAGAAACATCAAGTTTGGAAGAGACCTTCAAGATCATCCAGTGCACTGTGAACCCAGCACCCCAATAATCACCCCTAAACCATATCCCAGGTGTCACATCCAGACACCTTTTGAACACTTCTAGAGACAGTGACTCCACCACTCACTGGGATACTTATTCCAATGACTTACCACTCAGTCAGTGAAAAACGGTTTTTAATATCTATTGTGAACTCCTCCCTGGTCAAGGCAATATGCACAAATGTACCTTCATATGAATGTGGGTCAAGTAACAAGTAGTTGACTGCTTGGACTTCCAAATTGCTGCCAAAATCTTTAAACCAGAATTTAAGGAAACCACACACCAAAAGAAACCAGATGAGAAGCAAATATTTATTTCTATGAAACCTTCAAAAACATTCAGTAGATGTCATATGGCATAGTCTCCAGATGAAATGTTAGAAACAGGCATGAAGTTTGTGGAATCTGTTTGGCAAACAGATTCAAGGTTTGCTATTCATCAGCTAGAAGTCACAGGTCTGTCTTGACAATTTGTAGCTAACAGCCCATAACTTCAGAAGTATCTGCTGTTTTTTGTGATGGCTCATTGGCTTTGGCTATGAAACATGAGATCCCAAAGGTCTGAATTTTTGAAAGTATGTGAAACAACCTATATTAAGTTCCTGGTAGCTTTATTTCTTAGTTTTTCTGGAAAATATAAATTTATCTCTAATATTAAAATATGCTAAGGTGGACATAGTTCACTTATTCTACCATTCACTATAAATGTAATAGCTAAATATTAGATATTTTTGGTGTGCAAACTAATGTGGAGCTAAAAAATGCAGAATCCATTTTAGAAAATGATGAGAAATGTTTATTTTGCTGCATGTCATAGGTCAATTTATATAGTTTTAGTTCTTAGTTGAGACATATTGATTTTCATGCTTTCCCTATTAGTTAGAATGACATATACAGGATACCAATAGTGAATAGCAGCTGAGGTTCATATATCACAGTCCCAATGCCAACAAAGACCTTTTTAACACTCAGAAATTATGGAAACAGAATTTAATAAAGGCCAATATTCAAATACCAACTTAATTTAGAAGCATAAAAAAGATTGCTTTTTCTCTATTTTCTAATATTTCTTTACTGAAGATGTATCTGAGTGCAGTCACTTTGCTGGCTTGAGCAGCTTAGATCTATTGCAATTCTGTTGCCTGTAAAACATGAATTAGGCCAAATAATACTATTTTTTGCTCTCCCACACCTGTTTGCCAAGCAAACAGATCATCTTATACATCTTATATTTAAGGGTATCTTCTGCAGCTGACCACACAGACAGATGTGCCAATGAGTCCAATGAACTAAAGCCCTTCTTGCCTTCTAACTCAGCTTATTTCAGCAAGAAAAACCTTCAGACTTTGTACAAGAGGAAGAGCACAAGGCTAGGATATTTTACACAGGCTCTCTGATGGAACTGGGGAGATGCGGGTTTAAGTTTATTTTTTGAACTAGTGTGGGTAAGAGGAACTGCTGGTTTTCAGCTGCTTCCTTTGTGAACATATATACTTTGACTTTCAAAAATAATTCATGAAAGAGGCCAGTATTTCAGGACAAATTTAAAATCTGTCAATAGATCCTTTGAAATAGTGACTGTATTCTGTTATTGTATTTCCCCATTTAGTGTGTGTGTATGCATTTATATGTATATATCAAAATACACAGACATATACATATGATTTATATCAATACTACTCTTTCAGACTCATGCTGATTATCTTTCATTTATCCTTTTGTTTTTATGAATCTTGTTATTCAATATTGTAGCTCCAAGACATCTGAGAACAAAATGTTTTAAAGATAGGCCGTGACATAAACAGGCAGTGGAGAGCAAGCCTGCTCACTGCATCTCACAGAGTGAGAACAGTTTTAGTCTTAGAGAAATAAAGGCAGGAAAATCCCCTTATTTTCAAAAGAGCACATCAGTTTCAAAGGGCAGACAGAGAAATGAAGAGGCTGTTTGTAGTGATTAGGAGGAACAGAGAGTGGCTTTTTTCTGGAATTCACAGTCTGCACTGGTGGAGAAGAGCAGCAGGCAGGTGCCGTGTGGGTGCTGTGATTTACAGGAACAAAGCAGTTGTCCCTAGTGAAACATCAGATATCTATGAGCTGGTCCCTGTTCTCCATCTCCCTTTTGTCTGTAGTGGTTAATATTCCTCAATCTGTGTAGTCAGTCATTTTATTTCCTTTTATTTTTTTAGAAAGTAAGAGTTTTCTGAACATGGTAGACATGTGCTTTAGGGCCAGGACTGGGCATAGGGGTAGTAAAGGTAACCCTCAAGGCTGGCTGCTGGCAGCAATTCCATTAGGCTCCAGTTCCTTTCTGCTTCTGTACGTGCAGTCTTGTCCTGCAGGGTTACTTTAACTCAGGTCATAGTTGGGAAGACAAAGAGCTGCACTGTTTGGCTGCCCAGAAACATCTGAAAGTTTCAGGAAAGGATGCCAAATGTCAACGTGTTCTGACATGATGCTGCATGGAGCAGGGCCCTCTGTTTGATGGGGTTTGCTGTGATCCAGCCGATTAGTGGTGGGTAAAGCAGAGGCTGCTGAGGCCGATAACCTGCAGCCACTGAACAAGACTGCTTCTGACCAATGTGTACCAGTGGTGTGTGCATGGGTTGCTTTCAGCACTGGGGGTGTAGATGTCAGTGCTGGGGTCATCTTGGAGCTAGACCTCACCTTTGTGAACATCTGCAAGCATTTGCTGTTTCCAGAAAGTGCTAATGCAGTGAAGCATCGGCTCTGATGTATCACTCCTCTGCCCACACAGCACACATTTTCTCTGTTCATGTATGATTTACAGGGAGTTTTGACACACAGTTATACTTAGAGATTAGTAAAATTGCAAATTGAATGTCTCAGTACTTGCTGGGTTTTCTTAGTTCAGAGAGAGATATAAATGGCTGGCTTCTCTCTACTCTTGTTTTTACCCAGCTTACTTTAATGTCCTTGTTTACTTAGCTTAGCTTTTGGATGTTGTAGTATTTCCTCTACAGCATTCTTATCTGGGAATCAACTCATTTTAGTCCTTTTTTTCCTGTCTCCTTTATTATGTTGTGTTTTGGTTTTTGGTTTTTTGCAATGGGCATGGAAGGCTTACATTTGAGGACCTGCTGCAAATTCCCTTCTTACAACAGACTGCAGTAAGAAGGGTTCACACATTAGACACCTGTTTTTCCATAATTTTGTGTTATTGTATTGCTGTGGCTATTTATCTTCTATTTGGTGTTAGTTAGGTTTAGAGTTTGAAGAAGTACAGCACTTGTGATTTGAACTTTTTGAGTGGGAGCATGCGGTCTTCTTTTAGACTGTCAATCCTCTAGTTTTCATGAAAAGGCAGCAAATGTGGGAAATCCTCAACTTGCTTTGGGTGTAGAAGAAATAGTGAGATGCTTTGAGTGGGCTGTTTATTGTGAAGTAGGCATTCTAGAATAAAATGGACTTAGAGGACAGGAACAATTCATAAGGAAAATTGATCTGTCCAGCCCAAGAAAATTGACACTAAAACTTAAAAGTTAACCCAAACAAAATCAATCAAATTTTTTCTTTATTTTTCCTCTGAACTTTCAGTGCTTGTGGAGACTAGAAAACACTGGAAATTGATTTATTGTTTGATTGATTGGTTCAGTATTGTACAGGGACCGTTTTCTTATGATGCTCCCATCTGAAATGTGGTAATGTCTTTTAAGTATAGACTAGCAAAAGTATAAGCTGATGCTAAGAAAAACTTAGCCTAGCCAGAATTCCTCAGAAATAGGGACGTTTTTCAGAAGTAGCAAATTGACCCAGGTGAGTCTGGAATAACACCTCAATCCCAACATAAAAATACTCTTTAAATAAGCAATGAAATACAGCATTTACACTTCAGGGGAAGAAAAAAAAGATATACTTAATAAAGTGTAACCTTTCTGAAATAGAAAAAGTATTTAAGCATTTCTTTTAAAAAATTTTGTCAATTCTATGTACCTATCGGATAAAAAAATGACTCAATTTACATGAAAAAAATGGCCTGGAAGACCTTGTCCAGAAATGTGCTATTTTCTCCTTTAACAAAAAGAAGCAATTTATCTTTTCTCAGAAAATAGACTCCAATTATAGATTTTGTACATGTTACACTCAATATGCAGAAATGTGATCAGATCAAAAGCCTACTCACAGGGCACACCACTTCAGAATTACTTTGGAACAACAGCTTGCAATCTTTATGTAAATTCAAATGTGTCTCTCTATCTTGTTCTTCCAGTGCTTGGTGTAGCATGAAAAACTGCATACATTGTCTCTTTTGAAGGGAAATGACTGATGCAATTTTAATAAAGGTTACTAACAGAGTGTTGTGAGTCAGGTTCTATGAAATAGTGGCAAACAATTTTACCTTGCAATGCTGCAAATTCTCCTAGTAGAGGAAAACCTGCCTGTGGAATGTGACCTCTTCCCCATTGTGGTTCACAAGGAATTCAAATGCTTCTGATTCAAAATTTGGAGATTAGTTTATTCTAACCGATTTCAAATACCAAGTGGAATAAATTACTTTAAAATCTTCCTACCACATTTTCAAGGCCACCTTTGAAACTGGTTCCTTCCTTTTGGTTTTGTCCCTCTGTGCTGAAGGTCAGACAGGGCTTGTAAGGGCTCAAGGAAAAATGTACTGATCTGAATAGAGGCACTAAGATGGATTTGGAGGTGGATAGGGGTGACTGGTGAGAGAGTTAAGGAAGCTCTGCTATGAAATCATGTAGGGATATGTCCCAGTCCCCCAGACAGATCAAATTAACTAAAAGGTTGGTATGTGAAAAGTGATACTTTTTACCTTTTGACATTATGATTCCTAAATATGTGAATTGTCATCTGGGGTACACAGCAAAACCCCAGTGGGTTAGGTGGACTCTAATTTTCAGTTACTAGGAATAAAGGCAAATTATCCAACCTGACAATAAAATCCAGAAAAGACATGGAAATGATGGGAAAAAACCATTAATAATGGAAGAGAAGTGGATACGGAGAGTAGGATGATGGACTACAATGTTTCTTTCATTAATCAGAGATGTTTTAGGGGTGGTATAAATGTATAAAACTATCAATTCTACAGTTTCTGAATAGGCTGTTCTGTAATGAATGGGCTCAGCCACAGGTGTTTGCTGGGATTGTTCCATGCTGAGGTGCAGTTCAGGGCACAGCCTGAGCACTGTGTCACAGAAGGTACAGTTGCCAGGGAAGCAAAATGTCACTGTGATACAAGGGAGGATGATCTGTGTGACTCAGGGAACAGTAAAAGAAGTTTCTTTGAATTTGTTTTCACTCTAGAAATTCTGCAGGAAGAAGAAATATTAGATGATTTTTTTAGCTCCATGGTTAAAGTACTTGCAGGCCATGTGTTTGAGAGGGTGACTTTATAGATGTCACATAAATATTCCAGAAAAAGCAAAATTGCATTTCCTGTTTATACTGTGATCATCGTGATTTGTGTGTCCTGTGGGCAGGACTTGTTCAGAAGTGGCACTGGTTGGGCTGCCAGCCATTGCCCATTTCTAGCCACAGGCTGGGTGCTGCTCAGCTGGAAGCCTGGTGCCTGTGGAAGTCGCAGTGGGATTTTGGCAAATGCCATTGCACTCACTCTACAGTCACTACCTGGCTGATTGGTTTGTAACTACAACCCAGAGTGCTTGTACTCAACTGCAATTATTTCTGTGGCAATCAAAATGGTATCTCCAACTCTTATTAAAAGAGATTCTTCTCTTGCAGAGTGGCAAGCCTGCATTGAAACTTACCAATTTAGAGAGAGAAGTTTGCAACCCGTTGTGTAAATACCATACGTTTAAAAAGGATTAAATTGCAAAGTAATTTAAAAGTCATTGCTGAGATGTGTTTTTATCCAAGTATGTAGATACTTGGGAGAAATGCAGAGATATTAATTAATGTAAAATGTTATATATTCTCATAATTATAATTATAATTAATTATATTTATAATCTCCTATCCCAGCTTGCTGTTTTTTTTCTTTTGGCTTGTCAGGAGGCTCTGCATTTATTTTAATAGTAGTTATTTTCTCAATCCACTCTAAACCATTATTGTTTGAAGTGTGCTTCTCTCCAGCTTTCGTTCTGAATCATCAATTTATGTTTTCATTTTCATCTGGTTTTGACCATTTATGCAGTGCTTTGGGAATTCAGAGCTGTAGCTGAGGAAAGTGTAATGTAAAAGCAAAACAAATCAGTATTGCCACTTCAGGCTTTTTTTATTCTTGTTTGAGTCTGTGATACCTCTGCTCTGATGCTGCTACTAGGAGTGGAAAGTAGCATAATCAATGAGAAATCAGACCTCTGAAGCGTTCAGGTAGGAATGTAGCATAAACAAGAGCTGTCACTGAAGCAGGGTTGCAGCATTGTTAAGATGTACCCAACAGAGAAAATGAAAACCTGCTCTGTGGCTGTTTGTTCCTTTTGTTGCTTGCAGATAATTCCAGCCACTGCATTGGTGACCAACCATCTCGACACTTCTGGACTTGAGAACCCTTTGTCAGCCCCTTCATGATCATCTCTGGGCCTGTCAAAAGGCCAAACATTTTGTAAAATGTTCACTACTTTTGTTTCCCTCATTGTCTCCCTTTCCTTTCACCTGCTCTTCCCCTACATTGATTGCAAGTGAAGAAGCAACATGTTTTCTTCTGCAAACATCACTGCAGACAGGAGAGCAAATAGGAGCCTCTTTAGGGAGCTGGCTGGTAAATGATAAACCTTCACAAGGAGCTATTTTGGTACAAAAATGCTTCATAAATAAGCAATATCATTGTGCTGTTTATGCTACAGAAGTATTTGTGCATTTATCTGCTTCCCATGCAAAGCTGTGTAGTGTTTGCAGTAATCCCTGCTGCAGTGCTGGCCATGGCTGAGCTGCGAGAGAAGCATCTTCAGCAGTCTCAGTGGCAGCAGGAATCCTCAGCAGAAGTGAACTGCTTACAGTGTAAATGGCAATCAGCTGCAAAACCTTCTCTTTGGAAAGATAATAAAAATCAATAATGGGCCTGCTAATGTAGAAAGGACAGCAAGAGGCAGACATTTAATTTAGTTAAAAAGTAATCGGAAAGGAAAGAGCCAGACTAAATAACGTGTGTAATTAAAGAGTTTAAAGGAACTTCCAGCTGGAGTGTGCTGCTTTTATGTGTGTGGGAAGTAGAAAATATTTATGCATATATACTGAGCTAAATTTAATTTTTTTTCTGGCACTACTATAGCCTTCAGCAAGGAGGTTCTGCTCTTGACAGTGATGTAAATATTAAAGCCATTCAAAGATTAATATGTTATATAGAAAAATCAATGAGTCCCTTAAATGCTCTAAAGATTGAAAGAAAGAGGAAAACTCACATAGAAGAAAAAGAAGGCAGAGAATGGGCAATGAATAAGACACTTGCTGTGAATTGATAGAGGAAGAGGAAAAACTGGTAGACAGATTGTGACTTTCTCAAATGTCATTTTTCTTAAACATATTTCTCATTCTTCTAAATAGCTCACTGTGAGGCAGTTTTGGACTCGCATGCACCCATGCTTGCAAATAGAAATGAGTAAGAGTCTGGCTCACATCCCCTCCCACAGTAGCCACACCATGAGTCTGGGTTGTGAGGAATCAGTGAAGTGATGAACCAGTTTGCACCAGTCTCCAAAAACATGGGCAGGACTCACCCTCCGCTGTCCACTCTCTTTGTTGGGCCTGGGAGCAGCTGCTGGGCACATACCAGGCTTTGAGTTGCAAATTTCCATTTGGGGTGGATGGGCAGGAGCGTTTTGCATTTTGATTAGATGCCATTCATTCATTTGCAATTTTCTGATTAAATGTGATAAATGAAAGTCTTTCAGAACTCTGCCAGGTTTTCCACTTATGGGCTGACCTGTGCCTCCCTTGCCTCCAGCCAGGTCCAGCTACTCTGGGCTTACAGCCTTTGCCAGAGAGTTCAGAGATTTGTTGTCTGATAGAATGAGCATTTTTGCTAGGATATTTCTGAAAGGAACAAAATCAAGCAAAATCCCTTCCCAGGGAAGGTCTTTTAATTTTTTTTGTTGTTTCATCATTAGTTTGTAAAAAGGATTTTTAAAAATTTCAGTCTCATACACAAAGCAGAAAAATGAATAAATCTTGAAGAAAGCGCCAAGGTATAAAGTGCAAAAATATCTGAATGCAAAACTCAGCTGCTGCTCCACACTAGCAGTGCTTTAGAAACTTGGTTTAGTAACTCGGTTGCTATTTTAATGAACATTTTGTAAGATTTTTCTAATTCCTCCAAAGTACAGAGTAATGTTTTTGTTAGAGGGCATCTCAGCAGTAGCACTTTATTAAAGTACTGGTCTTATATTTAATAAACCAAATTCAAGTCTGAGAAAAAGGTTCCCAGGACCCTTCCCATGATCCCTTCTGATCACTGATGAGACGGATGGAATTTAGAAGTCGTGACGGTTTGTTCCAGCTTGTCATATTTTGTGTCAGTTTCTCAGGTACTTCTTCTGAACCATCCACAGTGTTTTCTCACTCAATCTGTTCTCACTCAATCTTCATGTTCCTCCTGCAATAATTACAAGCTGTTTATGACAAATTGCTGTGCAAAGTAGCAATTTTTTCATGTTTACCACCACCACTTAGCTCACTGGATTGACTGTTTGGAGGGGAAAAAGAAAAGTTGAATGAATGTAGACAATACAAAACCCAGCTTTGCCATGACAGCAGATGCTACTGATGGATTTTAGTTTCCATTAGAATCATAGAACTGTTCAGGCTGAAAAAGACCTCTAAGATCAAGTTCAGCCGTTAACCCAGCGCTGCCAAGTCCAGCACTATGTGCTAAATCTTGCATGCGTTTTGAACACTTCCAGGGATGGTGATTCCACCATTTCTGTGGGCAGCCTGTTCCAATACTTTACCACCCTTATGACCCTGTAAGATAACTCTCCAATGTGCAGTCTCCCTCCATCATGTTGTGCTTTGCCCTGGCAGCCAGGGCCCCTGTTTCCTCAGTTGTGAGGATGCACAAGACTCCTGATGAGTCTGGTATCCACCTCACTGTGCTAATGCCTTTTTGCCTTGAAATTAGGGTTGTTCTTCCATACGAGTCCTGCTGTGTATTGCTCCTGAAACTGCTGCATCTCTATCTTCCTGTTGTCTTTCTCCTCCAGGAGCAGGCTTGTTACCTGCCCTGAGATGAGATTGCTCAGCAGTGCTCCTGCTGGTACTCTCAGCCTCCCGTCCCAAGTTCCTTCAAACTGGCAGCCCTGGCTTCAAGCCGGTGTCTGTCACTCCCCGTTCTGTACAGACACGCTGCTTCCCCACACGGAATGGTCTTGCACGTGTGGGGTTTGATGGAGCAAGTTGGGCTGCTCCCTACCCACCACAGCTTTCACCATGTCTCTCCTGTGGTTGTGTAATCACTTTATCCTGTGCCTAAGCAGCACTCTTGTCTCTAAGCATGAAGCTGGGAAAGCCTTTGGCTTCCTCTGGCTACATCCACATCTAGCTGTGCAGCTCTGCTGCCGTCAGGCTGGGCTGTCCTCCCCCAAGCAAGCTCCTCCTGCTTTGCTCTGCCCGGTCCCTGTCTGTCTGGGCTGCCAGCCCCAGGGCCCTTGATCTGCTGTCAAACACCTCAGCTTTAAAGCTAAAGTGTGCAAACAAGAGGGGATCTTTAAAAACATGCTGGGGATCCCTTAAAATTATCTGGGGACCTACTTTTGTAATTGCCTTAATTTCTGCAATATGGTCTTCTGCTTCATAGCAGATTAGGGCTTCTATATGCAAATTCCATCTTTCTAACTTTAGAGAAAAAATTTTAGAAGCATTTTACAGCCTTAAATCCCCAGTTTTAGGTTGTAATATTTAATTTGAACTAAAGTATATATTGTGATAGGCTTTTTAATAGGCAAATGACTGGAGAGTTCTGGGTTTCCTTGACAGTCTCTAGCTGCTCTCACCAGGTATGTGCTGCAGGCCCAGCTGGGTCCAGCTCTGGGAGTTTTCTGTAATCCTAAAATTGAACCTCTTTTGGTGCCCAGGAGTTAGCTAATCCCAGTTTGGAGTGTCCTACATGTTACTTAGACCACTTCATACTTATGGAGTCCTTAAGAACAACAATAAACGAGGTCTGATTGCACAGTAATTATGAGCAGGAGCTGCAGTACAGCCCCTGCAGAGCCTCCTTGGCTCCCTCAGCTCCAGCCAGTTCCTCTGTTCAATCCTGCCTGTCACGGTCCTGTGCTGTGCAGGAAAGATAGATATCAGAGATACCAAGGGTAGTAGAAAGCACTCACCTTTCCAGAGCTAGACACCTTTATAGTAAAACATTTGTGGAAGAGGCAGGCTGATTGGACAGAAGTGGGAAGAGGCAGTGGAAGAATCCCAGGAGCTTCTTCCAGTGCTAGAAGTGAAAAGAAGTAAAGACTGCAATGATCCTTGAGCATGAGGATAGGTAAATGCAAGGATGAAGACAAAACAGACCTTTATGGTGCAGACTTGTGAGCTGGGGAATGGGCAGGTGTTGCATTCGAGCTGGGAGAAGAAATAGAATTAATTGCATTGAGGGAACTGTGAAAAAACAGCAATTCAGCAGCACTGGGTAGTCACTGAGAGCTTTTGCAGCAGGGACATTATGTTGCTTTGCTCAGTGAGTTGAAGAGAGTAGTGAGATGCAGTGAGGGAAGTCAGGGAGCAAGGTGGAAGGGGAAAGCTCTGAACAGATGCATTTCTTTTCCATAGGAAAGGATTGTGTAGGTGGGGAATAAGCTTGCCTGGATCTGGCTTGTTGATTCCTGTATTTTTTTGCCAGTCATTTAATTTTAGAAAGAAACAGGACTTTGAGGAGAAATTTGACTTGTAGGTTACTCTGCTGGGTTTGGTTATTTCTGTTGTGGTTTGTTTCAGCACCAGGCTTGGTAATTCGTATCACAGAGTCTTAGAGTCCCAAACTGGAAGGGACCTTAGCAGTCATCTGGCCCAACTGTACTTGGCAAAAGCACAGCCCAGACAAGATGGTTCAGTACGTTGTCCAGCCAAATCTGAAGTGTCCAGTGTTGGGGAATCTTGCAAAGTAGACCTACTATTGATGTTTGTATGAAATTTCTCTTAATTTCTGTCGTTACCTGGTAGATATTGGTAGGTACTTGGATTCTTAGTCCTAAAAGATACTCTCTGAAATGTAGATTTATTATTAGCTGGGGTTCCAGTGTAGGAATCTAAGCCAAGTAATAAAGTTTATATACATTTGAGGACTTAAAAGTGAGTTACAGTTTTTTGCTGACAGCTGTCGTGACTGATATGACTCAGATATGAAGGAATAGTGGTATCAAAAATAGATTGGATTTTGTGCAAACAAGATTTTGACAAGGTTTAGTCTGATAGCTGTTTTATAATGAAGTTAAAATAAATGCAGAGTTATCCAAATGTGAATAGGGTTCTTAATACTTACTTTAAGGTAGAGAGGAGGAAAGTTCATTTTTAGTGGTACTTTAGGTATTGTGTATTTTTATTTTATTATAAATTAAAATTATGTAAAAACACCTACAACCTTGGACTTTATTGCCTTTTTATGTACTGCACTAAATAAGCAGAATATTTTTATTAGAAATGCTTACTTTAAAAGGAACCTAAAGGTGAGAGTGGAAGCTGGATATCTTCATTTTAATGGTAGTAGGGAGATTTTGCTCCCTTTATAGTCACAGGAAGAAATTAATTTCTCAGACTCAATAGTCCTGGGATAATTCAGTGTGCACAAAGGGGCAGAAAATAATTCCTTATATATCTTGGCAGAAGTTCCTTTTTTTTCTTTTTTAAATCTTTATTTTTAAAGAAGCTGCTTTTAAAAAACAATGGGAAATAATCCATATTGTGGAGGCTGCAGCATATTTATAGATGTAACTGCTTTTGTTACCAGGGAACCTGTCTGACTCAGCTAAGCTTAGCATTTCAGCAGCTTGTTCTTTCCTCTCGTTCCTGTTGTTCTCCATATGATTTTAGGCATGTAATAATCTAATATACTTTATCAGAGCAGGAAGGGATTGTCATGGATTTCTTTAAGTTTTGATAAGTGTACCAATTTCTGCATCTTGTTTACACCAGGGTGGCAGGAGGAGGCAAACGCCCTGTGCTTTACTCCAGTGAGAATTACAGGTATTTCTACCTGGCTGCACCATCGGCTCACACATCAAGGGTATGGATCAAACACATCAGGAGTGTAGACAGAGCAAGCAGGACCTTTGCAGAGCTGGGCAGATTTGGAATCTCTCTAACTGTAGATAACATCTTCCTTACTGTGTCCCATCTCCAGTCTAAACCAGAGACATGTCCCTGGGGCACTTGGCTCAGTTCGATCTGAGCTGCAGTTCAATGCTGATTGTCTCCATTAGTCATCTTCTCCAAAGCACTAAGAGCCAGTACAATCAATGTTAAATTTCTACTGCTTCCCTTTACAAAGATGCTCCACACATGTCTTTGGTGAGCAGACTGCAGAGCAGGCAGGGGGGGTCCATTCACTTTGTTACTCTCCATTCTCCTGGATCTGGTCATAGAACAGTGTCCCTCCAGGATTAAAGGTACCAGTTTTTCTGCAAATTATTTCATAGTGTCAAGACTTACCTCATGTGATCATTGTGTTTTCCTTATATTTTTGAAACTTCTGTACTATGTATCTCATAAGCCACAGTGGCCTATGCTCATTTTAAGTGTGTAACAGCAGAAAACTTTTAAAAAATCTTGGTAAGTTTTAGACATTGGTGGCCACATGGAAAATGTTCCATCTTCATTCAAGTTCTTAACAGTTTTCAGTTGAAAGAGCAGCTAGTTTACAGTTGGTGTCCATAGAAGACTTTTAATTAAAGTTGTATCACTTCAGGGTAAGTCTTGAAATATAACATTGTTCAATTTTCTCTTACAGTCAGCAGACCTATATGAGAAACTGTAGATAATTCCCTAATGGTCTCTGGTTGTTTCCATAGCAGTGTTCTTCTAATTGCCTATATTTACATCTTTCTTAGCACTACAATAGCTTCAAGAGCTTTTTTTAAAAGACACTGTTAGAACTACTCTCACTCCCCATTTTGATTTTAGAAAGTTACAGGAAAACAATTGTTTTTAGAGGCCAGGTATGCAGCATCTGATCAGGAGGAGTGAGAAAGCTTAGAAACTGAAGCAGTCACCTCTAAGTGTAGTTTATTACCTTTCACTGCTTGGAATTTCACTCCTTTTGAAGAAGAACTTTTCCTGTTGTCTTTACCATGCACCTGCCAATTCTACATTCTTCAGGCAGTGGCCTCTGTGCTGAATTGCAGAAAATGTTTCTTTGAGGAAGTCTTACCTGTCAGATCTCTCCTGAAGCTTTTATCTAGGCTTTCTCCAAAACTTAAAAAAATCTATCTCATTTTCCTTTCAATTTTGTCTCTTTCTGACATCCTCCTACAGTCATTTCAACTTAAGCTATGCAATTAACCCCATGCAGTAAATCTCTAATAAAAATAGAGTTACGTTCCACAACTTTATAAATCTAGAAGAGATTTCCAGAAAATTCTGGTAAGAACTTTACCTCAAAACTTTATCAACCTGTCAAAAAAAAAAAAAAAAAATTGTCCTGCTACCACGTTTTCAGGCCCTGTGCTTTGCTTAGAAATACTGAGATTTATAACATGAGGCTTTTGGCTGACAAGCCCCTTCTGTTGGCATAGCCAGTAAAGCCTTTCCAGAAGCTTTCTTCCTCTCAGGTTATTTCCTTACTGAGCTTGCAAGTACAAAAGCAGTGTTCTGGGCTAATTTCAGGATTTGGAGATCAAAGTCCCCTTCCTTGATTATTTTGGGTGTGCAATTCAATGCAGTCTTTAACAATGCAGCAAGAGAGGCTTTTTGAATTTATTACTTTTTTGACTTTTCAGTTGCTTTAGAAGACTGAGTTCCTTCAAGCTGAATTCTAAACTGAAAATAACAGTTTAATTAACACTTGTATTGCTTTTTGTTGCTCTGCAAAGGTTTCATTGACTCAACCTATTGAAGTAGAGGATGGGTGGTCACCTGAAGGAGCAAATCAAATGACTGGGCTGAGTCCCTTCAGGAGTGGCCTGTCTTGGGAAGATGCAAGAAGAGCTGGAAAATGTGTGTGTGACAACTGTCCTGAGGGGTGGGTTGGGAACTCAGCTCAGGCTCTGTTATCCAACAGGTTCTCTGAGATTGGATGTTTCTGAGGCCAGTATAAAGGAGTTTTAATAGAAATTAAAACGAAAATTCACATGGGATCATATTCAAATATTAAGATATTTTTGAAAATTAGAGCATAGAGAAACTGAAAATATGTTCTGTGTACTATCATTATGAATCTAAGCATTGTCAGTCATGGGCAATTATTTAATATCATATAGAAATTTCAGCTTGTAAACAGTATAACCTGCAGTAATGGCTTTATTACTGGAAGATCTTTTTCTGAAATTAAAGGTTAGACTTCAAAATTACAGCTCTGCAAAATGACGTTTCCACTGATACATTCACTGTGTTGTGCCCCGTTGGTATGGGTGGCTTATGCTGATCATCCCAGCAATCACCACATTAAGTAGGGCATGATGCACAGGGAGAGATGTTAAAAATTAAATAATAAATGCTCTTGTCTTCAAACTAGAGGACTTTACCAAAGTCTGGTGAGGAATGCAAGATTCCTGTAGTCCACAAATTCCAGCAGGCATTAGCTCTTAGCAGGGTGAGCTCCAAACTAGTGGTAAAAATGGTTTCACTGGTAAAAGTTGATACCAAATATGGTAAAAATAATTAGGAATTGAACATCTTGGTGGTTTATGTGCAATTTACCCATGAGGCAAAGGTGTTTGTTCTTTGCCATATGTTATTGTGATCAATGAGCCTCTCTGTAAAGCATCATGTGGAATAATGGAACTAAAAACTTGTTTCCCTTTGCCTCGCCTTGTACTGCACTGAAGCTCTTTGTAACCCTTTGCCTTTATACACTGAGAGAGAAACCTCTTAGTTACTGGAAATTGATTTAAACTCCAGTGAAAATGCAGTAAGGGAAAAATAATTTTAAAGGATCAAGTGCTTACACATTTCTTGAATTAAACTGACCAACAGAGGTTGTACTCTATGAAATTACCAGTTTTGATTACTCTGTTCCTGTAATTTTCTTACATCCGAGCTTGGCTTGTAAAAGAAATTCATTAGAATAATTTTCTTACCACATGTTAGGTATTTTAAATTGACAGCAACATCAGTGCCATTTATCTTCAGTACATGTTTCCTCATCAGAATTGTTCTGCTGCTGATAGGTAAAATTAAGTTGTACCCAAACTCTTTTTAAACTGTTCACTCATTTTCAAACCTTTTACATGTAATTAATAGTCATTGTACCATAAGAAACCTTCAAAACTTAGCTTGTGAGTCATGAACCGTGGACATACTTGAGAATGCTGAGAAGTAAATAACTCCAATAAACATTTAATTTAGATTTAGTAATTGATACAGAAATGTTTAGGGATGTTAAGCTGTATACTGCAGGAAGGAAAAGCTATTAACTGAAGTAATGCGGTTAGTTTAGCAGAAATTAAGATCTGAAAATGTGAATATTAATTGAAGTTCTGATTTCCAATTCTAAACTAAACTAATTAGGTTGTTATTTAAATGCTTGAAATAATTTCACTGTATTATATAACTTGTGTTTTTAAATTTTGTGAAATAAATGGAGTTTTTTAAAAATAAACTTGCTATAATAAAATACTGGGTTACTAATGGGTAAAAGAGTGGTATGTGCAGTAAAATTCATTTCTGCACATTTCACAGTACATTCTGTTGTTTTCTCAAATCCACAAATAGAGCTGAATGTATCTTGAGGCATGAACCCCAGATTCAGTAAGAAAATACCTGAGCCCTGGTTTAATTTTTGAAGAAATCTAAGAGCTTTAGGTTTCTTTATAATTTCAGCTGCTCAACACTATTCGTCTGAGAAGTAAAGACAGAGGAGATAATTTTTCCTGTTTGCAGGATTGGTTGATAAAGTGAAGTAAAGAGTTATGGAAGGGATTTTTCAGATAGCAGGGTGTTAAAGAAAGAACAGAAAGCATATGAAACATTAATCGTGGCATATAGGAACATGGAGAGTCAGAAGGCTCAGTAGATATAATTCAAGTTGCTTCTGATTTTCCACTACCTTTACTGAGAGAAATGTCAAACCAGAGGTCAGGGCAGTGGTTGAAGGTGGGAATCTTAAGGTCTTTTAAAGCAAGAAGACAGACTAAGAATGGGTTCCTAACACAGTTTTCAATCCTGAAATATGTTTTTGGCTGCTGAGACTCATTTCCCTAACATATCTGTCACTGGCTGCTGCTACTCACTTTAACAGGCTCTTTGTTCTCATGCAGGATGCAGTTCATGAACATAGAAATTAACATTTACTTGCTGAGAAGAGAGAAGTATTGTAGTATTGAAGTAACTCACCTGCCTGATTAACTGCCCATCACTCCAAATCTACCCTCTGCTGTATTTCATGGATCCAGGCTTTCAGGTCTGCAATATTGTAATGTACAACTTCATTTGGTGATGGGTTGTTCATTCTGAGAAGTTCTGTTGATTCCTTCAAAGGCTTCTCATGAGTTAGTGGAGGATCTACACTATACAAGCTGAGTCTCCCCATGCATATTTGCTTGGAGAGTTATGTCAGTTTTTGGGAGGTCTTACCACTATTAGTGCTTAAAACTGGAGTTCATAAATTCTTTATTGTATTTTGCTTCTCAACCATTATTCTAACAATGCAGTGTTAAGAGCTGCAGATGAGCCAGCCACTGCTATTCATTACAGTTGTTTTCATCTTGTAGATATAGTGTCCTACAGAACACTATAAATTACTTTTAATTTCGAGAGATTCAGAAAAACATTAAAAACTTACTTCCAGAATTTAGCTGGATGGGCAGCACTCCAGACCTACTGCTGATCAAATAATACATAGGAACTATTCCTGATGTTAATAGACCAGAGCCAGGGGGACTCCATTGATTTCAGTGAAGTCGTTTAGCTAAAGATGACCTATGTTCATTAAAATAACAGAAAATCACACAATAGATTTTTTTCTTGCCTACAATCACTTTGTTACTGCAAGGTGGTTCATTCTACAGAACTGGGATCCAGACCCTCAATATCTCCCTGCTTAGTAGTCTTGAATCTTGACTTTTAGTTCAAGCTGTTTAAAATATACTCCATGAAATCTAGTTCTTAGTTGAAGTTTGCATTTCAAACATTTGCAGAGTTTGTGTGCATTTCTTAATGTCTTTTAATAAATGAGTGCCAATGCCTTCATACATCTTGCACTAGTGCCAACAAAGAGTAGTTGTGAGTATTCCCTAAGTACACTCAGAAAATATGAAGAGGTGGCTCACAGTTTGTGCATGGAAGTTTAAATGAAGAAAGAGCTCTGTGAATATCAAAGAGAACTGGAGGGGAAGAAAATAATTTGAAGCTGGAAACAACATCTTTTTTCTTGCGCTCTTCTATTTTTATCATCAATACATGCACATATTGTTTTTTGAAGATACATTAAAAACAAGTGAAAACGTATTATTTCAGGACTGTATGAATTTCTGCATTTGCAGATCTTGAAGATCCTCTTTACTGCGGTGTATGTGTTCCTGGATATGTAAAAAGAGAGAATTTGGTACAGATGCAATCTGGAGATAGTTGTAAATGAGTCTTCTAATCTGGATTTTTAATTTGTATGTAGAATATTCAAAGATATTCCTTGATTTAGTTTTCACAGGAATAGAAGTTTTTCCCCAGTAAGGGAGCAGTTCCAGACAAGGCACACATTTCTGTCTCTTATTCAAGGTTGGCACAAATGGCAAAGTTCCTGACACCCAATCCTTTTGGTCCTGTGTTTTCTGAATAATCTGGAAATCTTTGATAGCTCAAGTACTAGTATTTTAATGATGCCTAGTGAAAGATTTTCGTTCTAACATTGGGCCATTCTTGCAAATGTTTCACCTTCTGCCAGCTTAATAAAAGTAAAGCCACAGGTTTGGGATGGAGCCACACGATGTCCTTGCAGGTTGGTTCCTACAGAGAAGCTGCTGTGTAGCAAACAGAGGTGTGTAGTCATAGCTCTTTCTTGCTTTTCATATGGATTCCATTAGTTTGTACAAAGCTGTGAAAGCACTGAAAGAACACTGATGAAAGCAGTCGGCTTAATTAAATTTAGTTTAATTTTATTTGTGCAGAGCGGGCACCACAAGAATGTAAACAATGCCGTCTGAAAAGGTGGGTGAAACATTGTAGTACTTGATGCAAATAGTAACCAATGGGAGAATACATTAGGTAAAACACTTCTGGCCTGAAAAATACTTGTTCTCTGGTGTGCAGGACTGGAAGCAGGTTCCTATGTTGGATCTCATTTCCTAGCTGAATTAGGTGCTGGCCCAAAGAGTTAGGTGGAAGTGCAACTTTTGGCAGTTAAAGTATCCATACCTGAGTGAAAACAGAGCAAGTATTTCTCTTTCTACCAGAGGGTGGAATGCTGTCCTAGCTTGAACCTTTCTAAAGTGCAAGGAATGCTTCTTGGAAAATGTCAAATCTTGTCTTAAATTGTGTTTTGCATGAAGGAGGCAACTTTTTCTCAGGGGCCAAGAAAACCCTGTTTCACTGAGCACTTGGAAGTATCAGGAGCATAATATGCTGTTTTTAATGGTGCATCTACCTTGATGTAAATAACCTCGATGTGTGCAGTTTATACATTATAAATCCTGTGCTGGTGCATTGATCAGAACATGCTCTATTTTCTGTGAAGCAAAGGTGGTTTGTGTTCCTCAAGGCCATGGCATGCTGTGGAGATCTGGGACTGTGTCCTGGTTTTGTCTGGGACAGAGTGAATTGTCTTCTCAGTAACTGCTGAGTGAGTGGGTGGCTGTGTGGTACTTGGTACTTAGTTGCTGTCTGGGGTTCAAGCACTGTGGACTGCTGATGGGAGTGTGTTCTTGTATCACCCAATACCCCTTTCCCTGAGCTAGACTTCTTCCTACACACTGAGGGATTCAAAGCAATTTTAAATCCCCTCTGTGTTAGTGCAGCCTAAAGGGCAGCTAATTAGGCTTTGAACATCTGCTGAAATGCAGCTCCTCCAGCTGTGTCCTGCCAGTTGAGTTCCTGCTTCCTGCTGGTGCCCAGCTAGGTGAGCTCCCTGCCTGCCTGGCTGGGTGAGTGCAGGGACTGTTCCCAGTGTGGGTTGCCGCTCCCACCCCAACTCAGGGCACTGGTTACTGTCTCACCCTCCCAAAACCTGAGGATTTCCTGTTGTCTGTGGAAATCTGTATTCTTCCCACGGATAGCCCAGGCCTCTAAAATTGACTTTGGCTATTTGGAATTTACCCTGATCTCTTTCTGGAGCAGTAATCTCCATACTTTTATAGCTGCCGCACAGCGGATAATTTCCCAAGATGTGAGGTTGTAAGTCTTGTACTGGGAGGCAGAAACATAGAGCTAATCCCTCCTTTTCTAAACAAGATAGACCTGGCTGCTAATTCTTCTCTTGATGTATGGGGTAGTGGTGAACATAAATCCCATTAGCATTAATAAAACTGAAACGTGTAAATCCCTGCTATGCCATTGGGAGCATTGATTTCCCAGTTTCTCTAACCTTCCTGCTTCACTAGAATCTTGAAGTTCCTCTTCAGGCTGCCCACCTGCAACCTCCCGAGCTATACCTCGTATATTTCTGTGATGTCCCTTCTTGTGATATGACAACCACAGTGAATTATTCAGCCTTCATTTTGCAGACCTTTGTATTCTCAGGTTTTCATACTTATCGAGTAAACTCAATTAAACTTTTAATCTCTATCTGCATTTGAACATTTAGGCATCTTTTATTAAACTGTTATTTTAATATGCTACAATAATACACTGAAGACATCTATCTACTCAAAAAGGGGTAGCCCAGTTCTGTGCCAAATACGATCTGACAGGGCCATCACTCAGCAGTGCCCTGGTTACATCCTCTCGTTCAGGGCCTGGTCATCTGTTCCATGTCTCTTACTTGCAGTAGTTCCTAATGTTTTCTGTTGTCCATCTGTATGTTTGATTATTGTTTTTTCCCTCCCAAGTCTGTTCTGCAACTTCCTTATTAACATACCCTGTCTAGGTTATATATTAAATATAAACAAAGATGCCACAATGTAAAAATTCAATTTCTCTTCCTCTTTTTGAATTAACCACACAATTCCAGTGTATATTGTTGCATGATAATTTAAACAGTCATCAGTTACTAGAGAGAGAAGAACATAAAACTGTAATGAATGGGGTTTTTAGAGCATCTTGAAGTTGAAAATCATCACATACAATGATCTTTTCTAATAGTGTTATTTTAGGTGCTAAACAAGGCTTGCAAACCTCTTTCCAAGTATCTCAAGTTTAGTATCTCAAATTGCTTGAACTTATAAGATTTCACTTCTCATCAGGGTCTGTCTTGCACTTTTTTTTGTTTAAGTTCTGTGTTTGCAAAAGGAGCTGGCTGCTAATTTTGCTAGTCCTGGAAATCTTAAAATCATGTTTGCACATTGCGTCACAGCACTTTGTAAGGCTGAGCTATCTGAAAGTTACAACTTGTCCTTTTTTCACAAATAGCGTCTCAGGTATTGGAAAATCTGAACTACACTGTCAGCTAAATATGCAGAGCCGGAAAGCACCAATGGAAATTTTCCACAGATGTACATTGGTCCTAAAAAGAGAAGTTTCTGAACTAGGAGTCTATTTCAATGAAAGGGCAGAGAACATCCGGGCTGTTTTTAAACTCATAGCTTCTCTTGATAAAGGAAAATACTGAGGAGAGAAAAGTAGGGGAAAACCAGATTCAGCATTCAGATTTTTAGATCGAGTACATTGCTGTTGATGGCCAGTGTGATATAAATGGCATAAAAGTCATTTAAGTGGCCACTGCTGAGTTCTCAAAATCTCTTAGAAAATGAGAGAGGAAGGGCAGCCAATTACAGTGATATAAAACCATTTCTAGTTTTTCTGATGTTTATTTTATGGAAGAAGAGAAACACAAAGTCTGTTTTAATTCATTCTGCAATGAAGTCTCATTGTACATGCAGGAACAGCATATATGGTGGTGTGTGATGATGATACAACTTCACATGCTGTAAAATGTTGCTAGCCTGGAAAACCATCAAAGAAATGTGAAAAAATCAAGCTACCCAATCAACATGATATGTCCAAAAGGAGACTTCAGAAATATCTTCAGAGACACATTTTGCGTATTTTTATCCTTTGTATCTCTGTTTTTCTGTTTTATTTACATTTTATACAATGTCTCATATTTTGCTTTCACCTTCTCATGGTGTTCTTAAACCTACTTGCTTCATGATTAGATGAAAGGCTGGAACAAATTTCCCATTGCAGTTTCTTGTCGGTGTCTGTAGTTTGGAGTCAGCAAAACCTTCCTCATTCCAGCAGCATTGACTGATTCAATTTCAATGCATCTCTTTTCTATGTATGAACTGTATCACCAATAAGCAGAAGGTCAGCTCACTAGAGCAAGGAATACTAACAGTGTTTCAATTATTTCTTGCATTTTACATCTAAATGACAAAATTGCTGTTGATGCATCTCTTCATAGTCATATCTGATGTGTTTTCTCTGAATTACATCTAACCTGAAGGCTATTCGTCTCTGTTAGCAAGTATTAAACAATCAGTGATAGCTTGCTCTGCCCACCTTTCCCTTCCCAACTGCAAGTTCATGCTAAAAGCATCCTTATTAACCTCAACCCATAAACCTAGCACTTTAATTCTTGCTGATCAGTGATATTCATATCAAGTTTGTGACCAAGAGGCAAAAAATCCAAATAGAACTTCTGTGCTATGCAAAAACCACTCATTTGAAGAAGGAAACTTCTCTGAAGAGAAGCCATGAATTGTCAGAGGGAGTGCTGAATGTTCTCTGTCAGCCCAGCAGCAGCTCTCTTCTTGAAAAAAGAATTCAAAGTAGTGCAGTGAGTGGAGACACTCTGAGCAAGTTGCAATAGGGAGTTTTTACTGCCATTCTACAGCTCTTTGTAAATCAATTAAAAGTAGAAAGCAGTCTAATCTCTCTATTCTGAAATATCTTGAGGTATTTTTGCCACATCTTTTCCTGACTGTTCTATAGAAAACTGGATATGACTGTGCCATACTAAAAAAAAAGAATGCATACAAGTTTTCCCCAGGGGTATTTCAAAGAGCTAATCCTAATATCAGATTGAAAAAGCTCTGCTCTACAATTTTAATGTTTGGAATGTAAATTGAGTCATTGAAATAATTTAACTTTATCTGATTACTAATACTATAATAAGGAATTTGAGAGAATTGACAATTAAATATCTTTACACCTTTCTTTCAGAATAGCTGTTACTCTCAGAATATGTGTTCCTTTAAAAATCCCTAATTATCAACATTAAAAAGTGGACTTCCCTATATATTACAGACTGCCTCAACAGCTGTGAAATAATGGTAGCTCTTGCATTGTTTTGCAATGAAAAAGTGGCTCACAGTTTTATTGCAAGTAGTTCATTTAAAGAACAAACACTTGTATTACCAAAACTCCTGTTATTTTGTCTTGGGTCTCTATAGAATTCTTTATCTCTTCAATCCTTTTCATTTATTTCTTTAGCAAAAACACATGTCCCAATGGCTTAGAACATATTTTTTTGTTCTTCACTTCCTACATTGCAGCTTCTGTCCTTTTGTTTTATCAGTTCATTTTTCTTTTATCTCACATATTATTTTTATTGAAAAAGAGCACATCTTAGTAATGAACTATATCTTCTTTCACTAGCAAATAATATCACAGTGTGCTCACTCCAACCTTCACATTTAAAGACAATGAATCTGCTTCACTTTTGTTCTATAAATAGAGAAGCTAAATCTTAATTGTCTTTTCAAGTTGCTGTCTGTATGTAGCCATGCATATGAATGTTACTGATCACCATATATGTACTATAGAATTTATTTTTGATCCCAAATTGTATTCTTCACAATAAATACAACAACTGAAATTATTAACTTATGTTTATGTGGACACGTCAAATGCTGACACACCTGTCTTATTGATCTTGGTTTCCCTCAGTCTAGAATTTCTGATTTATGACACTACATTGGAGCTATGCAAGCTTATATTTTCTTTTTATGCCTTCCTTATTCAGGCTGGATTCCCAAAGATAACATGCAAGTGTCAGGCATGAAATTTTACAATCCTCCTGTATTCCTTTCTTCATGAATTTGTAGCATGCTATAAAAGCCAAGCTGCTTAAAAGGATTTTATATTTTAGCCAAGCTTTCACCTCCTAAGTGTATAAGCCTTTATATATATATCGTTAAATTTGCTGTTGAAAACAGTTCATAATAAGAAAACTATCTACATTTTTTCCTTCATAGCAGTGTTACTACTTCCTTTAAGATAAAATAAATTGTTTTGAGAGGAATTTTTTAAGATAAAGTCTAGAAGAAATGGCACTACATCAAGCTAAATAAATGTCTAAAAATACTTAAAGCAGTCTAATATTGCATTAAAGGTTCTCTTGAACTCCAAACAAGAGCATCTAGTGTTTCAATGGAAAGTCTTCCAGAATCCTCTGTAGCAAAGAGAACACAAACTTGCAAGATCCTTTGAAATTTTTGATTCCTATGAAAAGAGGAATGCTGGGTCAGGCAAATTTCACCTGAACTAGTAAGGTGTTGTTCTGGGCTCAGCACTGTATGCATATAGAGGTGCAGTTCATACACTCTATCAGAAGGGGCTTTTGGTGAACCTGTAGCTTTTTTTGTAGCTTTTTAACCTGTGGAATTTGTGGAACAGCCACAGTCAAACATGCCAATTTGACAAGTCAAGGAAATACATAATCCATATTTCTCTGGAGAGTAAAGGGTGTTGTTGGGTTTTCCCCTCAGATATTTCAAGGTGTTCTTATCATTCCTGAGGTGGGCTAAGTCATGGCTCAGTCACACCGTGGCATTATACCTGTGCTGTGAAATGCCCTTTATGCCCTGCTGGGAACAACCTTGATGTCCTTGGGACTACAAAGGGATACACAGCTCATGCAGAAAACCTAGGCTTGCACTTAAACTGCACGTGAACAATGGGCAGAGGTTTAAAATGTCACACTTTGGTGAACTAGTTTAGTTCTATAGGTTTTTACTCTGTTTAATGATCTATTTATATTAGCTATAGATAAGAACTTTCTGGAGAAATTCTGATCCTCCCTACTTAATCCTTCTCCAACTTCTGCCTTCAGAGCTTTTTTTATTATTCCCTTCTCCTGGAAAAGAAATACTTGCTACTTCATACTTCTCATTACCTCCAATAAAACATTCTTTTTTCAGTCTTCCCTGCAGAGTTTCCTTGCCAATGGGTACTGTAGTACACCCACCTTTGCCTGAACTGCTGGCAGCAGCTTCTGCAGGACTTGAGGACAGATGGTATATTTTATCTGGTTTTTGTGTGTTCTCAGAAACATTTATGGGCTTCTGTCAAGTTAATGAAATGCTTATTATTAATATTACATTGGCTTTACCCACTTTGCAACCAGAAGAATATTGCAAAGGTGTTTTTCTTATTTTGTTACTACTGGAATCAGAGGATTATAGAAAAATCAAAATGGTTTTATGAGAATTATTTAGGTATTCACGTTTTTTATAATTTTCTGCATTTCTTGGCTTTTGCTCCCGCTCAGGCGGATTTCTCATTTCAATGGGATTGCTTTACCCATCCCAATTATGTTTTGTGCTTTGCATTGTGTCTCTTAGCAGCACCTCATTCCAGGAGGGGATAACTGGGAACCAGATTTCTGGAAATGGAAAAGCTGAACAATAAGCAGCTAGTGTATTGGGTCTGGATGCTTCCTAGGAGCCCCAGGGAAACTGGCCACAGCACAGCAGAAGTTGAATACATCATTTTATGTCCCAGGGTAAGGTCCCCAGGGCACTTAAGTCATTCTTAGACTATGTAGAGCTTTTATCCTGTGATAGAGGGGATTATTTTTTGCACAGACCTTTTTTGCCTTGCATTGAAGGAGAAAAAACTGCTTACTGTGGTCAGTAAGTCTGCTTTTACATGGAAAGCAAGCTATTTACTTTTTCTGGCATTGTTTCCTTTTCCTCTGAGGAACTTGCATTTTATAGAGACAGCAGTCAACAGGGAGGCCATGATGCTCTCAGTTTGCTGCCATTAACAAAATCAAGGACAGCAATGGTCCAGAGCCTCTGGACAGGCAGCTCTTCACCCTTGCAGGCCTAATGAATTGTGAAAGCAGAGTCTAGCTTAGTCTCCATGGAGAAGGATGGCAAATTGTGTATTCCTGAACAACATATGTTTAGGGATTCTTTTTTCTTTTTCTATCAGGCTTTTTCCTTCCATCTATGACCTCAAGCAGGCTGCTCCTTTGTCTCAAACCACCATTTGGCTACATCCTCACTCTCTTTCCTTCAAAGCACTGCTTTGATCTCCCTCAGCAGAGTGCCAGCAAAGCTGACAAAGGCAGAGGTTTGCCTTTTCATCAGAGGTTTGCTAGATTCTTAGTCAAGAGCAGCAGAGAAACATTGTGCAACCTGTCAATGCAATTTAAAAAAGCATATTATTCTAAGTTGCCACAGAGGGCTAGTTCAATGGAGCAGAAGTCCTCCAAGAACAATTTCTCTGGGGCTGTTCCCCTCTTTCATGTCAGAGGAAGACATTGCTAAGGCTTCCCCCACAAATGTTGCAGGGTTTAAAATTAGCCTGCTGATTTTACGAAAACTGCTCGAAATAAAGCAGTTATGGCCAGGCTGATGGAGTTCCAGTCCATTTAATTTATCACAAAAATATCAGTTTTCATATTTGACCATCTCTGTAAGGAGAAATTATTTACTGAGGGTCACCTCATGCTCCTGCAGTCCAGCTCACAGAAGACCCCTCTCAGCATCTTCTGCCAAGCTGAAGAAGGCAAAGAGTCAGCCACATCTTTATATTAATATTTTTTAGCATAACATCTGCCCCTCTTGGTTTTCACTCTGATCAAAATTCCCTCAATTCTGAGTAAAAGCTGAGTAAGGACCTTGGGGTATTGCCTGTGGGTGCTTGGAGACTCTGCTGGCATCAGGCGTGGAATGAGTTGCTCTGAGATGAGCTCGTTCCCTGGTATTTCCTCCTGTCAGAGCCACAGATGTGCTTCATTTCATTAGGTGTAGCTGTGGGCATACTGCCATCCAGCTCTACTGCTGACTTATCCCACTACTGCTGAAGGCCAAATAATCATAATCATTTCAAGTTGATAGCACAGTATATTTCCCCAGGGAATGCTATTCAAATTAAATCAGTCATACCAACAATAATTTTATAATTATATAAAGGGAGCCCTCTATTTCAGTATTTTTTCTGAAAAAATTGTGCATTCTATCAAATGGTTATTGCTTCTTCCAGGGTTTTTTCTCCCAACAAATCTTGATACTCTCTGCCTTCTTTTATGTGAAAAAATCGTTATTCTGATAATTAGCATGCTTAAGTGCAATCAGTGTCAAAATAGAAACAAATGTAAATTTCAGAATTTATCTCTGATGTAGGCCCTGGCTGCCACGAGATGATTTTCTGTTGTTGATAGCAATAAGTCATTGATTAGCCTCATTTTGAAAGCACTGAAGGCCGGATTAATTATTCCAGTCACAGTGGAGAATGAAACTTTCTTGTGAAACGACCATGACTGATATTTATTGGTCAGTCTCAGGCTCTGCAGCTCCAAGTTCAACAAGGAGCTCTATTTTAAATGTCCAGAGTAATTTCCTGGTGTCACTTGAATGCTTGTAGGAGCAGATGGGCATAAGGCCTGGAGAAAAACTGAGCCTGTTGTAGTAAGCTGGGTCACAGAATCAGAGAATCATGGAATTGTTTGGGTTGGAAGGGACCCTAAGGCCCATCTAGTTCCAGGGACTGGGAGTGAGGAGTGACAGCTGATCTCTTTGCAAGTGGGTTATTCAGATATAACACCGCTCCTGCCTTCTTGTATTAATCCTCCCATTTTCTACAGCAGAACAATAATTAGAGTAGAAAAATAACCTCATTTCTTCTAGAAATGAGCAGATTGCAAGCAGATTGCTGGACATTTATGATGCTCTGAGTTAGATAAGGAAAGCCAGTTTAGGAGCAGGATGAGGCCTCTTTTTTAGGCTAGATCAAATTGATTGCGAAAGAACTAGAGCTAAAAGTGCTCCACCTTTTTAGAACGGGATGATTTATATCTCCTTTATGAACAGGAGATAAAATGTTCTGCTTCTTATACTCTCCACAGAAATAAAACAGAACTAAAAATAAGTCCTAATTCAGACAAGTTTAAAATAGAGCTCACAGCAGACGAGCATTCATGAGCAAATGAGTTAATGATTTCTGACTGGTTGGGGCATATACCGAAATATTAAACATAACCTTTCCTAAGTGTGTGTGATTTTATTCAATTACTAGCAAAGAGTAGCATCAAATGGCAGGAATTGTGAAATCCCTCCCTGGATGAGGCTGAACCAGTGTTTGAGACATAACTTCAGTAGCGTGAAGGTGAACTTTGTATGTCCCTTCATCACTCATTTTCCTGTACTCTAGACTGCTTAAATGTATATATATGCAGTGACTGATTACTTTAAGGTAGTCAGGAAAGTTTCCCCAAGAGAAGTGAACTCTGAACGGTGAAAATCTAATAATGAACTTGATTTTCAGTCACTGGAGACGTCTGGATTTTATGCTTGTCTTAGTTTGTCACAAGTATTCCTGTTATCATCAAGGTCTAGTGAAAAGCTCAAGTTCAGGAGATTTCTGGTGGGGAGGATAACAATGAAATTCTTGATCTAACTGTGACTGTGACTTCTGTTCTGGTAGGTGGCTTTCTTGTCATCTTTAGAAAATAATTTAAAACCCGAATGAACACTTCTGCTGTCAGAGAGAGATAAAACTGATGTAAAGTTTCTATCATAGTAACCCATTGTGAGTTTGGCAGTTCCTGAGAAATAAAATACTGGGTTGTATTGTAATCAGTCACTGGTATGTTTTGGAGGCTAAAGTTCTGCAAGCAAAATTCCAGAATTAACTTTGCCTGTCCATTTCAGCTGATCTAGAAAGAAATATTTCAGCTCATTTCAGTTTTGCTGGTCAGGAATGTACATCCTTTGCCTCTCATCAAAGAAGAAACAGGTCTTTTCTATCATTAATTTCCACAGCTTCCCAAACAGAATAAAATTACTTGTCCACTGAAAAATATGAGTCTCATTCCCAGCAACTGATTCATCAAAGTGCACATTGCTACTTCTCCTGTATTAGTCTCCTTCCGTCACAAGCCACATTAATGTAGCATATTGATGTAATTAGGCTTTAACACCTACAGAGACTCTGCACGTCACGCTGGGCCTCATCAGCGGAATAAAGGTTACAGGCAGAGCTGTATTGAAGACCATGTGCTTGCTGTATAGACATGGTCTTAGAGTCTACTTCTTGTGCTGGTTTTTGGCCCTTGAATTTACACCTGGCCACAGCCTGTGGCTGCACCTTAGCAGTCCTGCATAGCTGTAGGCAAGGGCAGTGCTCAGCCCTCATTGGGAAGGTGGTAGCTTTTTCTTCTGATTTTTTGGTAACACATCACAGGATGGTTTTACTGTGCTGCTGCTGACTGGAGATAATAATGTTGGGAGAGAAGCTGTCACTCACCTAAGCTCCTTCTGAGGGTTTTGCCCTATATAGCATATGGCCATCCATGTGTCAGTGAGCAACAGCCATCCTCATGTCAGGAGATACCTTTTGCCTTGGGCTGTTATTGCAAACATGCCTTGTTATTCATGAAATGCACTAATTAAACATTCTCTTAATTATATGATTGCAGTTTCCTCAGCTTAGTGATTTTCCTGTGATTCAGCTCGTGTGACATCAGTTTATTACTTCTTCTGATGAAGCATTGGAAATGCTTTCTTTTAAATTTTGAGTATTAGTCTAGAGGTACAGGTTTCACAGTGTTTCCTTTCCCCAGGACAGTGCTTTGACCTAAATATTGGAGCCTTCGTTGTCATTATAGAGATATTGTTTCCTTCTTTGACCATGTCTGGCCATGAAGTTTTTGACCAAAATTTCAGTGTCATTAGAAAAATTATGATTTCACTCAGCTGGGATTCTCTTGCAAACCAGTTTTTCCTCAGTCAAACTCCTTGCTTCATTCTCCCCAGGCCATACTACCAGCATTTGTTGGGTCTGCCTTTGACCTTTAATAAATTAATTTATATTTCCTAATATAATTTCTTCCTCTTCAATCTTTTCAACTCCTAGTTGCCCCACCTCTACATAGTGAATTTGTTTTTCCTTTCTTTCTCCTTTTTTTTTTTGGGTCTTATTTTTATCATATAAGTGATGGGAGCAAAAGAAGTTGTGTGATACTGCTTCTACTGATTAAATTAGAACTAGAGTATCTACTGCTTAGGGCAACCTTTAACAGCTTGGTAATGTGATAAACTGAAAACAGACAGACCAGTAAAACTTCCTTCTTTGCCTAAATTCTGTTTTCTGCGTACATTAACTACGTCATTGCTATCCTCTGTGCTGGCAGCAATGCTAAGCATTAATCCAAATTAAAGAATTCATGAGACAAAGAAATAGGGACAAGCGTAGACTGGACTATGACCAACATCATATGGATTTATAGGAGAAAGAAATGCAGCTATGAATAAATAGCCTTTCTGGAGTTAAATTCTGCCTTTACTACCTTGACTCCGGGCACTGTTGTCTGAACTTCACTGCTGCTCTTTGAGATCAGCCTTTAGTCTGTTATTCAAATGACCAGTTTTCCAATTTTTGAAATAACTTTCATTATATTCTTGCGGTTGATAACAGTTCACAGAAGACTCACAGGTAAGAATGCAAAGACACACAAACCACATCCTCTCTGAGTGGCTGCAGACCAGGGCCCTGGGACATTTAATGTCAGATGACAGGAAAAAAGTTATCAAGTGGGAATAGCATTTTAATTATTCTCTAAGTATTATAATTAAACAATAACTGCAACATATGCTGCTTGTTTGCCACTTGTACTCACTGGACTTGTATGTGGTAAAGCAATGGCACTGACAGAACATACCAGAGTCTGCAGAAAATGAATGAAGCAGTTAGTAGATTAATGTCAGGCTGACTGACCTGCACCTGCATCTGGGAGCTAACATATTCTGTTTGGAATTTTTGATTCAAGGAAGGGAAGTTCTGGGTTTAGATCAAGTCTTGGAGGACATCTCCCACTCTACACAGTTAATGACAGGGAAACCTTTGCCATTAAAATAGTTCTGCTGCTTTACAGGACTGGGGTGTCGCCTGATCTTAAGGAAAAAATAAGCAAGTAAAACATGCAATTGTCATGCTCAAAATTATAGGTGAAAAAAAACCCCCACATTTTGAGAGCATTGGAATATGCAGTAGGTACTTGCAGTAGATCATCAGTGTCAATGAACACAAAAGCCCAGGAGGAAATTTGGCATTTTGTCAAAATCTAAGTTATTAAAATACCATTCTGATGCTGACCTTTTGATTTCTTCATTAGATGTATGCAAAGTGAACAGTTCAGTTTCAAAACCAGTATTTTGAAATTAAGAATGTCAGCAGCTCAAAATGAAGTGTTTTCACTAAAATTTGGGTAAGTTGTTTTGGTACCATTGACTGGTACTTTTAAACCTTTTTTCATTACTTAGGTTCACTCCATTTTGGATCTTCCAAAAGTTCACATCCTGAAATTCCTTGCAGACTGAAGATGTCATTGACCAAAATCCTGCATTCTGGATATTACATCTGGCACCACCTGTGGTACAAAAACCTGTCTAAATATACAGGAAGATTATTTGTCTTTATTGTAACATAATTCCAGATTTTCAATACTCGGGCTTCCTCAGTGGCAGTTAATTGGTATTTGCTGGGCTTTTGGAGGCCCTTGTATATTAGAGGTAATTTTTTTTTCTATCCAATCTCTACTGCCTGAAGCTCCAGTGGAAAGTAACCATCAACTACTGAACGGACACTTTGGGAAAGAACAAGTCAGGGTACATTTGTATATTTTTCCTCATTTTCCCTAAACCAGATTTTGGTGCTTTTAAGATGAGATACCTTTTTTCATGGTGGAAACATAAAGAAGATAGCAGTTTCTGGGATGCTGGGTGGGACCTGAGGATGATGGGGTTCATAGATTTCATGAGAATTCAAACAATGTAGGGTTATTTTGACATCTGTGGGAGCATCTGCAAGATTACACTTTAAATTCTCACATTCAACCTTCCAGTATAATTTCAAAATGACAATAATGCAATCTTACTGCAAATAGTAACAGTTGGTTCCTTAAATGAAAATGACTGGTAATTGCAATTTAATTTTTTATTAGAAAGATAATTAATTTTTTCCCAAGTAATTTGCAATAATGCCTGTGTGTTCAGGTGTTGCTACTGTCAGAGACCACTAAATATTTGAACACCATTTCTTTGATGGAGCAGAAACAGCTAAATCCCAAACCACAGATTTTTGTTAGGAGCATCTGTGTTCGAGTTATTTTCTGGTACTTAGGGAAGAGACAGGAGACAGGAGAGGTTTCTCATTCACTCCCAGCCACTTGCTGGCCCTGCAGTTGATGGTCTGGGCTGTTCTCAGCAGTGCTGCTGATGGAGAAAAGCAGTGACCTGCTAAAGCACTGAGGCTTGGTCCTACCATCACAACCTCAGAAAAATAGATTCAGTGAAACACATGGATTATTCCTGTGAGTAGGAAAGAGACTAAATTTGTGGGTAAAAATCTTTGCTTAGGAAATATTACTGTGTGGTTTTGAATATTATGGTATGCTCAAAATCTCATCCTGACTCTGCTGAAGCTGTCTAAAGTCATTGGCTTGTGCTGAAGTCGGTAATGGGGGCTGTTCTTTGCAGCCATTGAAATCTTCCCTGTATTTCAGTGACAAATATGTGATCACTATCACAGTACTATTCTATTCATTATCTGAATGGGCAGAGTGACAGATGTAATGCAAACAGGGATATATATATATATGGCTAAATTTACAGAATGTGCCTTGATCCACTTGTGTTGCACAGGTCAGTGACAGTCGAATACTGAGGGACTTCCTTGGTTTTTGTTCCTCTCCTGGATTTCCCATACTCTCATAGCAAAGCAAAAGAAGCTTTAAATCTCAAACACTGTTTAGATGGATGGGTATACTCCACCCATATTAAAAGACTCAGTTAAGGATGGTACAGACTCAAACTGTGCTTATGAGCAATAAACTAAGAGGAAAAACTCGAGATCTGTAAGCCTACTAAAACCACAGTAAGTTACCCTGATGCAGAGATGAGTGCCAGAAAACCAGAAGACAGTATTTTTGCATGTAAAACAATGCAGAAGGTCCAGCCTGGTGCTCTGTATCTGGTTGGAGCAGTGCTACAGTGTGATCCCATCTTGTTTCAGTGCTACACAGTACTTCAGTCATGGAGCTGCTGCTTTATAGTACATTTTGTAGTACATTTTCACTTTTATTCAGCCAAACATTTTAATAGTAAAAGTATGTCTTTCATTCCAGTATCTCAAAATATTTGCGAAGAGCTATAGATAAGTATGAGGGGACTCATTTGCAGAGTTTTGCACATATACTCTTTATTACATTTTATTTGTTCAACTTCCAACATCAGTCTACAGCTTTATAATAAGAGTGATAAAAATGTATTATGTATTTCGTGGCATTATTTGTATGACTCAGAACCTGTAAATGCAACCGATATGAGCGAGGAATGAAATTGCACAGTTGCTCTGAAAACAAGGCTGCTTGTGTGACTAAATGGCAATTTAGTTATGTGACATCAGGGGACATTTCACATATTTTGTTCCAGCATGTCACATCAAGTCATTAACCACAATTACGATTCCTTTTTAAATCAGTAAAGCTATAATATTTTCAAGCATATGTATCCTTATTCCCCCACCCACCTCTATTTCTTTTTTCCCCCTGTAATCTCAGAACAAGATTTCTGATTTTTCTTCTTATGTGCTCCCTGAAGGAGCTGGGCAAGTCTCAGAACCAAACAGTTCTTGTTTAGCTCCTCTCTGGAGCCTGGACCAGATGGTACAAAAGAACACACATCCCCAAGGAGTTGCATAAAAAGTCTTTGGAGGCCTGGTACACAGCAGAGCTGTACTGCCTGAAACATTTGCATAAATCTTCCTGCAGTTCCATTAAACAATGTCTGTGGTTGGGAGAAAAATTTTGGGTTGATTCTAGCTGGGGGTTTCTTTCATTTGATTTTTAGAATATTCATTGCAACATCCTAAAGAGGTCAGAGAAATGTCCTGGAAGGCTTGGCAGGATTGTCAACCAGGGCCAATTAAGAAATTAAACTTGATGAACCTCTTATCTTCTAAAATTAATGTTCTTCAGCTCAATTTATGTAATGTCTTTTCATCCCTAGAAGACTGACTTGTCCTTTATTGAAAATAAAATCAAGTAAATTAGTTTTCAATTTATTATTTTAAGTTTATTAGAATTACAACATTTAAAGGGCTGTAGAGAAAAGTTCTGCTAAATCCTAAGCACATTTTATGTGTTGAAATTAACAAAGCCTTACAACACTTGTTGAGAGATGCCTAATTTTAAACTTGTTCAAAATTATCTACATAGCAGCTGAGTTAGAAACAGACCCAATTAGTGCTGATTAACTGGACAACACTTTAGGTAAATGAGCCATCCAAACGCCTTCCTCGTTTCCTGTGGCTCGTTTGATTCCGTAGCAGAGCTGTTCTTTAGAGAAGAGGTTCATTCCCTCATGATCTAAAGTTGACCTCAGTTGTAAGGTTTTGCTTCAAGTAACATAAGCTGAGTTGGGAAGGATGATTAAGAAAGGCTTGAGAAGGCCTAAAAAGGGGAGGGTTTGAAATACAAAGTTGTATGAATGGGGCTTGGGAGAAAACTCTGAACTTTGCTCTAATCAATCCTGCAGAAGACAGGTGTCTTACTTCTAGAAACGTGTAGATTTGTGATTTTGTCATGAATCATCAGGTGATATTTGTGGAGTACTGTGTGAAATTCATTTCAGACCTGTGGTAGACAATTCAGATGTGTTATATTTAAATTTTCATTGATTTTCCTCACTAAGGAAAAAACACTGAAATAATATGATTTGTAATTAAGAGCATCCTTAAGGAGTTGGGTTCTAATTTCTCTTAAAAAACAAAGTATTTGGGGAATTTCTTTAGATACAAAACAAAGATAAGGTTATGTGGGAATTCAGACTTTCTTTCCCAACCAGAAAGAAAAACTTTTTTTATATATACTACTGGTATAACCCGAATTTCTGGATCTGTTTTGAATGATTTGTTTTAAGATGGAGATGAAAATGCATTCATCTGGTCTGCAACCTACTTCCAGTTCTGATTTGCTCCTACTAGATAGATCTGCCTGCCAAGCATCATTTTGGTGAGCTTTTAAGATGCAGGAAATTCTGAAAAAGATTTTACTTTAGTTGCCACCCAAATGATTTCAATCCATGTATGCACATGAAAGAATATTGTGAATCACTTGCCTATTCAGCTCTTCCCCAGTTCTCATTCCTAGCAGCACTGACAATGATAACACAACAGTACTTTTGGTCCCAAACTCAGGTTTATCTACCAGGAATTACTGCTGCTGTGTCTGTTAAAGCTTTCTCAGTTGTAAAAAGAAAATCAATATTCATTTGATGTTTGCAGCTGGAACCTACACTAGGTAGAAATGTAACAATATTGCTGTTGTCAGCATAAGTCCAGAACTGAGCTGACAAACAGAAATTCAGAGGAATGACTGAAAAAGCTGGTTTGTATGCCTGCTTTTAACTCAAGGAAAAAGTGAGCATTTGAATATTATCAAAAATGCTTTTTGAGCAGAAGGTTTGGTTACACACCTCTTAATTCAAGGGGATTTTTTTAAAAAAATAAGCTCTATTTGTTAAAGAACTTTTTAAATGTAATAGTTGGAAGGAGGGTCTTAAAAATGCAGAATAATGCTTTTTTTTTTTAACACATTTTCCCCATTTGCTTCATTAAACTATTCCATTTGAGTGAAAGTGAGAGTATGCGCAGCTCTGCTGTTTCTGCTTTTCTCTTCTTGCTTGTCTTTCTAAAAAGAGAGAAACAGGGACTCCTTAAGTTCCTGTCTTTGATCAAGCCTTGCTCTTTTTCTAAGAATATCAGAATTCTGGCCCCTCAAGTTAAAATTTTTCAGGCTTTGTTTTCTTTTAAATACAAATATATTTCTAACTGAAGAGTCCTGTTTTCAAAAGTGCATGACACTCTTTGAATGATTTTAGCACATTAGTAAACAGGGTTTGGTCTCTTTTCAGGTTGAAAAATTCAACTTCCCTAAATATAGATACAGTATTTCTGTGTCTAATGTAAGCATGGAGTCATGGGATATTAATCCCTTGATAATAAGGAAACATCTAAAAATCATTGGGCAGAATCTGTCACAAGCTGTGTCAGAGAGATTGGCATGGGAGAGATGTTCCATTCTTAGCACCCAGAGCCAATCTGCAGGTTCATTTTGCTACAAAAAGCAGATTGCTTGTGCAGGTATTCCTTCAGTAACATTTGTCTGTCCTTCTTGTATCAAAGACTGCATAAAACTGCAACATCAAAAATAAAAATCTAGTTAAAATAGATATGCAATGCAGAAAACAATAGTAATTTGCAAGAATGGAAATCCTTCCTAGTGAAGCCATGCCCTTGACCCTGGAGGGGATCCTACCATAGCTCTTGGCTGTGTCCAAAACGCGAGGCAGAGGCACAGTCCTTAGAGACTCACCTGGGAGAGCTCAGACCTCCAGGGGGGCAGCATGGTCCTGGTTCTCAGTGGTGGTGTGAGCCTTGGAAAGCTGCTCCTGGCAGCACAGGCAGCACCTATCGGGGGAGATCAAAGGACAGGAGTGAGTCAAAGCAAAGCTTCTGCCAAAGTATCTGTTATGTTTCCCTGATCCTTTGAAAACCTGTAGGTGGGAAAAACTGCTCGTTCAGGAGTTCTGTGGGTACCACCCAAAGTGTATGGGAAAGGAAGCTTTTATTTAGGGACTTTTTAAAATCAAAGCTGTGCGAATTTAAGAGCAGGAAGGTAAGGTAAGGTAAAGGGGTGGTGTGTGTGAAATCATTTGTGCTGATTGTAGGAGCAGTGACCAAATTAATCAGACCCAGATGGCAACATTGCTAAAGCATTGTTTCAAACTATAGCTCTGATTTGCAAGCTAATGCTTTCATTGCAAAGACTTGGCTTTTTTGGTAATATTTTTTAATTCCCCAGTTTTGATTTTGTTCAGATCAAATGCTTTGGATATGTTTAGCAAAAATATTCTTACGGAGATTTAAAAATATGAGGGTTTTTCAAATAAACTTTATGCAAAGTTGTCAGAAACCCACACTACTGGCTAAATTATCAGGTAACTTTATTTCCTGTGAGGAGGAAGTTGGATATAGATTGTAGTTGTAAGATGATTCATATATTTCTTGCTCATCTCCCAACTGCTTCCCTCCTACATAAAATACAAGATGCAGTTTCGTCTACAGATATCTGTGCAAGTCAGTCTCACACACGTTTTATTTCTGTACACAGATAGGTGAACAGTCCAGATATAAACAGATTAAAATAGTTTGACAAGGAACACAGTTTGTAAAATTTTAATTGATCCAGTAAATCTTCTCCATTTCTGCCCACTTAAACCAAAGAACTCAAATAAGATCCCTGAGATTATTTTATTCTAGAGTTTAAAAATGTATGGGTTTGTGCCACATTTTGAGGATTAATATAGTCTCTTATACATAAGCAAAATGTCTTTCTCTTTTAAAGGACTGTAAGCATTTTAAAAACACAAAATAGTCCTGAATTGATTTACAGTGATTAGAAATGCTATTCATATAGTCTGTTTTTGGCAATGTGCAAGTGTAGTATCTGATGTGTAAATACTGTATTCTGAGCACAAAGGGTCCAGTTCTGCCAGCTCTTCCATTCAGACAATTCCATTAAGATAAATAAAAATTCTCAGGCAGGATTAAACTTTGCTACACTATACATAAATATTTTCTCATACTAAGAAGATAATAAGTAAATTTTTTTTTCAAATGTATGAAAAAGAAGGAAAATCTTTGTTCTTTTTTCCATAAAAACACAGGTTTTCAATGCATGTCATTTAGTGACATGTCATTCAAGATAGGAAGGATAACACTTTTGTAAAAACAAGCCCCCAAATAATATTTTTGTATTCAAGAATGGAATGCATGACACTGAGGTACATTTATCCTATAAATTGGCTTGCACTGAAATTGGGAATCATCTAATATAATGACAAAAAGCTCCTCCAAAGGATAAAGTGATTCAGCTGACAAACTGGCAATTACTCACACAGACTTTTCAAGTCTGTCTTTAAATAAAACATTTGTTAAAACATTACACTATATGCCTCGTGTCATCTGCAGCAAGATGAATGCTGCATTACCTTCTATCAGTTACTTTCAATTAAAAATATTTAAAAGCATGTTGATGTAGCTGGAAATGCACAGGCTTTAGATTTTTGGAACAGTGAGATTTACTTTTTGGTGATGACTAGCAAAGACTAATGAAATGGGTATATTAGTTAATTTGAAGCCTACAGAGTTTTATTCATTCATAGGAAATCTACATCCTATTTATACTTCATAACCACTATTGATCATAATTACTGTACTTGCAGAGCCAAATGAAGCCAGACTTGATTGCCTTTACTTGCCCAGTTGTTTCCTGCCCCATGCACTGGTTAGATATTTACAGCAGTTGTGATTCTTTGCTTGCTCTTTTCAGCACACAGGCTTTAGGATAACAAGGCATCATGGCCAATGAATATTACCAGAAGGCATTAATCCAGTCAGTTTAGCATAATTTATAAGGCAGCACACAAACTAATAATCTGTTCCTGTGTTAAATATTACGGCACTGAAGAAGAGAAAGATCCCATTTTTTAAGCAGAAAGAACGTTCAAGGCAGGGTTTGTTGAAAGAGGCCATATATTTAACTTAGTTAATTGTTATGGTTAGAAATAAGGTTTGCACAGAGCTTCTTGTGCTTGGAACCAGTGTCCCTGAAGAAGAGAGCTAAAGAATACCATATGTACCTGAAAACTTATCTTTTTTCTCCCCTCAGGAGTACCCCCTGAGGTAATAACTGTCTTCTATCTGCCTTTGGAGCTTGCTTTGCTAATGTCTTAGACTGATATAGCAACAACTGTCCTGTTAAAGCTGCGTCTGCAGGTCAGTGTCCCGTGGTATATAAGGTTTGGCAGAGTATTGATAGTAAGCACCTATCATCTGCTAAAATTGATGGATTGCATACTATTAAATCCTTAGGATAATTTAAAATCTGGGTGTGAATGCCTTGCTTACCAAGGACGTTCTGCTAGAAACTAGCCAAAATTATATCTCAAATTAAAAGCAATTAAAGTAAGAAAAACGTAACTTACCACAAATGAAATTGATATGAATTTCTAACCTCTCTAAGGAACATTGGGCACAATTCTGTGAGCAACACCTGGAGTTTGTGGTGTATTTTGAACCTTAAGGCACAGTGAGTGGACAGTCATTATTAGGACCTAGCAATCTGTGCCCTTTATTTATGGTAACATGTACTGTTTTCCAATATATACATGATAAAGGTCCCACTGTATTCTGCTCTCTTGTTAGTCTGTCTATGTAGATCTACACCTCAATCAAAGCTCTTTGCTCCTGCTCTCACCCAGAGCTGTATTTCCTGCTCACCTTAACTGCAAAAGGAGTCAGCTGAAAACCACATCTGTCTGGGGTGGACTGGGAGGAGGATGCAGCAGGGTTGCTGCCATAAATGTCATCCTCACACCCACCTGCCAAAAAGCCCCGACCCCATAACAAAAGGGCGACCCTGCTTTCTAGGTGCAACTCTTTCAATAGACATCAGTGGAGTCATCCCTTTCTTTGATTGCTTGATTACTCCCTAGACAAGAAATTGGAATATTTAAGACTTGGGACAAAATGAAAATTGAATGAAACCCCAGCATGTGGAATTGCTAAGGGAACGGAAGCTGGACTTTGGAAGTTTGAGTTTCCTCTAGCCCAGGAAACCTTTTCCTTGTTTTTAAAGGTCTAATATAAACTGAGAAAGGAGTGGTTTTTAGAGTCATGGCAGCTTACAGAAGGGCTGAATGACAGAACAAGAGAGAGTGGTTTTAAACCGAAAGAGGAAAGTTTAGATAGCTCTTGTAAAGAAAGTCTTTACTCAGAGCTTGGTAAGACCCCAGCACAGGGCACCCAGAGAAACTGTGGAGGCCCCATACCTGGAAAAATGTTCAAGGCCACGTTGGATGGGGCTTGGAACAACCTGGTCTAGTAGAGGTGTCCCTGCCCATGGCAGGGGGTTGGAACTGGTCCCTTCCAACCCCAGCCATGCTGTGATTCTGTGATCAGTGAAACAAAGTTACAACTGTAGAAAAGTAATTCTCTCTGGGCTCTTCCAGTTGTATTTTTGGGCATAGAACCAAATACTAGTACTTAGCAAAGATGAGATAAAACTGTGACATTAGAAGCTTTGTTCTCCCAGTGTTTTATAGAAGTTTTCAAACATTTAAATTACCTGTTCAGAACTTCAGAATTTCAACTTCCTTCATGTTTATTAATTTATAATCGCTTTAGTTCACCTACATGAGGTAATTTAGTATTCTTTGAATTTTTAATATCTTTTCAAGATTGATATTTATTACGTGTTTATAACATTCTGTTTGAATGCCATTAAGCAGTGTGGTAACAAAATAATGTAGTATATCTGCTACAGCATGTTCAATAATGTATACGATTGTTTCTCTGAGAAAGAAAGAAGCCTTAGGTTTTGAGAGGCTCTAAGCAGGAGGCTGTGCTGACAGAAGGGAATTTGGGATAGCAGGGTTCCTTGAAGGTCCTCAAGAATAAGACCAGAATTTATTTGTAAAAGTTTTACTATAATTGAAGTTAGTAGCTGCCTCGAGATAGCATGACTCCCATTAAAAAATTCTCAGTACATAGAAACTCATGAGCAAAATTAAATTGTGAGCTGAGACGGTAAAGTAAACAATCAAAGGTGATGTGTATCCAGATTAACTCTTGAGAAAACATCA